>JAWWEW010000078.1:25904642-25948462 GCA_035583185.1 Anabacerthia variegaticeps
TTTTCTTTCCAGGTGTCCAGCCCCACCCCCCTCCCAACCTTATTGGATGTGTCACCTGTCACTCCCCATTCCTGGGCTTCCACTGGACTTGGGACCTCCTGTTCCCTTATTGGCCTCTGTGCCCCCCAAACCACACCACCCCCCTGAACCTTACCCAATCACATCCTACCTCCCAAACCCCGCCCGAAGGGCTTAAATACCCTGGACACAGGTGATTAAAGGCTTTTCTATGAGCTCTCTGCTTTGGTGTGCTGCATCTCGTTACTCCTGACCACGTGGGGATTTCGCAATCCCCTTCAGACCCCGGGAGGCCTGGGGAAGTGGAGGAGCTGGTTCCCCTCACAGCTGTTAATTATGTATGTATACCTTCATAACTTTAATTTTTTTACCAGTATTTTCTGATGGGTAGATGGTATAATAAATATTTAAACTGAAGCTCACAAAGTAAAGTAAAAAAAATACACCACAAGCTAACAAGCACTCCATCCCCCCATCCCCAAAGAAATCCTCAGAAACAACAAACCTTTGGAATAGTTGGAAATAAATACAATCCTTACCAGGTTTTGTTAATATGCTTTGCCTTTACACTCTACAAAACCAACTGTGATTTTAAATATTTGAAGCTTGCTTTTTAGGCGTATGTCTAATCTTTCAGTAATGTAATAGAAAATTTTAAATCTTTAAGATTCCTGAAGTTTCTCAGCCACACGTGACCAGAACCTCCAAAAGAGAGTATGTAAAACACACAAAACTCCGTTTAAATTGTACCATAAGAGATTAAAAAACACGAAACAAACAAAACACCAAAACCAAACAAAAACAAACCTGAAGATTTAAAACTCAAAAAATATAAATAAATTTCTATAGAAAATACAGATTTTTAAAAAAAAAAAAAAACAAAACTGGAATTCAAGACTTTGGCATCAAATATAGCTAATGTAAAAAATCCTATCATATCCTGAGTGCATTTTAAAACACTTGTCCAAACAGTAAAGATTAAAATGCTGAAGAAAAGCAAAATGTTATTGTTCTGAAAGAACTGCTCTCCTCTGAGCTTTCAGGAGCCTCCTGCTGTGAAAGTCATTTGGACTTAATGGAAAACTCCTTGATTCAATTATACTCAATGGACCCTTTTCTCAGTTAAACTGATATAAATGTGGAGTAACTTCACTGTCTTCAGTAGTTGCTCTGGATTTATACTACTGCCCTGGTCCACCTAATCTGCTTCTGTTCAGTAATGGGTGTTTGCAGGGGTAAGTGGCTTTGCTGAACAGTCTTGTTTACATTTATTTTCATTCTTTTTTGATCTGCCAACATGATAAAGCCCATTAATCTCTGCTCATGAGATCTGTGTTATACTTCCTATATTATGTACTGAAAATCCCTTAAATTCATCGTAATTTCTGTTCAAATTTTCTCTTCGTATCTAATTCCCACATAGAAAAAATACTTCGAATTTCTAAGGCATTTTATGTCTGAAAATTTTAGTCTATTTTATAAATTCTGAGATGCAGGCTTCTATGAAGTGAGCTGTTTAAGTTACACTGTCAAAACAGTGTATCAACCAATTTCCTATGCTCCTGTATATTTCACAACCTGTCTCAGGGCCATGAGCAAATTTCACTCCTTCTGGGAGTTTATGTGGCTGAGTTAAGGTGATGAACTGGTTGAGCCCAAGGTCATTACTTCACTGATAAAAGCTGTTGTAAAGAAAGCTAGAAGTGGAGGACTGCTGCTCCTTTCCATTGGGATTTTACTGCCAGCCCCAGCCTGTCCATCTTCTCAGATGGGCAGCATCAAGCACATGGTCTGTGCTTGATCTCATCATACCCTCCTCTATCCATCCTGCCCTAACGTTTTCTTCTTTGTCACTGTGGACTTTCCAGGAGATCACTGTACTGTATCTGACTCTAATCACAGCTTCTATACCCAATTCTGATGGTAATTTGTCACTTCTTGCTGGTCATCAGAGATCCCCTCTCCCCCTCATTCTGAAGAAGACAGGGACGAGAAGCACAGTGACCGTAAGAAGAAGCACCCAACATTAGATGACTTTTACGGTGGTTGTTTGCATTAAAAGAATGGAAGGTTAGGAAGCCAGAACAGGAATGTGAAATCTTCAGTACAGGATCCAAGCAAAAAGAGAGAACTCAACCAGCTAAAGTCCTTAATTCAGCCATCTAACTCAGCCAAATAAACTCAGGCAACTAAAGAGGCAAATGTTCTCCAGGCCCTAACATCCTCGTTCATAGGAGAGTGCCATCACAGGTCTTTGAAAGGAACAGTAGTGGCAGCTGCTGCATGAAGGAAAATACAAAACCTTTTTCTGGACAAATATTTCATATTGGTTATCTTTGAACAGCTGTCTGCTGGCAGCCTGAACATACTTTAGCGCATACTCAACATACTAGGAACAGAAGAAAGAAAAAACCAAACCAACAAACAAACAAAGCCTAAAAACAAACAAAACCAAACAAAACAAAAAACCCAAATAAATAATGTCCCAGTTTTTTATGTAAGAAGATTTTGAGCACAAGAACTTTTATATCCCAACTGAATACAAAGCAGGATTTGGGGACTCTTCAGCCCTGTCACTTCTTTCCTCTGACTGTTGGTAGTTAATAGCTAAAAACTCACTTATTTCCTGAGCTTCCTTCTCACCGAAGACAAGGGAAGGCAAGGTAGCAGAGGATTTCAGGAAGACAGTGACACCAGGACCCTACCAGTTCTAGAAGGGGCTTAGAACAATCAGAATCATCACACCATGTGAACAAGCTTTATATACATACCACACACATGGTCTGGTTTATCACTTTGATATGCCTTTCTCTTCAAGGCTTTTGTTTTTTGTAAATATTATATTTTTTCAATGTGACTGTTTGGATACCATGGATACCATGGTTATTGCTCACAGGGAACACAGCACCTGAAGTACACAAGAGACATCAGACTGATGGAATTATCCTCAACTAGCATACAGTAAAATGAAGCTAGGGCCTGAGCAGAGACAGGAAAAAACAAGTGATTCTATACTTGGGTTGAGAGACTGGTTTGGAGTCCCATGATGGTGCTTGGGAAGGATAGAAGCTGTCCACATTATCTGCTGTTGAGAAGATGAGAACTTGTTCTGTTCATGTTTTTTTGCTGACTGCACCCACTGGGTGTGGTCAATTCAAAGTTGGAATAGCAGTTTTTTGTCAGTTAAGATCAGGATGTAGAGGATTTATTTCTGTCCACAGCATATTATGCAGATATATAAGACCAGGAGGATCCTGGCATGTCTCTTGGATCAATATGGTGATAAAACTAATAACTTATGCAGGTGAATGATCTTATAGTACATCCATGTTTTATCACTATTCTTCTGCACGCCTTACGCTGTCACTGACAGCAGTCTTAGCTGTTTGTCAAAACTGAAGCAGATATGGTGAGGTCATGCGCTGCTTATGCTGACAAACTGATGCAGAACAATAAACAGTGCAAACAGTAGCTGATGGGGTGGGAGGTGAACACACAGCTACCTGATGCCATGTGGAAGGCAGAGCCTGAGGAAGCACTGCCACAAGATGAATCCAAACTGCCAGGCAGGACCTGACCTGATGACAATTCATCAAAGTGACCCCTTTCCTGGGCCTACGATCTATGAGTACATGTCACCGAGCAGTGCAGTTATCTTCTAGCAGTCTTCCAACTCAGTTTTTCATCTGACATTGCCATATGTGCATTTGCTATAGCTTTTGTCACTATATCACGGGATGCAAAGAGCCTAACTGTATGGAAGTGTTGTGCGGTTTTTTTGTTGCTACTGTTTCCTAGGGTTTTTTTTTTTTTTGGGAGGAGGGGGATTGGGTTTGGTTTTTTGCCCCCCACTGAAAGGGTTGTCAAGGACTGGAACAGGATGTTCAGAGAAGTAGCAGAATCACTGTTCATGGAAGTGTTCAAGAAATGACTGGGTATGGCATTTAGTGCTATGGTTTAGTTGGCATGGTGGCGTTCAATCAAAGGTTGGACTCAATGATCTTGGAGGTCTTTTCAAATCTTAATGGTTCTCTGATTCTATGAAAAGGAGGAAGGAGGAAGAGTGAGCATGAAAATCTTTACAACATTGCTTAAGTGCACAAATTTATCTCTCTTCTTGCTCACAGGAAGTCGAAAAGCTTCAAAGTTCCTCAATCATCTTCTTTTATTACTGAACTCAAAATATCTTACTATTTCTAGGTGCAAATCTCCTTTTCAGCTGTTGTTATGATAGAGGCATTTCTGATTTTTCAATCTTAAATAATTTCTCATGTCTAGATCAGACCACTTGTTAAATGATGTGCATGGTTTTTCAGGAGTGCCTTCAGTCACAAGAGTGCTGATGATTAGGCAAAATAATGACTTAAAATTAAGGAAGATGCATTTTTAATCTTTGTCCCTATGTTCTCCACACTTCTTAATTAATTTTTTTTCTAGTCATGACTGATAATATTTTCAGTTGGTTCAACAAGAGGAATTCATTTGATCAGTTTCTTAGAAAATTAGAAACAATTCAGGAGTGAAGTGCTGCTGCAAGTTTGAATGAACAATGGCAACTTGTTATTTTCCCCAGGATCATTGACTTAGAAATATATTAACAACAAATAATAAGGTAAGAATAAGAAAAAAAGTTCTTCTTAATGTTTATACTTTTATTTAATGGGACTTATAATTGAAATAGAAAATAAAAGAATAAATGTAATTTTTTTATCATTAAGATATTTAGGCTTAAAAATGTCATAAAATTGATTAGCTGCTTTGCTCAGAGGGATACACTCACAAATAGATTCATGTTAGACCATAATGAGTATAGCTTTCTCCTTTACTTCTGATTTACCTGGCATGGCAAAGGAAGTAAATCACTGCATAAGTGTCTCCTCATCCTTCTCCTCACTCTCCTGCTCCTTCTACTTTCTTCTTCAATAATTCAGATGATTTACAGCATCATTCCTACTAAAAGAACTGAATTTTTCCATCATGTGTCCAATTCTGTTTTATTGGGTATGTTTACCTGTTTGGGCTGTATTCAAAACCCCCTGGTTAGGATAACAGGATTTTGATTTCCGTAAGCTTTAGACTTAGAGATTTTAAAGAAAATGTAAAATGAAATATCTTTTTTCTCTTTGCTTGAACTAGGAACAGGGCCTAAAGAGCATTCTTGATGAATGGCAGTACAGCATTCTGGGGTATTGGCCACTCCTCCCAGCTTTGTATCATCAGTGAACTTACTCTGTCCTTTCATCTGGGTCACTGATGAGTAAGGTGAATAAGACTGGACCCAGTACTTACCCCTGGGGAACATGGCTTCCTACAGACCTACAGCTAGTCTCTGTGCCGTGGATCACAACCTGTTCAGCTCTGCCATTGAGCCAGTTCTCAATCCATTTCACTGTCCACTCATCTAAGCCACATTTCCCATTTGAGCTTACTCTCAAAAGCCTTGTTGAAGTCAAGGAAAACAGCATGCACTGTTCTTCCCCTATTTACCCAGCCACTCATGCCATCATAGAAAACTATCAGAGTGGTCAAGCATGACTTCCCCCTGATGAATTCATGTTGAATACTCCTGATAACATTTTTGTCCACATGCCTAGAAATGACCTCCAGGATGTGCTGTTCCATCACCTTTTCAGGGATGGAGACTAGTGAGGTTGTGGCCTGTAGTTTCCAGGGTCCTCCCTCTTGCCTTCTGAAAACTGGAGTGATGTTGCATTTCTTCCAGCCCCCAGACTCCTCTCTTGCTCTTCATGACCTTTCAAAGATAATGGAGATTGGCTTGGCAATCTTGGCTCCCTCAGCGCTCATGGGTGCATCCCATTGAGATGTGGATTTTTGGGTGTCAGGTTGGCCTAAATGATCTCTAACCTTATCCTTCTCTGCCAAGGGAACATCTTTCTCTGGACTTTCTCTTGCCTCCAGGACCTGTGATTGCTGAAGGCTGGCTTTAGCAGTAAAGACTGAAATAAAGAAGGCATTCACTAACAGTGTCTTCTCTGTATCCTCTGTCATGGGGGCATTCACCTCATTCAGAAGCGTGCCCGTTTTTCCTAGTCTTCCCTTTGCTACTGATTGAGTGCTGGTACTTGAAGAAGGCCTTTATGATAAGGCCATAAGATACGTCCTTGACACATCTTATCACTTTTAGGTTCAAGTGGACCTTAACCTTAATGGTTGCATCCCCACAGACTCTGAAAATGTTCCCATATTCCTATGTGGCCTGTCCCTTTTTCCACATTCCTCTAGACCCAGTAAAGGAACATGAACTGCTTAGTTCAGCAGCTAAGTTACCTAATGAATCTTTACAGCTCTGAATCACCAGAGTAGAGGATTATCTCTCATCAACAACAGTGAAGACATACTAGTGTTTTGGCAAAGATGAAAATCTTGTTTCGAGGTGCACATACCTCTTTCATGGTAGTAGCTTGCAGTAATTTTTCCATCTGGCCATTCACTGTAGCCTACCTGCCACCAGTGATGTATGTACCTGATTTTAAACTGTCTTATACATAAATCAGTGTATTGACACGGGTTAAAAATACCTAAGGGGAGAAAAAGAAAAGCTGTGGAAACTCCTTAAGCTGACATTGCCATAGAGAAAGGTTAGCACAGAGCTTACCTTTGAACTGATAGCACAGGTTTCAGGTAGCTTATTGAAAAATTGCAGAACATAAGCAAGTTAAAATACAGTAAATAAGAAAGGTTTAAATTGATAAGAATGAAAAGCCACCTTCATTGTGGCAGACATACCACAGAAAAATTACAGATAGAATTATTGCTAGTGATGTTTGCTGATAGTTCATGCTGTTCTAATGGATAGCTTATTTGTATGCCCCTAAACTAAGGAAATTAGTGGTTTGCTTTCAATAAATAAAAGTATAAATAAAATATTTTAATGAATGCTTTCTACCTCCTTTTAATGGGAAGTAACTAATTTTATGATGCTATTACATGCAATACTGAATTGGGGCCTTATTTCATCATTGTCAGTTAATCATGAAACCCATCTCATTAGCTATATACATATGTGGCTTGTATCACTGGGTGTAAACTCTTTTTGTACACAATTTGAAATTGTAGCCTGCAGTTTTTTTCCGTGCTGTCAACATGACATCTCATTTTTGTCCTTTATCTCACAGCTACAAGGCTTGTAAATGAAAAGTGGGTCTGTATTTTGTAAAAAATGGAAGTGTGATTTAAATTTTTCTATCTGTTTTTGAGAATTCTTAGGCAAAAAAATCGTTCAGTCCAGACTCTGGTGAAATGAGTCAAGGTCTTTTACAACTCCATCCAGTTTAACTACGGCTTTCCTAAAATCCAGGGTGTTAGAAAATTGTGGTCTGTCTGCTGAATATTATGTAGCTACTGCAGTGGGTTAACATCAAAGACACCATAGCTTTTCATCTGTTGACCAGAAATATGGACAGTCATTTCTCACGGGTCAGCAAGCTTTTCCATGGAGACAATCATTGTAGTACCATAGTGCTTCATGCACATTAACAGATTAAGCCTCACAGTGACCTGAATTTGAACTTAAGGAGACATTTGTTCTCCAAGTTTAGTTGATAAAAGTGCTCAGAGTTTTGGGTTGCTTCTGGTTTTGTTTTGTTTGTTGGTTGGGGTTTTTTTGTGTGTGTTTTTTTGTTATTGTTGTTTTGTTCTTTGTTGTTTTTTTTTAAATTATGATATTCACCTTCATAGTCCAGAAATGTGACTTCTGCCCATGTTTCTGCTTGGTAGAATAAAAGGCATTGTACAAGTGAGGAATGGAAATAGTCCATCCCATTCTGTGGGGTAGACAGAAAGTGAATGAAGTAGCCCAAGGAACTAAAAAACACAATCAAGAGAAACAGATGAATCTGGCTTAGGAATTGTGAGGACTGGGGCCAGTGGAAATTTGAGTAATTGAATCATTCCCCTGAAATAACTGGATATGGTAACCTGAAGTAGCAGTGTAGATGCATTCACTCCTGCTCACCTCAAGTAAAGAGAAGATTGAGATCTGTGCAAGTGTGAAGTGGATAAGAAATTGTCTACAAGGAAGATCACAATAAATTGTATACAAGGCAGAATTCAGGAGCTAGAAATGATTACCAGGGTCCTTCAGCGAATACTTTTACATGGGACTTTATTTAGTGTTTTCATTAGTGACCATATCATAAAGTCAATTGTAGTAAGAAACTACGCTCGTGGCACAAACATGTAAGACATGAGAGACAGACATCTATATACAGCAGTAGCATGGTATCTCATGAAAAGAATAAGCAGATATTGAGAAGTGAAGTAGTAAAATAGGATTTTATAGGGATTGGTAACTTAGTATTTTAGTATTATCTGGAAATTGATCAGTTAGAAATTAAGAAAAATGGCTTTGTGTATTAGTCACTAAAAGGGTGATAAGCACTTGATATGCTTTAATTGGGAAATTGTGCCTACAGAACTCAGACTGAGTTTGGTCCACAGGGTCTGCTATTGTCAATAGTTAGAATTTTACATCTTGCTCAGTGGTGTGTTTTACTGAAGGCAAAAGACCCAGTATTAAAGAAATACTGAAGCCATTGAACAGCCTGGTGAGACACATGGATTCAAGAAAGGTGAAGTAGCAAAGCAGATGCAAAAAAAAGTCTATTTGAATATATGAAAGCACAGTGGAATAGACTCAGAAATTTTGATTTGTTTATCCCAGTAAAATGTATGCAGAGAGCATCTTTAGGGAGAGGCTATCCAAAAGTATATAATTGGGTGGGAAAAATATGATAGATGATTAACACCAAGGGCATAAACTGCAATTTAAGCTGAAGAACTAAAAAGAAATGTGAATTGGGACACACATTCTATGTAGACTGGAAATCTGAATATTAATTACAGTAAGTGAAATTATTATATTCATGTATAAACTTCCACTATTTCTGGCAGAAATCACAGGAACTAAAATCCTTAATCTAGCTGAAGAATTAATTTGATCCAATGAATTCCCAAAAGCTACATATCCCGGCACATAGGCACAGAAAGTTTTTATAGTAGATTCAGGGACACAAAGAATATGGGTGTTAATATTGTAGTGTAGAATATTAGCTTATTGAGTTCCTGCTCAGAGTTTTAGCCTCACATCACCATTCAATCTTTTCTTTCCTCCAAGTTAGGTTATATTCAGCCTATAGCATTTTAATGTACCAACCTCTTTATTGCATTCTATGACTCCTAATTGCTTTTGTAGGAAGATCTTGAGACAAAAACTTCTACTCTGAATGTTGAATTCATCACATTCATTACAGGAGATCATTATTAAAGATTTTTCTTAGGAAAGAATATGTGTTATAAATTGCAGTTTCATAATAATATATGAATCTGTTTCCAGGGATAACCCTTGGCATATACATATGGATTAACTGAAACAGTTAACTTGGACCTAATGACTTACTGTCATTGTAATAAATGAAAAAAATAATCCCCCCAAATTCTTAGAATTTGTTACCCCATATCTAGGCAAACTTAAATTGTTTATGATTTTAAGTTATACTCTTCAAAATCTAAAATGTTTAGATTAGGCTACTCTCTTCAAAGTAGCAAATGAACAAATATATTAAAGAGGGGTAGATGGGAAATTATAGTAAATGAAAGATTTTTAATGAAAACTATTAAAAGAAAAAATTAGGCTAAAATGTCACTGTCACTAAACTGTATTTAACAAATGTCAAAGAGTTCTACAGAACTTCAGAGCCTTCATGAAAGTCTTGTCTCATCAACTAGGACAGGTACAAGAAAACATCATTGTCTTTCACATCCATTGCTTCTTCCAAGTTTAATATGTTTATCCTGTTCATTTCTGTGGAAGAAACCATTATAGATATTTTTTCTTCCTTTCAGCAGCACAACTACAATAGACACAAATGCCATACAGTCTCATCCTTTTATGACAAATCTAAGTAACACCCAAAATGCAATGTGGATATAAATAAATCCTTTACTCAGTTATAATGTATTTGCCTTCAAGTTCTGTCATACCATACAAAGCCAAAGGTACTTCTCTTATCAGTCTTAAACTTCTCTAAAATCTTGTGATCCTCATAACTGTCATTTAATGATACCCAAGGAATAAAACATTGAGATATCATTATTTCAATATTTTTTTAACTCCCCACTAATGTGCTTTTCAAAGGACCAGTCATCAAGATCCAGAACAGAGGCAGAAGGTACTATTTTATTCACAGAACCATAGAATACCAGGTTGGAAGGGACCTCAAGGATCATCTAGGCCAAATTTTCTTGGCAAAAAGCACCATCTAGACAAGTTGGACCAGCATCCTGATCAGTTGGGGAACCCACCACCTCGCTGTGGAGATTATTCCAACTGCTTATTGTTCTCATTGTGAAAATTTTTCTTCTTGTGTCTAATCAGAATACTCTCAGTGGTATCTTGTACCCATTATCCCTCATCTTTTCCATGTGACTCCTTGTAAAAAGGGAGTCACGTTTTCTTTGTAACCACCTTTTAAATACTGGAACACAGTCATAAGGTCTCCCCTAGCTCTTCTTTTCTCAAGAAAAGGCTTTCTTCTCAGCCTTTCATCATGCAGCAGGTTTCCTTGTCCTTAGGTCATCTTCATGGATCGACTTTTCTGGACCCTCTACAGCCTGTTCGCATCTGCTTTATGTAGCAGGAACCAAAAGGGAACACAGTTTTCCTGTTGTGATCTGACAAGTGCTAAGAATAGTGGGATATATTTTGGCCGGTGATGCCCCTCTTGATGTAACACAGCATCCCACTGTTTTTTTTTGCTGCAATGGCACACTTCACTCATATTGAGCTTGTTATCCAGCAGATCCCCCAGGTCCCTTTCCACAGAGCTGCTCCCCAGCTGGGTAGACCCTAGCCTGAGCTGCACTCCCAGATTATGCTTTCACACTTTGTACTGAGTTGGCTTCAACCAGTACAGTTCATCAATCAGACACAAGCATATTTTAGTGGTAAATTGCAAGAAGTGAGCTCCTCTTTTTATTTTCTAGTAGTGGTACAAAGCTGAAGAGTATTACTGGGAAATGCTTATGCAAGTGTGCTTCTTTAGGCCATTTGGGGATACAACACCAGTCTGTGTTATAGCAAAGGAAAATTTGAGTTTACAATGCCTTGTTTCAAGCTGTAAAATGGCAGAAATAGAGAAAATTTCACAAGTCTTTCCATGATGATAGAATGTTAGTGCCATTGGCTGAGGAGTCTATAACATGATTATATTTCAAAATTCCTTCTTTATTTCTAAATGTTTTATGTCTTCATGGTGTAGTGGTATTTAGTTATCATCATTCCTATTGTATGTTAAACAGATGTGAATGGGATTCATCTTACCTTGTCTGAAACTAAGGTTTCACCGTGCTATACATCTATATGACGATATTCTTTTCAGATGGATACATCTTTATATGATTATAATAGGAACCTCAATTACTAGCTTTAAATGGGACTCTAATTTTTATGATAGGTAAAGTTAAATAAGATTCATCCTAAGTTCAAAATACGAGACCTGATTGTAGCACTACAAAGTATAAAACATACTCTTTGCCACTATTATTTTGCCCTGGCCAACTTTGGGGCTCCAACCAGATAAATTACGTGTCTGTAATTTTCTCCTGTAGTCCTGTTTACAGACTTAAAATTACCCTGTTGTTCTCATAAATTGATGTTTACATAATCAGGCATTCACCTGTGAAAAGGGTTGTTGAACAAGGATAATTTTCTCCAGGTAGTCAGTCACTTCTAAGTATTGCACAATGAACTTTCCCGTTATTACCTGTTTGCATTTTACTGAAAATATCTTCCTAACACTTGAATAGCACTAGGGTATGCTAAAAAATATTTGTTGAAAGTAATGATGATTATTAGTTTAAAGGTATGGTAGTAAGAAGATCAAAAATGAATTGTAATTCAAAGGGATTCTGCAAGATTGTAAAAGGTCATACTTTAAGCTTAGCACTGCACCATTTTGTTATTTGACTGCATGCAAATTGTTTACAGCATTAACTGTTTTTCTATTTTTTTTAGAATTCATTCCATAGCTTTTCGTAAGACTGAATAACATAAAAGCAGGTTATGAGGTTTTACAGATAAAATAAATCTCTGAAATAATTTAAAACTCATTTGCCTTTGAGACTTGTGTTTAATGAAAATTCTGTCATTAAGCCTCTTAATTTAAACAACTGCACTTGATTCAATTGGACCTAAAGTTTAAAAATAATTGTCACACTGCAATATTAACTTTACACTGGCCTAGAGTCTTCCCTCCTTAAAGTGAACATAAATTTCTTGAGCATTGATTAAAATATGCAAAGCGGTACCTACTTATAGGTTTTGTCTTGCTTTTGCTTTTAAATCACATTATTGTGTTTTACTACTATTTCTTCCTCTTTCTCTTTATTTAGAAAATGCACATGCTCCTTGCCCAAAGCCCATTTATCTCTGTAGAAGGGTACTGCAGGAGACTAGGCATTTTGAAGGTTTCACCCTTAGCATGACTAAAAGTTGTGTCTCCACCATTAAGAAATGTTGGTCAGTAATGACTTCTGGAAACCAGATCCCTATAAGCAGTTCAGAGGATATGTTTAAAATTCAATTCAGCTTGAAAACAATTGGGCAGTTTTCACAATACTTAATACTCGATAGTCCTTTCCCATTTATACCAGATAAAATTAGCTATTACTGTCTTACTGTTATTGTCATTTTGGTTTGGGGTTATGCACTGTGGGGTTTTGCCACTTTCTCTGATAGTAAGCAGTCTGCACAAATATGCTGGCTATGTGAATTACTTTAAAAGCATTGCCACAAATTATTCAGAAAACATAAGCTATGGTGTTCACTCATATCTGAATTGCTTTTTGAGTATTATTACTATAAAACATAAAACTTTCGTGTCTGATCTGAAAAGGGGAGAGATTGGATTTCAGTTTAGGAAATAAGAGAGAATTAGAAGGTTAAAACAGTCAGAATTGAGTGAATTACCTGTTTCAAAGTGCCTGCTTTGGGATTTGGTGCCATTTGGAAGGCCTCCTTTTTTTTCTCTTGTGTTTTATATTTGTAGCCCCATAGATAGCTTCCTGTTTTATCTGTAGCAACAAAAAATTGAGGCTCTGTTTCCCTGAGGGATATTTCTTAAAACTTATATGAATAAATTTCAAGTAAGACACAGCTTTCTTGAAATTCATAGCAATTTGACATTTGTGTTTGAATTTTAAGTGAGCTTAGGAAGAGCCATTACCACCTTAGGCAGATATTGTGGTCTATTTCTGTGATAATGAGGTAACTCGTGTTTTCCAAACTCAGAGTGCAGATCTTGCTGAGAGGTGTCTTATTTGTATTCACTTCCATTGCGTCTTCCCCAGTTCATAGAATAAATAACATTTACAAATCTTAATATCTTTTATCATTTGTGCACATGGAAACTGCACAATAGAAAATAAATGGGGTTTTTTTCCAGTCAGAATACAGAATGTACGACTGAACCAGTAACAGCCCACAGGACTTCAATCAGTGTTCTTGATCTACTAGAAATCCTGGGCAGGATGAAATGTGCAAGTGCTAGGTCAAGGGAACAGAAAAGCTGCTGTGCTTTGAATTTACAAGGAAAGACAAAATACTTTAGTGGTCTTTAAAAATAGTGTTTGTTAGAACTCCTTAAAGGCTTTTGACAGCATAAATCACAGTCATGTCATCACTGACTTTGGTCTTTTCATTTCCAGTTGTCCTTTAGAGTTTGAATTGTCTTTGTGGAAGGAAAAAGTTCACCTCATAAACCCTTCTTTGAGCTGAGAGAGAGATCATGACAATAAAGACTTTTCATATTTTTTCACAGTAGCAAAATTAAATATGATAACTAAGACAGTGAGTGTTAGATTTGTGGACTGGCTTGGCAGAACAGATGGGCCATGAGAAAAATGATATTTTAGGTGACTGGGAAAAGAAAGAATCATCTCTGCCATTTTTGGGGAAAAAAAAAATAAACAACAATGCAAAAACCAAAATAGCAAAGACCCATTTTCCATTTTTATTCATACGCATAGTATGAAACAAACTCTAGTAACTCTCATATATTTGGAAGAAAATAGCCACAATACACAGAAAAATAGGTGCAGATTGATAGAAGGTAAACAGTATTAAATTACAGAGAACTGTTAAACAAAAGTTTTGATACAGAATAGGTGCATTTATTTAACTTCTGCCACAAGTGAAATTGAGCTCATGGAACTTATTGCAAAAGGCAACATATTCCTCTTGCACTGAGCTAACCACTCACAGGTCCAATTGGTTTAGGTTCAGACCATCAGATACAGTAATGGTGCCTAATTCAGAGCTCTGGTTAGTCATCCAAAACCAGTGGCACATGGTGAAACACTTCTCTGCAGCAAATGATGCTATAGGTAATTAGAACATTGCTGGATCTAACAAAAAAATTAGAGACTTACATTTTAAATCTAACCACTCAAGATAAGAGTAATCTCATCAAAATTAGATATCTAGAATTTAAGCAATTACTCTGAATTAATCATCCAGGGATTAAGTGTAGTGTGTGAAAGACATAGCCTCCTCAAGAGTGGTTCTTCCCTGTGTATGTCAGCTACATATTAGTGGATCTATTTTCTGCACCCATAATTTAAGACTAGACATGTCTTTCAGAACAATTGTACTTTGTTAAGTTTTGGAAATGTTCAAGTTTGGGGAGATACACAGGCACATTAACACATTTGCAGGAATATTTTTGTCTATTCTGTGTGTTGTCTGCAAATGCAAACACACACAGTGCTCACTGCCATTGATGTTCACTCTGGAAAATGAGACTTACAGATCATGCATAAAAAGACATGGCATTGAAGTTGTACTAATGTTTTAAGGAGAAAACATTTAAGGGCCAGAATGACCAAATGACCTCATTACGTGATGTCAAAACCAAGAGGTTACATCCTTTTTTTTTCACAATCACTTCAAAGTCATTATTTCTAGGTAGTTGCTTTGCCTGGTAATACAAAGAGAGGGGAGCAAAAAGCTTTAGAACAATCAGTACTTTACAATGAGTTGCACGCTTCGTAATTCCTTGGCAAATGGGGCAATGCTCTCTTCTCTGAATCCTACATTTGGTTAGTGTTTTTCTGTCCCTAACACTGTGTTGATTTAGACAGCCAGATCTTATGTCTTTGTGATAGAGAATTGAGCACTACAGATTCCTTTAATCATATACAGTATGTTTTAAATTTCACTGTACATATTTTTCCATCTTTTATACAAATATGTCATCCGTAAATATAAAATACAAAGGGTTGACTGAACTCTTACTACCCTTCTGACCAAGGAACATAACTGGAGTGTTCAGGGCTATCCACATAATCCTTTAGGATTTCAAACACTTAGGTTTAAACCAGATTTTAAACCAGGACAAACTCTGCTTCACAGCAGCATTTCTTAAGGCTCCATCCTGAAGCCATATGGGAAGTCCTTACTAAATATAAAACTGTGCTGGGAAATTCAATTGTTGTTTTATATGTGTTTTGATAAATCAGATCTTGTCTGTCCAAGAAAGAGTTAAACTATTTTAAAAGAATGTTTTGGGGTTTGTTTTGTTTTCTTTTTACTTTCCCTTCAATCAATACCTTTGTTCAAACTTAAATTAATATTCTAAAAATTTCTTTGAAATATGTATAGTAACTAGACAGAAATTTATTCTCCAAAAGAGGAAAGGTAGCCTGATTTTCTTTTGGTTTTCCAAAATAGGACAGGGTTTTTTTTACAGCAGTGGTGTTTAATTGTTGGCTAAAGATTCAAATAGTGAGTTGTCCCTCACTTTACATCCTCAAATTAGGCTTTCTTGGAGGATGTTCTTCCATCAAGGACAAGCTAACACACTCGGTATGGTTGAAATTAAGGGAATATTATTACAATATTCGAAGTTAGACTACATTATGCAAAGATAGGGTTTTTTGAACCTTAAACAGGGAAAAAAATGACAAAGAGCTCAGGAGTTTTATTGAGGCTGTTTACAAACGATCCAAATTCTCTGTCCAGGGTCACTAAGCACACCAAGCTTACTTGTTTGTAAGGCATATAGCTATGCCCAAAAGGATACACCCCACCTTTCACCCTTCAATTACTTAATCTGATAGTTTTGGAGACAATATATACATTAAGACACACTATACACTAACAAAGCTCCCTGCCTTCTGGGCAGGTCTGCCCCTGGGTGACAAAGGCTGGAGTGCAAGTAAAAGAAGTAAGATGCCTTATTTTTTACTGCAGTAATGAAGTGATCAATATTGCAAAACAGTTTCTTCTTAGGCTATCCCCCATACCACAGCTGGAGTTTGCAGACCTTCAGAGGTAGTCACTTGGGCCATTAGACCTTTTTTTCCCTGTGGAGATTATTTCTGAAGAAGCATGTAATGCATTTTTGAAAACATGATTGAAAATTATGATCCTAGTCCTACTGACAAAATGAAACTTAGATTTAACCCACAATTTTACATTGCTTTTCTGAATGAAACAGGTCTGCAACTGGATGAAAAAAGGGGTCAGAGAGAAAGAAAGGATATTCTTTATATTTCAGTGCAGTCTGTCACTATGAAAATTAAATGGATTAAGAAGGAGAAGGATATTACCTACACAGTATACTTTCTAATTATTCTCTCTCTCTCTCTCTCTCTCTCTCTCTCTCTCTATATATATATATATATATATATGTATGAGCAGATATATTCTATTTATTGTAAAACATTGTTAGAGGCATGTAGGGAAATGGAAGCAAATCAGATGCACTTTGTGCATCAGATGGTTGAGATGTGAGATGGTTGTGCTTTAGTAAACTTAAACTGCACTTCCATAGCTATCAAAGAAACAAATGACTGCACTATAGAAAAACATGTAGTATTCAATGTCTACTGAACTGATAATAGCCCTGAAAAAGGAAATAAATATCTGCATTTTATTTTATTTTTTTCGGGTTGTAGCTTCTATTGCAGTTTGGGTTTTTTCTTTGTTTTCCTGAGTCTAGATCTAAATATAAATAAGGGAAGTAAAATAAAGTAAAACTAACTATCGTCTTTAAAAATCTACTATTGTAAAACTTGGACTATGAAACAGAGTCTACAAGGAATTGTCTTGTTAAGACATACAGATTCACATTCACTTGTTAATAAGTAATAATGATCTTTGGTTCTGTATTGTCACCAAATCGGCTTTAATGTATTTTAGTCACTAAGGTATTAAATATATTTGGGGAGAATTTTATTTCAGATTTACCAAAAGAAATAGTAAATAGTAAAAAGACTATAATTATTTCCCAGCACTTTTGGTAGAGAGATGACACTTGTGGATTTTTCGTACCAGAGTAAGAAAAATATGAGTCTCAAAAACAGCAAACATAATGATATTTTCTTAAAAATAAGTGCAAGTATGCTACTGCAATCATTGAATGTTTAGCCATAGTCTTCTGTGGGATCAGGATTTTACTCAGTGTTTAAAATTCAGTCAACAAACACCTACTTCTGAATTTTCTCTTATTTGAAAGCTGTCAGAAATGTATTTTTTCTAGAAATAACTTTGTCATATACTTTTTTGAGATAACCTAGTGCGATAATAATTTATTCCAAATGAAAGGTAGTGTAAGCAAATTAATATGTAATTTATTTTTATTTTACTCATTAACTCTGATATTAAAATAGGATTGAGGGAATTTCATTTCATGTCGTTTATACCCAGGTTATTTGCAGCAGCCATGAAAATAATGTAAATCTTGGTCTCTACAATGTGAATTTTATAAATCTTGAGTTACTAATTGAAGACCAAAATCTCTTGAAGAAGAGATTTGAGGATTAATTTTTAAATCAGTTTTTAATCTGCTTATTCAGTTTTCATTACTGTGCAGAGGAAATTTATAATGAAAAATACAGTACTCACCCTTTAATAATTTTCCTGTTTTCAATATACTTAGTCTCAAAGAGCCAAAAGACACTACACATCTGAAATATACTCTAGGGGAAAGGATATACAGTTCACATAACATTACTTATGTTTTATTTTACAGTAGATCCATCAAACAAATTTTAAAACTATTTGTTATAACTTCACTTGCTTAATGTAACATATACCTTTTGTTTTTTTAAATATGAGATCTAAACTGTCAGCAGAACCCCAGGCAGAAAATGTTTCCCTAGGAAGTATTTTGCCACTTGTGTGTGTCAAATACCAGATAATACAAATGAAAAAGAAGTCTTACTTGCAACTAATAAAAAGTTGAATTTTTAAAGACATTACCTGCAGAGATTCATTGATATAAATCAAATCACACTCAGCTGAATGAGCCAAGGACTTTATCTGTCACATGTAGACGAGCAGGAGTGAATGGAAATTAATCTGTATTTGGTTTTTCACTTGACTCTTGGAAGGCAACAGGAGGTTTCTTCTCTTTAAAAGTATCAAGTTTTTGTACTAGGGATGGATTGACACAAAGGATAAGATTTTATGAAATGCTCTTCCTTTTGTGATTATGCAGAATTAGTTTAACTATGGTTACAACTCCTGTCTGCACTGAAGAATATTTTATGTAAAATCCACCAAAATTACTGTGAAGCTCATGATATTAACTTGCTTGCTTTTTCTTTATTTTATGCTGCATTAAGGTCTGAATTTGGATTTACAGTTAGGATTTAACTTCAGGGTGGGTGCAGTTCTTGTTCATAATACACAGACAAGGGGACAAGGAAGCATTCATTTAAGTGATGTTTAAGTGCACTTGAATTAGTATTCATTACATAATTAGCCAAATTTAGTTTTGGCTAAATAAGAAGATTTTTTGCTACTTTTTTTTTTTTCTTTTTGAGTTGGGGGGATTTCTGTTGCCTTGTTTTTGAAGAAGAAAGTGCAAGAAAGAAATACACTATTTCCTTCTGTTCTTTCTTATAAAACTAAACTTGCATTGAGTCAAAGATGCCTTTGAACTAAGATATTACAACCAAGTAAGATCAATAAGATCAATATTCTCACAAATAAAATACTGTTAATTTCAGCAGTATTGTTACTATCTATAAAACTTTCATGCAAACAACAACCTTAAGCAAAACTCTTCCTTGCCTATGTAGTATTTATTTTCCTTTGCCAGATTAAGAGAATCATCTTGAAGGATCATCTTAGGTAGTATACAACACCAACTGCCACTAGACAGTGTCTAAAAGAGAAACTAAGAACTTAGCTTTGGAAACATACAGCAAAAACTGTGTGAACTCAGAACATTTACATACAACTTTCTCTGCAATGCTCATCTTATTTGCATAGGCAGATAACTATGTTTTTTAGAGTGCTGAGACTGATACCATCGGTACCTGCTACTGTTTTTAACTCAGTCCAGCAGTGGGACTCAGAAAACCTTAACAAGGCCTGGAGGAAGGCATAGGGTCAAGGCATGCAAACCTGGCAGCGACAGATGTGCAAGGTTTCTGGCACAAACTGAGCCACAATGCTAGCCAAGGACCCATTTTCAATCTCCTGCTTAGAAAAAGACTGAAGTTTATGGCTTGCTTTACTGTCTCTCAGACACTTAGGTGCTCCTGCTCTGCTGCAAAACAAGTTTTGATGCTCCACTTTGCCCTAAGAAGCAAAAGAAATACCACTCTGTTTACCTGCATTTGTTTATTCTCTCAAGACTTAGTGTAGTGATCAACAATAAGGATGGACGGCACATTAAGTCAGGCCCATGGGCACCCATAAGCCTGGCTAGACATGTATAGCTTAGCAATGTTGGCATTTTTTGCTGCTGCTAATTTCTTTGTTTGTTTTGTAGTATATGCAACTAGGAATTCCTAGGGGTTGAGTAAATGGCTGAATGTATTTTGAAAATGTTAAATTCTAAAAGCCAGCGAGCTCTCTGCAAATTGACTTTAAACTTAAATGGATCAACTGAATGTGGCAGGGACTTTTCACCATACATAATATTTAAAAAGTCTCATTAATTTTCCAAGTTGTTTCCCCCCCAGCCTCCCTCAAAAGACCTGCTGGAACTGGTTCTGATTAGGAAGCTGGCCCTTTCAAGGGCTATTGCCCTGTTCAAAGATCTCTTTTAGAAAAGAAGGAGCTTTCTTTTTCTTAACCTTAGATTGTCCTTGCTTTTATGATGTACAGTGTTAAATTGAAAGTAGCTGGGATGTATGAGCAAGGGTGGCTTTCTTTTTGGAGGGGAAGCATTTTTCAGAGACTGCCAAAAGCTAAAATTCATAGAAGTCACAAAAAGTCTTTTCTATATAGTTATTTCTTTACACATTTTCTTTATCTTTGAACAGAAAAGAATAGCAATATTACTCTAATTCCAAAGTTTAGCAGTTCATTGATACCCAGTAATATCATTCAAATTACATAGAAAAGGTGTGCAATTATCTTGCTTGGTAAAACAGGCTCTAGATTTATTTTCCACGGTGTCTATGCACATAACTGCATTTAACCCACTTCAGACACTGCATTTCAAAGTAACTTCTTCTAAAGTAATTTCTTATAAACGAAAATGTTCCAAAAATGTAAGCACTGCAATGGTAATACTGTTTGATTTGGTGCTCTTAACAAAGAGTTCTCACTCCTCAATAATGGCTTAATCAAATTTTCCGCATTGTGGACATGAAAAGATACATCACTCCACCCTGCACAAGACATCCTTTCTTGTAGAAAGCATATGTAGGGACTGAGCAAGAGAGAAAATCTCAAAACAGTCCTTTACTTGACTGGTTGGATAGGCAGAGATTAGGCTCCTTGATTTCGGTTTTTGACACGGTGAATATTCATTTAACCCTGCAAAATGACAAGAGGCAGTTCAATAGCTCATGAGGAGGATGCCAGTGCCATGACTGTGTTTTATGGAATCTGAACTAGCATTTCTAGGCCATGGGAACATACAATTTTTTCTAGGTTTGTACAGGGTTCTCTTAACCTCTTTCCACAGCCTAGACATATAGGCTTCTTGTCCAGTGATCCTAGTTATAAATTTATAAAATTCCATTCTAAAATCAGGTAGGCCATTAGCTCTAGTCACTCCTCTTGGAATGCAGTGTCAGAGTCCCTAATGATCAGGAGTCATTTTATAACTTCCAGCTCTAATTTATTTGTACTGGTTTATGCAGTTATGCCCATGCACTAATGTTAAGCTGTAATTAAATAAATTTTCCTCTTCCATGAATTCATATTCTTTTCTTAGCTTTATGTTTTCTATTGTGACTCTTTATCCCAGTCTTCTTATGTCAGTTTACAACAGAGGTGCTTTGTTCCATTAGTTACTTTGGTGAACAATTTCTATGATAGTTGCAGCCTGAATGAAAACTGTTTTAAAGAAAGGCAATTAGACCTGTGGTTTTGGTTTTTTTTAAGGTTTTTTAAGGTATGATGACTTTAACACATGACTGTCTCTTTGGGAAATGGCTGCTACATTCTGTTTATGTATCTTCCCTGATGCATTCCATGTATGCATGCTTGCGTCATTCCTAAACACTTTTGCTTCCTTCTTCAGACTAGTTAGGAAAAAGTCTGCTTTTCATTGCATAGCACTGTTTTCTGCTTTCTGCTTTCACTACACCAGGTTGCTCAGAGCCCCATCCAATCTGGCCTTGAACACTTCCAGGGATGGGGCATTCACGGTTTCTCTGGGCAACCTGCTCCAGTGCCTCACCACCTTCCCAGTAAAGAATTTCTTCCTAATATCTAATCTAAACCTACTGTCTCAGTTTGAAGCCATTCCCCCTTGTCCTATCATTACATGTCCTTGTAAAAACGGCCTCTCCTGCTTTCTTGGTAGGCTCCCTTCATGTATCGGAAGGCTGCAATCAGGTCACCCCTAAAACTTTCTCTTTTCCAGGCTGAACAATCGCAATTCTCTTAGCCTTTCCTCACAGGAGGGGTGCTCCATCTCTCTAATCACATTGGTGGCCTCCTCTGAATGTGCCCCATGTCCTTCCTGTGCTGAGGACCCCAGAGCTGGATGCCGTGCTCCACATGGGAACTCACCAGAGCAGAGTAGATGGGCAGAATCACCTCCCTTGACCTGCTGCCCGCACTCCTTTTGATGCTGCTCAGAACACAACCGGCTTTCTGACCTGCAAGTGCACATTGTCAGCTCATGTCCAGCCTCTCACCCACCAGCACTCTCAAGTCCTTCTTGGCAGGGCTGCTCTCAATCTGTGCATCCCCAAGACTGTATTGATACCAGACGTTGCCACAACTCAGGTGCAGCACCTTGCACCTGGTCTTGGTAAACCACATGAGATTTCTAGGTTAAAGAAAAATAGCTCTAAGTGGGAAGCAATATGCCACATGGATACAGATAAACATATTCTTACAACTTCCACAGTGCCCCACAGAGTTACTGTAAAAGGAAAAAGAAAAAGTTAAAAATGGAACCAATTAAAATAAACTTGCCTCTTTGTCTTTCTGCAGATGCTATGTCTGTCTCCTTGTTTTTGTGTGTGTGAGATCTCAGGAAGTCTGCTTTAAAGAAAAATCTTCTTCTCAGTTGAACCTAAAGAATACCCACTCTGTTATTTTATTCTTTCAGGGAAAGGTACAAGGACATGCACACATAAAGTTTCCTTCTTGCAAACATAAGCATGTGAACCATTTTGTAAGGCCTTAAAAACATTTTATAAAGCCTTAAAAAGATTTGGGCCCATGTGTTTTCTCAAAACCATGCAAAATTTTTCATTGTCAACATGTAAATGGATCTGGAGCAGAATGAGATTCAACAGCTTTGTTCTAACTGTATTGTACCCAAGGACCTGTTTATCTGCATTCATAGCTGACTATGTGCATTTCACAGCAGTCAGCAAAGGCATTTATGTGTGGAGTCCCTCCATGGCTTCACATTCAGGATCTCTGCAGACACCTTATTTGCAGTTTGCTAGCTTCTAATATTTCTGTGTATGACAGAAAAAGGTAGAAAATAACAGTTGGATATTATCAGTTGGAACTCATTTTCTATGATGCTTCTCTTAATCTTAGATTTTTAATTAAAAATATAAAACTTTTAAAAATTGACATACTAAAATTATTGCGGATATTGATTTCTTATAGAGTACTTCTTAAAAGAATAGTTGTAGTTGGATGGTATTTTGGCTAATCAAAATGAAAGTTTTATTGTCAATTCACCCTTAGCTCTATAGCTAAAATTATTTTGGCTGTTTTCTAAAAGGTGTGGCAATGTACCTACTTTTCAAAATATATCATACCTCCTGTTGTCAGTAGTGTGAATCCTACACCATTGCTAATATTACATCATTATTATTCAGGAATATGTTAAAGAAACTCTTGCAAGTTCTGGGAAGGCAATCTCCACAGGAAGATACTGAGTTAGTTTATCTAAGTATGGGGGAATGGGGAGCCATATCTTTCTTTCATGAATGGTATGAAGCTACTCTTCACAGAGCTTTCTAAGCATCTATTGTTGCTATACCCTCAGGCTTCTCACTGCAGGTCTTCATACTGCAGGAGGGATTTTCATCTTTGTTTTCAACTCATTCCTAAAACCACCCTAATCGACTTGTAAATGGATCATTCAGTCCAAAGAGTCGCAAGTAGCTCATTTTTAATGTAGTCATATCACTTCTGCAGTGTTGACTACAGTGAATTACTCTTAATATATGTCTACAGAAGCTTCCAGGCTAATTAAACTAGCCTGGGGACAGGGCAGGTCATCTCACCCAACATGGAACTTGGCAGCCAGCTCTCAGGCCTAAGTCTGTCAGTGTACATGAAGACCTTAAAGGTGTTTACTGCCATGCTAGCTGAGATTGGAATGTCCCAATTTTACAACTACAAAACTGAGGTAAACAAACATGAAGCCCCAAATCCCTAAAAACCATAGCAAATCCTTCCACTCTTGGGCAATGTAAAATTGAATAGAAAGTACGTGTAAAAGCTATTTTTGCCATCCTGTTACTATTGAGGCACTCTTCCTGTTTAGGTCGTCCTAAAAAGAAGTAAAGGACTCAGCAAAGTTCTTCTTGGAATAATACTCCAAACTATTTTGTGTGCGTCTTGAGGTTTCTCAAGCTGGTGTAACAGGTGGTAGTCTTGCTCCAAAGCTGAATGTCTGCATGAGGCAAATGGCCAAGAGTCTTAAAACAGTAATCACACACTACCAGCCACAGGCAATCATCCAGTTTTCCCCAGCTCCCTTAAAATGGTGACCACAGTGTGGCTGGGTGTGTATGTCTATTTCTGACAGCAGAGGTACATGAAAGTGGGGTAAGAGCACACAGTAATTTTTTTGATATGTATTTGTTTTTCTGTTCAGTGAAGTCTTCATGTAATCCTATACACAAAATAGTATGGCTTTATAAAGTATCCCTCTACAAAATCCTTGAACATCAATTTTCATATTTTTGCCTACAGTGTAAGAGAACTTTTGTGATAAGTATCTGCCAATTTTTCTCTTGCTATTACCTTTTCCATTCAGAAAGAAAACAACAGATAGAATCCTTTGAATGGGTTACCTCTTTACGTTCATTAGAGGGTCAGTGACTAAACCTCACATTTGTACATTGAGAAACCCACACTGGTTTTGGAGACATGCCTATAAGCCACTGGACTGAAATGACAGTGTATGTTTGGGTGCGCACCACCCAACATTTTAGAGGAAAGAGCAGGATACTGATCATGCAAAAGAGAAAACAGCTATTACAAAAAAATACCACTTCTGAGTCAAGAGAATGGACTAATGTTCATACTTGTCAGAATCATTGTTAGCAGGAAAGTTTGGGGTTTTTTTTATCTTTATTTTCAATATGACACTCTTACATGGGAATGCCCTACAAGACCCTCAATAGCAAGTTTGCCCAGAAGTGCTGTAATTAACTGTACCAAATGGTCTACTACACTGTCAAGTTAATGCCTTCTATCTGGCTGTTTGCTGGCCATCATGTATCATTGTTCAGCAAATGACAGCAGTCAGGTTATTAAAGGTGTAGATATTAAATTAACAACAGTGGTAAACATTGTAGCTGTACTTCACATCTCAGCAGAGCCAATGAAGTGGATGACACTGCATCCATGCTGATATGCTGCAATGACAGATGGGCGTCATTTAACACAATACATCAGTGGGCAACCCACGTACCACAGCTGTCCTCCACTAAATGAATTAGATCAGGGTAATTAATCTAAGGCAGAAAGTATTACTAAAGTGGGTCCTAAGCGGAATTAGAAATGAATGGAATATCCTGTAAAAAAAAGGAAGGAAAAAAAATAAAAAGGAAAAAAAAAAAGGGCTCATTGCAGCATGAGTGTGGAAACAATTAGTAAGTATTTTAATTCCACACACAGAAGATAATGCCCATCTCCTTGTGTGAAAGAGTATATAATGAAAACCTTTTTGTTCTTCAGTATTTTATCATGATCTCTTTTTTCACCATGTGCAACAACAGAGGCAACAGCAAGAGATCATGACCAAGATGTCACATTTGACACAATACTCTAATGTGAGAAAATCCTATCACCTTTTTTACTTACATGTAATGCTGATGGAATGACTCCTTGTTACAGATCCTCCATTTATATTGATTGACCTGTTCAATTTCTGTGGC
This sequence comes from Anabacerthia variegaticeps, assembly GCA_035583185.1. Classification (NCBI taxonomy): domain Eukaryota; kingdom Metazoa; phylum Chordata; class Aves; order Passeriformes; family Furnariidae; genus Anabacerthia; species Anabacerthia variegaticeps. Next base: position 25,930,239 of record JAWWEW010000078.1, read on the forward strand.
ATTTTATCTGAGGGATGTCTTATTTCTGCTTTTGGCCTGGGGATAGCTATAAAAAAAACCTACTCAACTCCTGTTCCTTAAACAAAAAATGGTAGGGTTTCTACATCATTGTTGTTTTCTCTAACCTCAAAAAAAAAAAAAAAAAAACCAAACAAAAAACCCCCACAAACAAAACAACCAACAACAACAACAACCACCACCACCACCACCAACAACAACAACAAAAGAAAAAATCCCACAGAAGAATAAACGAACAAACAAAAACCCAACCAAAACCAGACAGGAAGTAAAACAAGTTTGTCTTGCTGCCATTCAGATTGATTATAAAAATATTTTAACATTTTTTATTATGCTTTGATTTCAATGTTCTATATGAATAAGTTGCAAGTGTTTTTTTTTTATTAAAACCAAATCAGTGTTATGTCTGAGATCATAAGGTGGTTAAATATCAAAGGCTTAAAGCTAGGGTATTTCAATTAATTTCTAAATGTAGACAATTTAAAGAGCTGTTGTAAAAGTAGAAAAACAAAGAACTGTAGCCCAGAAAATTTGATTGTTAGTCTTGCAGGTTCAGTATTAATTCCGTTCCACTTCATTTAGTCTATGACATCTGCAATGGAAAATTTCCCTAAAGAATGTCTCTGACAAAGACAAGCATTGATCAAGCATCATGTACTCGCTTGATGCTGTCAGCTCACTTGCAGCTTCCTCTTTATTCTTTTCCCTTTGCCTAAGAGAGCCATCATCCTTCGAAACACATCCGTCTTGGTAGGTAGAGACCGAGATTTGCTACTAGTTTTAATCTTTAGGGGGAAAAAGAAGGAGAATTATTTTGGGAATAGGTATTATAGCAGTGATTATGTTTGACTGATGCAATGGAAACATACGCTGTTACTAGGCTAGTGTGAACCAACAGGAAATTCCTGAAATGTATTAACTTTTAAGAAAGTAAAGTTTAAAAACAAGTCACAGGATGTATGGGAACTCTTTGGTGCATTTCAAAGTGCATCCAAATGATTAAATATATATTTGCTGTTGTTTTGGATATACTCCATTGTGAAACAAACCTTACTCTCTGTGAGAAGTGCAAGTTCTTTCTGTTAGCCTCTCCACACTGCTAAATCAGAGCAGTCTTATGAAAAAAATGATATGACATGTGTTTGGAAATTCCAGCGTAGCATACTTTGTATATAAGTTATTTTCTCATGTGTAAATACTTTAAAAGGAACAGAATGACAGGCCCTCAGTAATTTTTGGTTAATACCCATACTTTTTCTACTTATGTGTTACTTTCACTTCTGTGGAATCATGGAAAATATCCATCCAGCTCACCAGCACTGTCTCTTTCTAATCTATTCCTGCTTTTATTATTAAATCCCCCCCTTTCTGCTTCTTGAAACATATTTTTCTGCCATGCACAAAACCTAACTGCTCAGATCAGCTTTTCCCTATAACTTTGAGCATGAAACAGATTTCCTCCAGTTTCAGTTTCAAGATACAACATAACTCTTGTCTCTCTAGTTTTATACTAGTGGAATTTTCCTTTGCATAGATAATCATGGCATGCCTTCCCTGACTAAAAAGACAGTCCTCTTCTCTTGTCTTCGGGTTTTATTTCTCTTCTGATTCCCACCAGAAAACCAGCCAAATAGCACTGGCTGAATCAAGCAACATATGGGGGTTTTGTGATGTCTTAGAACTTATTCCTATGCAATACGTCAATGTTTTGAACCCACCCACACATGGTTTCTACATGAGCGTGATATCACTTTGATACTTGTAGACCTTTCATCATCGATGCCTTGTATTTAGTTACTTCAGTCTTACATAAAATTTCTGAAGTCTGGAGCTTCATTCTTATGAGGAGAGACTGTGGGAGCTGGGCCTGTTTAGTCTAGAGAAGAGAAGACTGTAAGCGGATCCCATCAATATATATAAACATCTCAAAGGTGTGCATCAACAGAACGGTGCCAGACTCTTTTCAGTGCTGACCAGCGACAAGATAAGGAGTAATGACCATAAACTAAAACACAAGAAGTTCCACTGTAACATGAGGAAGAACTTCCTTAAATTGAGAGTGGCAGAGCACTCGAACAGGCTGCCCGTGGAGGTTGTGGAATCTCCCTTTCTGGAGACAATGAAAACCCACCCGGACATGTTCCTGTGTAATCTGTTCTAGGTGATCCTGCTTTGACAGGCAGGTTGGACAGGATGACTTCCAGAGGTTCCTTGTAACACTAGCAATTCTGTGATTCTGTGATTCCAGCTCTCTAAGAACAGGAGTCATACAAACCTAAGGTTTTAGATATAGTCATTGCTTTGATTATTAACATACTCCAAAATAAGGTGTGGGCTGCAATATAAACTAAATGTATAGAACATGTCATCTGAAAATTTTGGGGGAGATAAAATGCCATCAGTTTTTCTCTGTTACACTGTTTCTGACTTGCAAAATTGTTTATGTCTATGAAAGGAATATCCTTTCCCTGAAATTATGCCAGCAATTGAGTGGAAAAGTTACATATGGGTTTTGGTATGGTTTTTGTTTGTTGGTTGGTTTTTGTTTTTTGTTTGTTTGTTTGTTTGTTTGTTTGTTTGTTTGTTTTGTGACATAGGACATTGTGAACTGAATTGAGACAATAAATTCACTTTGTTCAGATGACCAAAAAAATTTGTATAGCTACAACTTCAATTTCTTCTGATTTGATCCCAAGTTGAACTGCTAGCTTTGAGGTGAAATGCAACAATTTTCACATTACTACTATCTTCTCTGACTTAGACTCTGGAAAATGATCCACTTTTTGCAAACCTTTGAAAATCAGCATCCATAACAAGTACAAGCAGCTACATTGCAGAAAAATGTTGCATAAACTAAGTTAGAAATAAATGATTTATCAAGGTGTCACATGTTGTGTGGTGATGGATGAACAACAAAGATGTAATAGTACAGTTCACATACTCATTGAAATGCCACACCCTCATCAGTAATATATTCCTATAGCTTTTGAAAATTAGCTGAAAATCTTAGAAGAAACAATGGCCATTTTCAGTGCTTTACAGTCTCATAATATCCAACTTGTTACAAGTTGTCTGAAATGTCTAGTAGTGGTGATTTTATCTCCTGTGCTGACTGCCCTGAAATTTGGAAGAAATTTTATGAACTTTTCAATGTTCACGCATATCTAGCATAAAGACTCATCATCACTGCAGTCATTAGGTACTTTCACAGCTTAAGCATTAATAATGAAAATAATAGTGATTATTATGAATGTGAAAGTGAACGTTTCTCCCAATATCCTAACATAGCTTCTTTTACAATATAAAATTGCAGTGATCAGATTACAAGTGCTACATGAGACATGAGCATGCCATCTCAAGACAGTGGAAGATTGTATACTCTACGGATTGAATTTGTTTGACTAAAAACCCACTTCACCTAAGACAAAGTCAGTTGTTTTCATAGGATTCATCAATCCCACAAGGGATTATCCTAATAGATGGAGAGTACAAATTATTCTGCGTTACAATTTAATTCTATATATAATTTCCTGAATCAACCCAGAAAAGGTTATAATGTTATGCGAGCAATGATCCTCGGGGAATGGAAGAACTAATCAGAATATGATCACACAAGATTTCATGATCAACACATGATAACATCTCAAAACTGTTGACTTCAAAGGAGAGGAAATTATTTCAAATGGCATCGTTAAAGTTCCCCTGCAATCTGTCTAACTTTTGAGATTGCCCTTCAACTTTTCTTCCTTACCTTCTTCACCATCATCATTACCATTATTTTAATACTGTATTTTTCATATGGAATTAGTTTCTTAACCTGCAGTTTCATGAGAAAAAATATTTCTTAACACGATTTATAACAGAAGTCCTCCTAATATGTAATTTCCAACCTATTCTGGGGGAGAGAAATTTTTTGGCCAGCATTTTCAAAAAAAGGTATGAAGCATGAAGATATTTTCTTCTTTAAATGTAACTGTAAACATTTAAGTTCAATTAGCTTTGTGGAAATTTGAGAATTAGTTTTGTAAAAGTAAGATACCACAGTACAATAGAAACTAAATTTTAGTATCCATTTTCAATGTGTGTTATTTGAGACACTTATTCAGCTTTTCAAAATATACATATACATAAAATATATGCATAGTATACATATACTTAATATATACATTCCTCCCTATACATGCACAGCTCCATGAAGTGCCAGCTGTATAGAAACAGAAAATGAACACTGAACCAAATCATTGACACTATTTCAGAAACTTCACTGCTCTTACTAAATTTTCAAAGCTTTCTCTTATTGAATCTGTGTAGTATTTCTAGACAAGTAGTACCATAATAGCACCTCATGTCCAGTTCATGTTAAATCTTTATTAAATACTAAATTATTTTCATCTGACTTCTAGGCAACTGCAACGATAACAAAAGGCTTGTTTGGCCCTAAAATCTCTTACCAGAAGATGTCAGGTTAAGTGGTCATAACCTTCTTCTTCTGCTGACCCAGTTTGATTAGGTTAATTAATGCCAGCATTTGCTCCCAGCAGTCTTCTCAATCTTAACAACTGCTCAGTATGTGAATGCTGCTGCAAGGCAAGTACAGAGAGGCATGACTTTTTGTGTCCTTTTCCTTTCCTTACACACAATCATAGAGCTAGTCTCAATAAATCTGCGTGATATATTTTATCATCCTTGACACAAGAACTGGAGGAGTGGGAGTTTCCCTCGAAGAGACTATTTAGTTCCTTTAGGAGATGCATGTGTTTTGATTCTGGGAGGCCTGGTTTACACATTTCAGTCCTCGTGGTGGGTAGTAGTCTGTTTTACTACAGGGAGTGGGAATAAAGCTTACCTAATTTTCTGCTGCAGTGCATTGTCTTGTTTCCATGTCTGTTGAAACTAAAAGCTGCCTACTAGGCTTACTGTTCTGGTGTGTTGAAGCTTGAGGAGAGAACTGTACTGGAAAACAAGGCATAAGGATAAAAAAAAGGTCAGGAAAGCTGAATAAACTAATCAGAACCAAGTACTTCAGTTATCAAAGGAAACAATTCTCTATTTTTTCTACTCAGGAAGGCAATCAGTAGCTCACTGGTTTTGTCTGTCAAAAATTATCAGGTATTACTAGCTTATAGCCTATAATACTGTAGATCTTAGATAAGTAAAGAAATAAACATTTTGTCTGTGAACCAGAAATACACGGACTTTCACTGGGCTCTAACTCTTGCATTTTTGAGACAAAACCAAATATTAATCTCGAGCATATTTATGTGGTATTGCAGGGCTTTCTTTTGTCTTTTAGAGGATTTGAATCAGGCGCCTGGTAAATGATGTCTCTGTTAAGGAATGATTTTCTCACTCCTTTTCCTCTACTTTTATCCATCCCTGTCCCTATTTTCTTTAAAATAATCACATTATATTTCATTGTCATTCTTTCTGGTCCACTGAAATTTGAGACTGGAATTACCATACAGAGCTGACAGAAATGTTTCATTGATTTTAGTGGAACTGACCCATGGATTTGTTTTACTAATCACAACATTTTTATTGAATTAATTCTATATATTTCATTAGAAACAATTCAGCAGGGAAAATCTATTGGGGTTGAAACTAAAGGACGGATCTGTTAAAGTTTATTCACACAAGGAACTTTGTAGTAAAGAATTAAAACATCTTAACTTATGTCAGCAATTGAAATAGACTGCTGAAATGATCCTCAGCCCTAATCAGGAATGAAAGAACATGTTCCTCCTGGTCATAAACTGATCCAAATAATTTTCAGTTCACTAAATTTATTGTAGTTAATCTTGTTGTTATTCATAGTAGTCTAGCAAAATTTTGGCAATATGGTGCTACTTTGCATGCAGTTCTGAATGGCACCCAGTTATGAAGTGACAAGATGAATTAAACGGCAACTGAGTTTCCAAAGTGCAAAACTACTGCAGATTTTTTCAGAGTTGCTCTTCGTTTATATTATTGGAAAAGAAAAATTATAGTTTCAGTGATCATTTCCATAAATGGAGATCTTCAGACAATACACAAAAGTCTACCAAAAGACAATCAGATGGAGTTAATTTTAAATTTAGAAAACATGTATATAAAACCAAACAGAAATCCACATCCACAGAGAGGCCTCGTATTTCAATGCATTACACCCTAGATATCCTTGTTTCAGACAGCAGCTTACACAGCTTTCAAATACAACAGCGAGTATTTAGGTCTTACTTCTGTACAACAGTTCGAAATAGCAAGAACTTTATTCACTAAATATGTCAAAGAATGAAGGAAAAAGAGAAGACAACATTTTCTGCCACAAGACAAAAGGATAATTAAGGAATGGTTGAAACACAAAAGAATGTGCACTAAAACTAGCAAATTATTTGTAGCATCTGATGCAGACCAAATGTCATTAGAACCTCCAAGTTCTAATCAGAATTTCAAGGTATGAATATTAAACAAAAAATGCAAAAGCTCCTTATCTGACTTAACCTACAGACTATCATTTATGAAAACAAAGAACACATCCCCACCTTCAATGAACCCTCTCAAAATCCCCTAAGCCCTAACACCACCCCCCCTCCCCACAGAAGCTGTTTAGGAATGAAGTGAGATAGACTGCCTCACCTAAGTAAACAGATAATATTATACATGTTAGTTGGCTTACCTTGACAGTCAAATGTCCTTCTCTATGTGACCCTTTCTCATTTTCCTACAGGAATTTCCATTTTTAGTTTAAATTGATGAAATTTTGCACCCATTTCTATCAGTGAGAGTTTTGCAATTAGTAGTTGATGAAAAAGCAGGATTTCAGATGGCGTCTGCATGTCCCCCAATTCATGCCCTCTGATCCACAAGCAATTCCCTTATGAGATAATTCAATGAGGTCAATGAGAGTCTATTCTGTTCTAATCACTGGCTGAAATTATCAGTGTAAGACACAGACAGATATCGCTCCTGGCCACAGGTATTTTCATACATGGTGAAATGAAGACTTACTGCTTGCCTGGAGGGCTTGACAGTGAATTTTCAAGCTGGGTACTACAGGGCAGTCTGGGTGCCTAGGTGCAGAAGTGGCTGGAGTGGATGGTAAGGCTGGCTATACAGGATCACCAGAGCTTAGCTGTGCTGCAGTTGTCTTTCCCTGTGGGTTTATAAGCTCACTGGGGAACTGGTGCTTTGTATCCATCCACACACTATTCCCAGATCTCTCCATCCTCTCAGCAGTATCTTATAGTCTCTCGGCCATTGGAAGACTCTGAGTGCCATACAGGAATAGCTGTGCACCCTTTTGCATTAAATGACATCTCCTTCAAATACCTTGCACTTATTCTTCAGGGGAAAATTGTGTGTAGTAAAGCATTCAGTCATGCTAGGCATTTGGCATTGTTTTCCAATGTACAGACTGTTATTTTTTTTATGTTAGAGTTGACAAGGTTAAAGAAGTGCATGTTGACCTGGTCATTTCCTTGCAGACAACACAAGAGAAGTGGGGTTTTTTTTTGGAAACAATTACAAAAGGAAAGGGCAATGGCTTTCCTGACCCTTTTTGGTAGGGCACTTCATTCATATTGATAATGGGAAGAAAGCCATACAGCATTTGTATGTTGGTATTGAATCATTGCTGAAAAGATGTGGTCTGATGTGATAAGAGAGTGGATGAAATTGACTCAAACGAAAAATCATCAAAACACACTTTTAAACAGAGGTCTAAACAGAGTGGTATTCCTGTGTTCCCTTTTATAATTAACATCCAGTTTTTATCAGGCTTCCTTCTGAAGTCTAAATAAATGCCCCTATTGTGTGGCTTCTGGCTTATATCTTGTAGAAGATACAGGTTCTAGTTCATCATTAAAAACAAATCCTAGTTTTATGAGCCATATAAAGAATAAGGCTGCCCATGGCTATAATTGAGTTGCTGGTTTTTATCTCACTACAGTCTGTTGGGTGTCTCTCTAGCTATAAAACAAGCAATTTTACAAAGACCCTGCGGTGAACAGAGCAAGGCTTTTGGCTTTCTAGTTATTTAGTTCCCTGTTTTCTGTGCTTTTTTTTCCAGAGGTATCAGATGCAAATTAGGTTTCTAGTTTCTCTTATCTCTTTGTTCCTTCCAAAGCTGAGATTGATAGCTTTAAGGAGATCAAAGTCAACTTTCAAATGTATCCCAAATTGATAATCTCCAGACTATCATACACCTTGTACTCAGAACAAAAACCTAAAATCCATAATGACATGAGCATGGTAAATATGGTTCTTCTGTTAGACTAAGTAAAAGTAGATTATACATGTTTTTTAGACTTCAAAGGCCTGTCCTTTTAGTCGGGTTTCTTTAAGGTCTCAAAGGCACTGTGTACTCCCTTTGTGTAAGAATAATAAAAGACACTGCAGCAAGAACTTGAGAGGATATTTTCTTGCTAACATGGCAGTTTCAAAGATAAATGGACAAAAAAAAATTAAAAGAAAAGTAAGGGCATTTCTAGTTTATTTAAAGCAAATAAAGATGTATAATGTGCATCAAAAGTAGTTTGTGCTCATATCTGGCTGTATTAGGTATTAGTCTATTGTTTTAGATATGCTGGCTGAACAGGTTACTAAATAAAAGAGACAAAAATGAGGGACCCTAATATTCTCTTCCTATGCTAAGAAAAATGAAAGAGAGAAATGCACATTTCCAATAGAGTGCAAAATCTGTAGGTCTAATCCAAAGCCAGTTCCCACTGACACTAATGAAAAATGACAGTATTTCCTAATGTCAACATTTTGGAGAGAACTGCCTGGTGCAAATGAGACTATAGTTGGGGCCTGCAGAAAGTTTCATGACCAGGGACATGTCAAAACTACTGGTGCAGATCTCACACACCGTCACTGCAGAGTGCCTCTCTGACAGTGCCAGGCAGCTGGCAGGTAGCCACTTTGCTTGCTGGCTGGCAGCCTGTGGCTCTTACCTGTGCCCTGGTGATCAGATTGTAATAACTAATCCCAGGTTTAGGGAGAGATTTTAGTATGAACTCTATGGCAAAAAGTGTCAGGAAGAGCTACATCCTCTTTTCCAGGAGTGCCTCTGACTTTTCTTTCACTCAACACTTTTTTTGAAGTGTTCAAAGGAAGATGTTTGGAGAAAAAAACATATTTGATCCTTCCAACTGTCCTGTTCTCTTCCAAAACACAAGGATGTCTTTAGGTATGTGCATGTGAGTGGAAGAAAATAATTCTATTTTCCAGCGTAGATAAATACTTCTGTGATTTGTAATTAAAAGTATTTGCATGGGACTGTACATGGTAATCTGCTTGTGGGCTAAGAAATACATTCTTTCAAACAACATGTCTTCCTGGTATAGCACTGGGTGACAGTTTGATCCTGTATATGCTTACAAAATATGTTTTGTTATTCTCTGTGCAGTGCTGGAAGCATCTGCATGTTTCCCTTATGGGAAGCCTATTGCAATGCAACAGATCTTCTCAGACAGCACTTCTGGGAAATATCAGAAACTCTACACAGCACTAAAGATAGAAGAGAAGAAGAAAATAGAGGAGGTTGAGTGTTTTTATACTTCAAAAACTGTTAGAGAAATATATTATGAAAACACTAGACTGTCAAAAGAATTCCCTTCATTGACTGATAAAAAAGCAGCTGTAAGACTGTGCCATCCTCACGTTACTAACTGCTGTGTCCCAATGCCCACGTCTACAGAAAAGAAAGTGTATCAGCCCCTCTGGTGTAGTCACTCAGCCGAGGCTGCCAGTAAAGGTGTAAATTGTTGTAGATGTCCTGACTTGGTGGGTGTTATAAAATAACATGAAAAAGTAAACTCCAAATGGAAAAGTACCTGACAATTGTTGACTTATATGAACTGAAACTGATTCATGACCATAACAACATTTGAATGCCTGTCTGAAGTGAAGAATGTCATCCAAACAAATTAGTAATTCTGATAACCTCTGGAATACAACTGGACTCTAAATAAAAGTTGAAAAATGAAGAGCCAATATTTTTGTTTTCAGTCCACAAGGGCAATTAATTAATAGAAGACTGAAAGAAAGGAATAAAACTTATAGGAAAGTACAGCATAAGGAGTAATTTTCTCACTGGCCACCACTCTGACAAGAATAAAATGTTGCTTCACATGAAGTTCTTTAGTAAAAGCTCCTCCTGCCACACTTTGGAGCTCTGCAGAACCAGAAAGAATGACTAAGGTGGGAAGAGGTAGGGAACTGAGCTCTCATTTTCTTACCCCAAGTCTGCTGACATCTGTCAGCAGTTACACAGTTGGGAAGAAGGGATTATATCTTGAACCTTGCCAAAATGGCTCTAAAACATCATCGGTGGGTTTGCTCTGCTGATTCCATCTGTCTGTGTCTCAGTGCACATGCAAGATATTTTTAAGCCACCTGCTGTTGATACAGTGGTTTCTTTTTTTTGGCATTCTATCAGAGTGGCATTCAGACTTGCAAGATCAAAGTATTGATCAGAATTCAGTAGAAGGCTTAGTATTATTCCTAAACCTTAACTTTTCTATCTAGATTCCCATTACACTAACCCCTGATGGGCTGCACCACTTTCTGAAGTATTCATTTTTCACTATAGTGACACTACTATGGATGCTGCCTTTGATCATAACAAAATTATACTAACAATATGAAATTGTTTTTTCTGTCCTCACTCTCATTCAAGACTTGGACCCAGGTGGGCTTAAAAAGGTTGAACTAAGTAAAACTTTGTTTCTTCTTTCTTTTATGATAGTAAAGGAAAAAAAAGCAACAGGATGTAAATGCATTCACAACAGGAATTGTGATGTGTGTCATCAAACACTTGAATGTGGCCAGCAAAAAGAGCAGAAGAAAAGAATTGTGGAAGCTCTAACTGTTCTGTGTCTTCCAACTATTGCAGTGCTTGTTGTGCAAGCTGAGAATTTACTCAAATAGTGATTTTTTCGCTGATAATTAATTTTTTTTCTCTTTTTAAAAGGACAAGGAAGAGAGAACTCAGTATCAGAGGAAGAGCTTCAAGCAGTAATTGTAAAGTTCTAATGATTTCTGTATTTCTCTATTTTTGTGAGGAATCACTCATCACTTAGGTCAATGTTTTGATAGTGATTTCTGCAGAAACAGGATTTAGCTTTTACTGTAGAGGGATGCTCTGTTTCATTAAGTATTTTCAACATTGAAGAAATAAATCTGAAATGTCAGGTTTTATGGTAAATTTACAGTTATGAACATGAGAGTGTTTTTTTCACCTGTAGTGTTCCCTTTTCCAAATATCTTATTCAAAATAGTGCAAAAGATAGGAAATTTCAGGAAATATTTTAAATATTTCCAAGGGAAAAAATTGAAAGGATGGTTTATTCTCACCCCAAAAATTAGTTCAAATATAAAACTACACTTGAGGACACCTATGAAAGGTTACCATTGTTTATCCCCAAACTCTCCATGACACGATGAGACATTTTCTGCAGTTTAACAGTCTTTCAGCAAAGCAAGTTGCTGCCAGCAATGTTACCAAATGCATTTTGAATTTATGACAGTTTAGCTTACTGGTCCATCTTTGATAGCGACTGCTTGGAAATCAGGAACCAGGAAGAAGTGTTTCTTAGAATGATCTTCTAGTCAGTTACAGCTTTGCTTTATCATTCTAGCTGTAGACTGTAACTGCTGTGGTTCATAATCTAGCTCCCTGATATCTGTGAGGACACCAATATAAAACAAATTGCACAAGGATGAGTAAAACCTGTGTCTCACTATCCTTATGGCAGATAACTCACAAAACATTTAATCTAAAGAGGTCACAGAACATCAGTCATAGACAAACTTGAAGTCATCTGTTCTTCTTGGTCAAAATGCATTATTTATGTCTTTGGATCTCCTTCAGCACTTGGTTAGTACATGATATTGTTAGGTAGCTTTCAGTAGTGAGACTCCAGAGAAAATAAACTCATCCTGTAGTAAGCATTACAGTATAGGCATTGCTAATTATTTGTTTCCTGCTGTTAAGCAGAAAACAGGCTTGACTGCCCTCACAACAGCTGCAGCATTGCAATGTGTGAAACACTACGAACTTTATGTGCTCGCTCTCCTGAAGAGCTCTGGGGGCAAGGGGTATTACAAGCAGGTAGACTAGTTGTCAGAAGAGCCTTCTGAAGAGTCCTAGTGCATCAGCAGCAATTAATGCAGGTGGTATTTTAGACAAGGGAGCTAATGAGCTTTAATATGCATGCAGGTGAGGGAGTGCTGAATCAGTAGAGCCATTAATGAACCTATGACAGCCTAATTAGCTACAATTTAAAATCTATGGAATCTAATCAGAAGAGCTGAACACTGCTGCAAATCTGTGTATGAATGAGTCTTTCTAAATACTCCAATCTGTTGCTTAGTCACTGATTGATAGTAATTGCTTTTTTTCCTCCATTGTGTATAGGAAAATGCCCAATTTTGTTCTGATAGAGGAGGACACAACATTGAAGTTAAATGCCTGAGATGTTTGACTGCTTAAGTTTTAATCAGGCGATGTTTAAAAAAAATATCAAAGTAAAATTAATTTCCAGCTCTGAATATAGATGATTAAAAATACACCACCAACTTTTCATGTATTTGGCAGGCATAGATTATATGCTAGTTAATCAACTCCAAATAGCTTATATGAAATTAAAGATAGAAATACAGCTGAAGTGGCATAAAATACACATATTAATATAAGAACGCCTTTATATAGGAATGTTATTAAACTCCTTAGATGAATGATTTTTAATACAATAAAAAAAGAATTTTCCTATAAAAGGTGAACAATATGTTGTTCAACAACAGTGAGTGTTGTTATTAAAAAAAATTCAAAAATAATAAGAACCTATTATAAGCTTATTATGAAACATTATAGTTTCCTTTTCCAAAACCATTATGGGAAAAAGAGCATTTGGTAGTGAACAGTAGAGGAAGTACACAACACAACTAAAAGGTATGTCCAATATTCTCACTGAGATAGGAAGTATTTTAATAAAGGTTTAAATACCTGAAAGACAATGAAATTTTCCTTGTGCTGATGGCTCACATTTTACTACTTTATGTGCGTAAAATTCCCTAAGAATTTTTCTTTTCTAGCCAGCTAGCTCTTTCTTGCAGTAGTACAACAGACAGGCAAAGATTAGTGCGTAGAAAGATGCTGAAGAAGAAAGTTGCTGAGGATGCCTTTTTTGCCTAAATTTACCTATCCCTGGTATCCTTAGTAAACATCACTATACTGATTATGGGTATTAACATGAATCCACAGGGATTTGTTATTGTTTGAAGTCTTTGCTACTTTTGCTATTTTGTTATTGTTTGAAGTAATAGTGTTCTGTGTCACTACTGACATTTTCATGTAAATGCAAAGTATTTGAAAACAGGAAAGGTGTAAAATAGAGTTTTAAGTCATAGCTAATGGCCATGAACTTGAAATTCCTATTCAGTGAAGATACTATGCACAGCATGTTGACCAAGAAGGAAGAGGAAGAATGCTGGAAAGAAGGACTTGAGACAATTTACACCTTAAAGATTGCTTGTTTCTTCATGTTTTTTGATGGTAATTGAGACCATCAAAGCCCTCAGCATCCCAGGTTTCCTCTTGTGCCACCTTGCAGGTGAATTAGGAAATACCAGAGAAAGTACTGTAAAGTATTTTCTAGAAGGAACTTTGTCCAAAGCCTTCGGTGACTGGATTTTTAGTAGAAATTGGTCAAGAAAGCTGCTTTTTTCTGCTTTTTTCACTACTTTAAGCTTTCTCCCAGATAACTCTGCTTTCCAGAGTTAGCATAAAGAACTACATTTTCGCCAAGTTTGGTCACATGTATTTTCTCCAACATGTTCTACAAAGGTAGTGACAAGCCAGTGAGAAAAGGCTCTGTTGAGACACCTGCTACCTGACCTGCTCCTCTTGGAGATAAACACAAGCTTCAAGCCAGATGTGTAATTTGAATAGCTGTTCATGAATGTCTTTCATATCAAGACGCACTCAGTGATGACATCTCTGAACAATTTTGAATTGAAAATATCACTGACAGAATTGCTGTCTGATCTCATATAAATCATGGACAGAAGAAATGGTGAAATTCATAGAATAAATAATTTGCTAGGAATTATTTCCTTGGCTGTAATCATCCCTGCCACTCACACAAATAATTTGCTGAAGCAGCAACACCAGCTTTACTGCAGATGAACTTTATTTCTGGTGCTGTGTTTTTTTTTTAAATAAGAAAGAGATATTGAGGTTTGATTTCACATAACCCAACTGCACAATCCTTTTCTTTTAATGAACAGCCATATCTCAATAGGTTTTACCTTACAATTCCAACTATTGAATTATACAATGGGGAAAGAAATAAAAAATCATTGGTCCTGATCCTGAAGTGTTTATTCATGCAAATAGTAACTTTGCTTGAATTGTATGCAGAATCAATTCTTAACCAGTTCACTGTATTTGCTTTAGCTTTCCCTAAAGTAGTGAAGTATTTTAATGTCATGGACATGTATGTTATAATGACCCCATCGTTGCACAGTAGGCTTTCACTGATATTCATATTTTTCTTAGCTCCTTTGGTCTCTATGTTTAAATACACACACATATATCTCCTTACATTCATGGAGGTGTTTGCTGTGCATAACGCGAGTTTATCTCCCCTGGTTTCATAGTAATACGCAGTTCTCAGTGTGTCATTATTGCTAAGACCCTAAGGATTTTTTATGTCACTTTTTTTCCCCAGTGTTTTTTTCTTCATACAAACAGAACACAGCTTATCACTGGGCAAAATTTTGTCACCCACCAAGGAGGTTCCAGTGCCTGACTTCTCCTGGCCCCAGTGGGGAAAGGCAGGGATACCTATAATAAATATTAGAGGAAGATGTCTGAGAGTAGGGCTTTCCTGTTCTTACTACCACAGAAAATTTGGCATATTAGAATAGAAGTGAGTATTGCTGGGAGAAGACATGGAATCCAACTTTTCATATGGCATCAGTAGGCATAGTGGCTTTCCAAGATTTTTCATGGATAAAGCGTATAGCCAATCTAGCTCTGCTGAAACACAGCGGAATCACTGCATACTTTACTGCCCCAAGCCTGTTCCTAATCACAGGAAGTTTTGGGTGATCTAAATATCAAAGATTTTCTCTGGGTTGACAAACCTAGCTCACACTGGTATGACAAAAATTCTAGTGGGAAACTTACAAGTGTTTATAAGGATAAGGTTCATTTTACTTGCATGTGAAACAATGACCAACAAAGGTTCTGAATGCTCCATCTTGGTGCAGCAAAGGTAGCTGTTTGTTGTTGATTTGTAAGAACAAGTAAACCATGACCTGTGGGGCTAACAAGTACATCCAAGCTTACATAGTCCATGACAAAGCCAGGCTGATAGCCAAAGAATGACCCTGTTGTCACTTCTACCACTGTGCATCAGAACCAGCCCCACTGAGGCCAGTAAATGACATAATGTTTTATTGGGGTGAGACCCTGCCATGCTTCTGCCTGCTCATTAGGCAATCCTTGGCTTTTTTAAAGATATTGTGCTTCCATGTGAATTTGAGTAATACCCTTATACACAAATACAACTGAGATATACCATGAAAGATGACAGATTCCCTATGAAAACCATGATTTGGCTGTAAAAGAAACATTTAGAACTGCTCCATCACCCTCTTGGAAACAGGCTTGCAAGAAATTCAATTTAAAATATAATTTAAAATTTAATTTAAGAAGATCAGCTATTAGAGATGGTAAGTTCACCAACATTTAAACTTGAGGTAGCAGGGGCCTCTCACGTGCTTCTGTTTAAATACATATTTACCTGTTTCTTGAATGGGGCCAGGGAATGTGACAATACGAAGAATGAAGCCATTGGTGAATGGAGCTCTTTGTGCTCAACCAGTGCAAAGCAACCTATATAAAACTATGTCAAAAGCACTTTTTTTTCTTTTTCTTTTTTGAAAATAATTTTATTTATTTTCACACAGTATAAATTTTACTTTTTATAGTGTTTCCTGCTGAGAAATAGTTGAACAAATTTATTTTAAGCTAGTTGGCAAACTGTTTTCTTTCTGTTCATCTCTGGTGATGTATTTTTTTAATAAATTATTTTTAAGGTGGCTGTTCCAGTATTTTTCTTATTTCCTGCTGTGGAGATGAGTTCTTTAATAAACAATTTTTTTGAAGTGGCTAGTTTTACATTTTTTTCTCCTGTATCCTGCTGTTACAGTGCTGCAAGCTTGTTACATGTTCATTTGTTTTAAATAGCTGCTGTTCCTTGTTTTTTAGAAAATATTGTTGACATTAGTCTTCATTTTGAGAATTTCTTTCTCTCTGCTCAGTAAAACTAAGTAGGAAAAGGCAGTGAAAGAGATTTAAAAAAAAAATAACAATGTTAGCATTACAATTCAGAGACATAACTAAACTGAGGACTCAGTTATAATAACATGTAACTCTTCCAGACCAAGTTACAGCATCGACCGTTAATAGGTTCAGGCTTCTCACATTTTCCCAAGTTTAAGCTCATTCTAATTAGCTTGGTGAAGTCCATCACAAGTTGAGTGCTTACATTACAGACAGTTTGGCTGATCCGTAGATGTGCTAACTCAACGATGGGTTTGAATGCTGATCTCTGTGTAGAAAATAGTAAATGCTGCCATGTTAATACTATTCCTAAATTTGAGTTCTATAGATTACTTTCTTGCCCACATGACAGAATTTCTAGAAATGTTGCTGTCTTTAGTGTTGATTTTTACTTTTTTGAAAACCTGACAGGTCTAATATTTAATTTTGTAGTGAAAGTTGTTATTTTCATCAAGAAATAAAAATAGACTTAAAAGGATGGAATGTGATGTTGGCAATTGATACATATTTTGGCTAGGAATAAAAAGGGGAAAAACCCCAAGTTTTTCCAAAGGAAAAAAAAAGTAAATCATGATTTATCAGAAAAAGCAGTTAAATAAGAATTCCAGTATTCATTCAGTCCTACTAGGGGAATACTGGACCAGTGCTGTCAAACCTAGAATCACCACGAGAATCCAAAGAATAGCACAACAACATCAAAATGTTGATGTGAGTAAAAAGAGGCGACTAGAAATATACAACTGTGAAAATAAGGAAAAGCCATGTAGATTTCAAAAGTTTTCATTACAGTGAACACCTTCAATCTAGATGGCTGATACATAGTTGAAGCTAAATATATTGGTTCTTAATAGTCTCTGGACATTAACAAAACAAAACAAAATAAACTCCAAAATAATCTCAGAGGTGTGATGTAGCCTAACCTTTTCAGACACCTACTTAGAATGGGATGGCTGCTCTCCCAGAAGCAACTTGCTATAGAGAACACCTCAATACTTAAATTTTGACAAGTGAATATATGTGAGACCAATCATAGTTTTTAATGCAACTGTGTAAACCAGGGGTCATTACATGAGAAAGAAGAGCAGCTAAAGTGACTAGTATCTACAGCCATATCTGAGATTATGTCCATCTTCTATGTTGTGATTATGCTGGTTCACTGAATTTAAATGATGTTCTGGCAACACTGAACTGAACAGAAGCTTTGGTGTAGTTTTAGATACTCTCAGTGCCAGTTTCAAAGGGACAGCTTAATTCAACAACTTTCTGCTTCTCAAATGAGCAGTAGCTTATGGTGGACCATAGTTTGCCTATTGAGGATGCACAGTCTTGTTTTATCTCCTACACAGTTACTGTGTAGTCTATAAACCAGTCCTTGAACAGAAGTAGCCATAAACTGCACGGTGATCTGTTCTAACAACAAGTTTTCAAGCAGTTACTTTGGTCAGAGAAGATTAAGACAGAAGGGAAACCCCCTCACTGTTTGCTGGATACTAGACAAAGATGTTGAATCGGAACATAAACATCAATATTCTCTGTCTCAGGGGTACACTCTTGCGGGCCAAGAATGTGAACAACTAGAGTTCAATTTATTGAGCCCTGACTTACTTTTTCATTGTGTTTTATCTCTCTAAAATATATTTACCTACAGATTAAATCATACAGCTCACTGAAGGGAAAATATCTGTTCAAATATTCTTGTCTTCAACTGTTCATATTTCACTACAGTGGGGTTTCAAGTTCTTTGTACAGTGCAGAGAGTTGAAAAATCAGTTTTCTTTAAGAAAAGGGTACACTGTTGTGGTGGTTTAGTTTTCTTGGTTTTGGTTCAGGCCTTCCTTGGTAACCAGGTTATAACTAAGGAAGTATTCCA
>JAWWEW010000078.1:25949686-26122612 GCA_035583185.1 Anabacerthia variegaticeps
GAAATTGAAGAGTGTGTAGAAATAAAGTATTTTTAAAAGCATTTATTAGCCTTACTTTTAATTTTAATTCCTGTCCTGTTCAAATTAACTCCTCAAACTCAATTTAATGCTGCATGGTCTGCAGGTAAACAAAATACATTTGTCTCTGTGTCTGGCCTTTTTCATAAGCATAAAAAAATGCCTATTAATTCAGACTTTGTGTACATTCTGGAATCAAATTAAAGTAGATTGCAGAATGTCTTTACTTGTGGAACAGCTTCTGAGGTGATGTAAGTAAAATTCCAATTCTATTTTCAAACTGTTTGTTTGCATCACAAACAGTGCAAAAGTTTGTTTCTCAGTCGAAATGAGAGGAACACTTCTACTGACGTCTGAAGAGTAGATGAGCTGGAGGTGGAAGGGGAGTGAGATTACTGGAGATCTGAGAATGCGTCAAATCAAATTGCTCTGACACTGTTAAAAACTTGCTTTGTTCTTATGCAGTGTGAGTGTCTTGCTTGTTTAGGACAACGTATTTTTGATATTGCTTTTGGCTAAAAGGAAGCATTGAGTCTAGACTATGTAGGAAAATTCATCAACGCATGAAAGACAAATTTTATGGACTTAGTGAAATATTGAAGCTGTTACTACTGCCAGAGAAATGATTAAAAACATAAAATTTTTTCAAAGACTCGAGTTATCATTGCAAAGCAAATGAATTTAAGCCACTAATAATGCCATGCATTACCTTGTGCTGCCTCTATCTTTCTCTTTTATTTTTTTCCTCATGAAGATACCCTGTGATTGAACTGTCGAGTACTGAAGAGTCAGCATTGCTGCTGTATTTGAGAGCTACATTGAGAACTTTATTATGCACATCTGAAAAGCAAAATCAGTAATTACAAACAACTTAAAGGACAGCTGAATGTAGTTAAATCATTTAATTGCAATACACCCACAATCTTAAAATGCTTTAATATATAAAAATATATTCAACAGCTGCAGTGCTTTTAACTGACATACGTTCTCTCCTAAGATTAAGGAAACTCCACTTTTTAGGAAGGTGTATATGTTCCTTTGTAAGCAAAAGGTAACAACAGGAGGAAAGGACATTCCTTGAAGCTACTCTGATCATTGTCAAGAGAGCAGAGAACTCTGTAACATAATGCAGTGTTCCTTTCACCAGCTTCAAAATCCCTTTAGAAATTGTCTATGTGATCTTAAGCGCAGGGAAGAATAAGGTTGTTATATCATAATGAACTGTTGAAATAGGATTACAACCTACTACTATTAATGGATAAGAGAAATCTGAAGATAGAGAGATAATCAGAGATACGTGGACATCTCTACTTATCTCTCATCATGTCTACTAATGGTTCATTCTGGTTGTATTTCCAGCCTTCTCTCTCTTTATGTATCTAGGTCTGGAATATTATTAAAAGCCTTAAGAACAAGGAGTCACATACCTTTCACATGGGAAAGGTTTGGTTAGAAAAAAGTCGGGAATATTTTTCTATGAACAGATGTTGATTCTTATATCCTAGTTTTAATATTGAAATTTCTTTAATATCATGTATTGGTGCCTTCTCTGAGGGACACTTATTTCTGTTTTAAAGTACAGTCTTGGAGCTCTTTTTAAATCTGTGGTTATTCAGGAAGTGATCTGCTGGAGTCTTTGAGGCTCAAAACCTGTAACCTTGGGAGATCTCACGTCTGCCTTTCAGCCAACAACATACTCTGAAGTAGAGCTGCATTAGCAGCAGCAAATTCAATCTCACTGTAGTTTAGCCACTTCATTCTTCTTCACTGGTAATTACACCATGGGAAATAACTATTTAAATGGAACCTTGTGCTATGATTACATTTTTCAAAAACTGATTACAACATACAAGACAAATTTCAATTTGAACTTTCAAGTTCTAATTCAAAACAACTTTATAGTAACAATTTAGACCTGAGATGTACAGACATTAGGGGCAACTTACATTCCAGTTATTTGTGCTGCTTCTTCATAAAACTATTTCTAGTATTTCTGGAGATTAAATTCTGCCAACCAATGTCTAATCATCAGAGTTGGGTAAATATTTCATAATGAGCAAGTAATTTGAAAAACTCTGCCTTTTTAGTGAACTACACACATGCATGTTTGAAATTTCTTAAACTAGATCCCTATATAGATCCCTCTGATCCCTATATTCAGTTTTACCTTACTTTACAAATAAATCTACATGTCCATACCAAAACTCTGGTATGGTGCCCTGTGAGGTAAATGTTTAGAATTGACTACTGGGGTGACATTTTCCCCACCTACATGACACATGATGAAAAGGCAGATTATTCTCTTTAGCCAAGAGACACAAGACCCTTACTACATACCCCAAACACTTGCCAGTACTCAAGTAGAGTACTGAGAGCAAGTCACAGAGGTATTTACAAAAAAATTCCCAGTGATTCTAGCATTCTATTCTAGGACAAGATTAGTCTAGGCCTGTGGTTGAGACCAGGAAATATCATGGTGCTATTTGTCACGATTACTGCTGCTGGATCGATCACTGACTTCTGCAGTCAGGTATTCAGAGTTCTAAGATGGGAGGTGATGTAGAATTTTACAATCCAACAGTCGTGGCTTGGCTGTCCTGATACATTCAGTTAAAATGTTAAACCAGCTTCATTTCCGGTTGCTAAACAGAGGGGTGTAACATAAACTGTCATGGAATGGATTGTAGTATTCTGTAATGTTGAGATTTGTTAAATTATTTTACAGGAGATATTTTCACTGTGAAAGACACCTTACAGAGTTACTTTTATTGTCTTACCTGACGGTAAATATTTCTTTTGGTACAATGGACAGGAATGAATTTTGTTTTAATTATACACGATGATAAAAATTGATTTTGAAAGATGACTCAAATAAAGAAAAAGAGAAAATTAGAGAATGAAAGATGTTAAATACGATTGATAACAACTACTTTCTGAGAACTTCTGAAACTTTTTGAGTTTAGTCAGTCACCACATTACTACAAGGATAAGGCCTATGGTGGCACAGTTATGACTTTATTCTCTTTTTATTTGACTGAGAATTACTGACTTCAATTGAGTATTTCCTAGTTTATACTACTGTGAAAAGAGAAATGGCTTGGTGTATCAGTTTTTACCATATCATTATGCGGCAATTTATAAATTGTTACTGTATAACATTTTGTCACAGTCTGGTAGGATTAACAATTGTTTTACATCCAAGCACCAAAAAATTATTTTTAAGGGTTGGATATAATACCCTTCATATTGACTAACCACTTGTTAATAAAAAGTGGCATTTGTCCAAAAAAAAAAAAAAAAAAAAGGAGGGGAAGAAATTGTTTTGCTTTTATAATCAGCATAGCAGAATAATTTATTATCTTGGATTTGTACACAAGGATAGATAATTTTTCATTTGTCTATGATGATATGTAGTATCCAGTAAAAGAAACTGAAAGAGATAAAAATTAAATAGAAGTACAATGTAAACTCAAACAGTGAACAGCTGTTCTGTGAAAAGTATAACATACAATACCATTATCAGTAAAAAAGTTCATGGGCTTGGTTCCTTACCCTTAACAGACCAATATGACCAGACCCATCTGTGTCAAATCCTCCAGGCAAGGATATTTTATTGTTGAATGGTATTTGTCCAGTCAGCAGTGAAATGGGTACCAGCAAGAGCCAAATAAAGCAATAGGAGATCACTCATCAGATATCCTGGAGACCTTCTGGCTTAGGGGCATTCCTCAGTAGGAAATTTTCACCACTTGCCTGTCATAACACAGCATGCATGGGTCCATTTGTAAAATAAACACATTTATTGCAAAAAACTACTCTGAGTGTAGCTGCTATTCCATGTTGCAGTAGAGAACCATCATCATCAACCCTTTTCAAGCAGTTTCAGGAGACTAGGGTTTTACAGTTCACATGTAAAAATTATAAAAAATTATGTTTATGGAGACCTTCTTGAAGTTAAAAGGAACTGCTAGCAAGGCACCAGGTAGGAGTTTTCTAGTAAACCACAAAGAGGCTATGGTTATCATAGTATATTTTAAAATTAAAAATATTTTCTGTTTACAGCTGGGGAAAAATTGAGTATCTATGATACTTTTTGAAATACAGCATGCTATTATAGTGCAGTCCTTGCCTTATTTTTGTCTAAGAACAAAGCCAAGGAGCAAAGAAATTTACCAAAAGTAAGGCAAGGAAAACATTTTCTTCCTCAGACTGAGGTTCCCCTGTAGCTTAACCACACAATATAAGGAAGAAGCATGAAACTGAAAGATAAACTGAACACAGTAATGTAAACAGAGTAATTCAAAAAGATATATACTGCAGGTTTTTATAGTGAAACAGGTGTTGGTCTTCTACCATTAAAAAAGCTGTGAGTTAATTATACTAGAGAGTGTGGAGGTTGGGGTTGGCTCCCTGCCAAACACAGCCAGATTCCTCCCCCTCCACCCAGAGAGAGAAAAAAAGTACTAAAAGAAAATTCTAGTAAATATATGTATATACTCACATATATAACGGTTATATACAATTAAACATTATTTATATACAGAACAGGAATCCCAAACAACCCTGGAAGGGAAAAGGGGGAAAAGGGGAAGGGAAAAAGGACAAAAATGGGTAAAAATAAAACAGACATACAAACTCAAAAACTCAGGGAATAGCTCAATAAAGTAACTAACACAATAAACTCTCACCAAACTTCCATCAAGACACAGCAGAAATCTCCACCTCCATGCAGCTTCAGACAGCAGTTTCTCAGATAGGCCTCAGCTTGCACAGATAAGAGCAAAGCCGACACGCTGAGACCTGCTGTCCTCCAAGCACCCGAAAGGAAGAGAGAGAAGAACCTCTCCTCCTTGTCTTACATACACCTGATTACATAAAGGAGTGGTGTGGAATACTTGTGGAATATGCAGAGTGGCTGAGTTCACTTGGCTTGACCAGGAGTTGGACTTTGATGATCCTTGTGGGTCCTTTCCAACTCAAGATATTCTATGATTCTATAATACGAGCAGAGCCGGCTAAAGTTTTTGTCCTAATCTTTTTGGAATAGTTATTTAAGAAAGATCACAAGTGATACCCCAAAATAACCCAGCATGGGAAAAAAAGGATGCTTGCATAGAAGATGAAGAAGTCAAGTTCAAATCTCCTTCAACAGACCCGGTTATCCATACAATTGTTAATTGTTTTGGCCATTGTGTATGCTGTGAATGGGAAAAACAAACTGTCCGTCATGATGCATGGCTTCATCCTGTACATAATTTCAACACAAAAAAGTGCTGTATTTGAAAATGCAGGAAAACCAGTTAGGACAATATATATTCTGAGAATCCTGATGGAATTGAGACATGACACATGTCACATGTTTGGTACTATCAATCTTTAAGTATCCAGGGCAGCAGAATTCTAGAGAAGGAAAACTGAAAATTTGTTCCTATGACTTGGTTCCTGAAGGCTACTTAGGTTTTCCTGGTTTTCATTCTTCTGTACTGAAAATACATCCAAACTATTTACTATTAACAAGTTCAATAGTTCACAGGTCTTAAGTATTTAAGTGGTTGCTTGTTCAGCTTATTATTTTTCTATTAATCAGCATTTTTGCCTTCCTAATTGTTTCCCATATGGCCAGTGTAAAATGATAGACTCAAGTCATCTGCAGCCACCATAAATTTTCTCTCTGTAGAAAGCTACTAACTTGCTCAGTGAAATCTACCAAATCATTCTGTCATGAACTCTCTCTAGTAAATCAGCATATTATTATCTTAATTCTATGTGAATGTTCACCGTACTGCACATTCTAAAGTCTTGTAAGTAATAGAAATCATATAGCTTACATTAGTTTCTTAAATGCAGGTGCTATATTGTCATTCCATTGTCATATAATGGTGTTGTTGACCTGCCATAATTTTAAATCTTTGTTACTCAATCTTTGCTGTCATGTGACAGTTATTTCAGAAACCTAGTATCATCACTACCTTGTGCCCATACTTGAGTGTATTAAACATTTTTAATTTTATTTCACCTCGTCATGGAAATTTCTATTTCTTTAAACTCATTTCTATTACCCATCTCATGATGTCCTCACAAAAAAAACCAAACCAAACCAAACCAAACCAAACCAAACCAAACCAAACCAAACCAACATACAAATAAACAAACACTCCCTCCAAACCCCAAAATAAATTATATTTAATATCAATGCAATATTCTCTTTGTATGCCTCACTTCCTCTGCCTCATTCATCATTCATATGCCTAATATTTTTGTGTGGTTTCATATACTTTATAAACTATATCTCAGAATTTTTTACTAATTTATTCTACAACCCATGGACTCCATGACACAACATTCTTTCCTAATGGTATATTTTTTATTCATAAGGGATGAGAAAATTCTCAAGGAATTTAAAGTTGTTCAGGGTTTAAAGTAAGTATCAAGAGTTACAATACAATAACTCTGATTAGAATAAATTCGATAACTATAATCTAATTAGTATATAACCTTTCAAAACACAGAAAAGAGCTTTATATATTTGCAACTGAAATTGATATCCAACATTCAAGATTTATATAACTGGAGTTTTATCCTATTTGTAAATATTACTAGGGGATTTCCTAATGTTAGTTAGTTTTCTTGTTAGCTCAAAACACATTATAATGAGTATTGAAATGAATATGACAGTTCTATTCCAAAGCAAAATTAAAGGAACTAAAAAATGTTTTACTCTTCTTGGGAGGAGAGAACATAACCAGATATTTAAAGGAGACAAAACAGAAAACAGAATCATTTTAAAGCAAAACCACACTGATAATGTATTAGAAACAGTCCTGAGCAAGAACACGCTAGCTGCAGGACAAGTTTGTGCTCAGCCTCTTTCCCATGTCAGGCTTCTCCAAATAAGGCAGAGAAACTTGAATCTAAACTTTCTTTACTCCAGTCAAACATATGCACTCCACAGGTTAAGCAGAGTTGTTATGAGGTATGAAAGTGCCTGTCATTCTTTTAACTGTGTATATCACTTTACTCTGGGACATGTAAATCTTCAAAGTGAAGAGTTTATGCATAGGCAAAGCCTAATAATTTTGAAGAGATGTGGTTGGGAAATAAAAATTATTGGTTTCAAAAAGGTTCAAATTGAACCCTTTAGGTCATCACAGCAATGACAAACATTCCAAGTATAGGCTGAATATATTGAAAATTTTATACTTGATTTCATTTTCCGCTGTAAAGTAACTGTTTCCCAAAATAAAATTTAAATTTTGAGAAAAATATATTTTCTCTCAGAAAACAGTGTTTTCCGCATCAGCTCTAATACAAATTATCTACTCTTTTTTCCATTGAAACCAATAAGAAAATTTTTAACATATTTAACATTTTAAAATTGTTAAAATTTTTATGATTTCGCGTTCCTTTTGTTCCCCTTACTTCATCTGCTGACCTTTGAACACATATATACTTTTTCCCACCTAATATTATTTATTTGTTTTATAGTGGCATCTGCAAGTTTCAAAGTAAAACTGGGCTTGCATTGTATTAGAAATTTTACTGCTGTACAAAGAAAATACTGGTTTTGAAAAGTTGCTCTTTATATGGCAATGAAAAAAGATGCTCAGGAAAGTAGACACAGAAGACTTGCTAAATAGCTTCAGATTCTAGCAGTAAAGAGTAGAGAAACCAGGTCATGAAATCAGTGTACTATACAATGGACTTCACTTACTACTTGTATTGCTATTTCTTGGCACAGAAGATGCACACAACCACTGTTCCTAGCTGCTAAGTCTTTACTCTTCTAATGCTGAATTGCCCAGACGTTGCTGAATTCATTCTTCCCAACCTTGTTTCCCTCACAGAACATTTTGCCTTTTTTTGAAAGAACTTCGATTAGAAGGAAAAGCAAACAATAAATATAAAAAATTCCATTCCACCAGAGGCAGAGGTAAGGCTCATATTGACATGAAGAGACACAGTTTGGTCAATACTCAGTGCTTTTAAAAAATCTCACTTTTTAGATGATGTGCAAACAAAGGAGAATTTTGTTTCTAAACTGTTGAGAATCACCACAAAAATGAAAGAAAAAGAAGACAAAAGAAGTCTAATCAAAACCAAAATGCATTTAATGAACAAAATCGAGTGGTTCTGTTTAAAACAGAGACTATAATTCCAGTAATTGTGCTCTGGAACATGTTTTTATTTCTGTTGATATGTGGCTTCAGCTATGTGCAGCTGAGTGTTACTGTGCTGACTCTGCTGAGAGGATAGTAAGGAGCCATTTGATAGAGAACACTTCAGACTTTTCTTATCAATCCTACCTATAAAACTCCATCAGGAAAACCTCTGAAGTTTTCAAATGCAGTAACTAAGGTGGAAGAGCCTTATAAAAATGTGTTTTTAATGGTCTGTCTGTTCTTGGTAGTCTTTAAACAATTTAATATAAATAGAGTTTACAAAGACACCCGGCAGGAACAACCTCTGAACCTGTAATTTGCACCCTGCCCTCTCTAGACTCTCTCACCCTTTGCACTTGCTAGTGTAGTCTTTCTTGGAAAATATTGTTAGTTGCAACATATTTAGTCCGTTTGCATCCTCCTCTCATCACTCCACAAGCAAAGTATATAGAATCACAGATTCATACAATGGTTTGGGTTGGAAAGATCATCTACTTCCAACCTCCCTCCCTGTGCAGAGGCATCTTCCATTAGATCAGGTTGCTCAAAGCCCCACCCAACGTGGTCTTGAAAGCTTTCAAGGATGAGGCATGCATAACTCTCTGGGCAACCTGTTCCACTGCCTCGCCACCCTCACAGCAAAGAATTTCTTCCTAACATCTAATCTAAAGGTACCCTCTTTCAGTTTAGAGCCATCACCTACATGTCCTTATAAAAAGTTCCTCTTCTACTTTCTTGCAGGCCCCCTCTAGGTACTGGAAGACTGCCATAAGGTCTCCACAGAGCCTTCTCTTCTCCATGCTCAACAACCCCAGCTCTCTCAGCCTGACTTTATAGCAGAGGTGCTCCAGACCTCTGATCATCTTTGTTGCCTCCTCTGGACTCTCTCCAACAGGTCCATGTCATTCTTATGTTGTGGGCTCCAGAGCTGCATGCAGTAAGTAAGGTAGGATCTCCTAAGAAAAGCAATTTATCAAGTGCTATCTGACCTTAACCTTGTTCAGGATTTTATGTTTCTGTTTAGACTACTTACTCCAGTGAAACAAGATGACAGTTAAAAGCAAGTCCAGTGGCAGCAATCAAAACAGATTTAAAAATTGGAATTTTTAAGGAGGTAGCTCTACAGTTTTTGATGTAAAGATCTGATCTCTTAAGGGGAAATTCTTCTGTTCACAGCTGAAGCTAGGAACTTAACATTTAGGGCATCAAGCTGTTCAAATCTTTGTTCTCATTGCAGTAGGCTTTTAAAAACGAACTATTTTATATGTCCTGTGAATTAAATGGAAGAGCTAATGCAACATTAAGATTTTTCATTTTTTAAAATTCTTATAAGTTGTGTGTTTGCATTTACATTTCCTGCATAATAGGTAATGTGTGTTTTCTTCTTTTTTTAAACAGTCAAGTAGGTCACAGTAGGGAAGACCAGATTTTTATTTTTTTTAAATGCTAGAAGATTTTTCAAGCAATTTAACCATATATAGTTCTCTTGCATATGGCTGACATTTCATTCATTTGGCAATAATGAGAATCCTTCTGACCTTGTACATCAAAAGAACAACACATCCACAGGTGGGAAAGATGCAAACTTTATCTAAAGGCTCACAAAAAATATTTTGTGGAAGACACAAACCACCTTTGCACAGAACTACAGGAATCATTTCTGAATAGAAGAGCGTTCTTCAGGGTTTATAACTGTGCTGGTAGTACAGGGGACAACAGGGTAAAGTGATTTTCTTTCTTTCTTTCTTTCTTTCTTTCTTTCTTTCTTTCTTTCTTTCTTTCTTTCTTTCTTTCTTTCTTTCTTTCTTCCTTCCTTCCTTCCTTCCTTCCTCTTCTTTCTCTTCTTTCTTTCTTTTCTTTCTCTTTTCTTTTTCTTTCCTTTTTTAATAGGAAGCTGAGAACATTGTGTTCTGAAAGTTAAAACATTTAGCTAATATCAAAATTAAGTACAGAAAGATTAGCAAATTCTAGAGCTGCAGCTCCTCATGCAAGCTAATTAATTTGCTGTGTGCAGGTGTGCTAAGATAGCCGTCACTTTTCCATTACACTTTCATAGTAAAATTTTGGAAAGAGATATTTTTAAGTCAAAATTAGTCATTTGAAAATGTCAAAACAAAAACATTCAGCTACATACATTGAGAGATATTATCCAAACATAACTTGAAGCCAAAAAAGGTTGTGTTTTTAAAAACAGAATACACAACGTCTCTCCCAGCTCTCAGAAGGATCTCTGCACCATGACTCAGAGATGATGAAAGCCTGTTTTGTCATCAAGACAGTTAAACTGAGTTTTCAGTCCCTCCTCAAATATCAAGTGTTTTAATTGTTTATGCTTCAATTCTGACAAGGAGTGTTTGACTTAAAAAAACCAAAGCTTTTTTCTGTAGATTTTTTTTTGATGAAACAATTTATATTTATGTGTATAATAAATGTGGGAAGTAAGTTGAATTCTGTACACTATCATTATTTGGCTGTGTTATGAGACTGTATGCATTAGACCCTATATCAATTTAATATGTTCTGTATGTCTATTCATCAAGGATTCTCTCTTTAGGAGATTGGAGTTTTAATGTATTTTACTAGGTGGCTGAAGTTAAAAAATACTTTATCTAATCAGATTCAGATTGTTCTGACTACCCTTTCAAAGTAAATTTGTTATTTTTTATATTTTATGAAGTGATAAATGATTTTGGCAAATTCTGTTCCACTCACAGAACAACTGTGCATTATAATAAATTGCATTTTTCACACAGTACTTTTTACTGACTTAAGGGAGGTAGCCTAGATACCCTTAATGGTTGCTGCCAGATGTTGTGAACCATCTGAAAAAAAGGGAAATAAATAACAAGGTTTCTTTGGAAGAGGTTGTTAACAGGAACACAATGAAATGTAGAGTTTTGGCCACAGGGGAGTTCAAAGGCAGTAAATTCATTCTATATTTGCACTCAGAAAGACAAAGAATTGGGAATAAATTATGAATACTGGCAAAGCTTTCAGAACTTTCATGTCTTTCAATGACTTCTGTTCTACAATTTCTGCTACTTCTGGTTTGCAGAAAGTAATGGCTCATTGTGAACTGTGAGTCACTGAGGGAGAACAACATATATGGAGTAAAGGAAAAAATTACCCTTCAAAGCTACTGGAAAGGGTATCACTGAGACACTCCAAAAGGAGGCCCAAAGGGTTAAGCTTTTCACTTCATTAAGTTTAAGCTGTTCCCTGCCTGAAACCTTGCAAATTTCTGATAAGAGTTGTAAAAACCAGGTGTTTGTTCTAAAACTACCCTACCATAGCAGTGAATATTTCCCAGATAAAAATTAATGAAGGGAAAAGTCATAAATGTGTCAGAAGAAGATAATTATTATTTCAGATACAAGCCAGATGCTATCCATTGCAAATCAAGAATAGGAGTCTCAGTTTACAAAAGAGTTCTCCAATTATGAAAAGGGAAAAGTCTTCACTGGTGGACTCTAGGTAGCATAAGTCTAACCAACAAAGATCCCACTCAGTTCTAGGATGTTATACTGTGAAATAAAAGAACCTATTTGTATTGTGTTCATATGAGTATGCTGACATCTTGAGTGGCTCTGTTCTTTGAACCAGAAATATATCAGCCAGTTTAGAGCCCTTCAACAGCTTGTAACTCTAGTCATTCTGGATAAATTTTATTGCCATCAGAAAAAAACCAGCAAGGTTAAGTTTTATTCAAACTGTTTTGATCTACTGTGCATTTGATTATTAGTGCATATTTGTATTTGCATAGCCAGAAATTTTGGAAACAAAAGATTATGCAGTGAATTGTAACCACCGAGTGTACAATTTATTTATTATTACGACACTGGAATCCAGTTTAATGATGAATTTCTTCACTGTTCCACCCAATCCATCTACATGAGATTTTTAAGCCTGGAATGCATACCAGTACAAACACAAAAAATAAAGCAAAAGAAAGCAGCCTTTTTTGGAATTCCCTCTGTGCCTCTTTCTAATTGCCCACACATACAAGTTTTTCTGAAGTAATTTTTTCTGGTTTTCCATTTTCAAAGACAGCTCTGCCTGTGTCTTGCAGGACCATGCAAAGGCCCAAGTCTGCCCCACTGATACCGCACGGCCATCTGGTTGTGCTGCAGCAGGACGCAGGAGGCTCTTGCTCCAGCTCACTGGATTGGGCTCTTCTTTGCAGGTTTGCAACGGAAAAAGGGGAGGACGTGGGGGAAGGTGAAGTCGTCTTGGCCGACTCCTAAAACGGGTCTGGAGTCCTTGGGCATGTTCCATCTTGTCTGTGCCCTCTGCCCCATTCCCTTTGTCACCGATCCACCATTTTGAAGTTTCCACACCTCAGACATGCCACAGCTTGTTCTACAGCCTGATAAAGTGGGGACACTGAGCTGCTCTTTTGTTTAATTACTTGCTCCTTGCTTTTCAAATTTAATTATTCATTCCATAGCTCTTATTAAATATGTTTAGCCATTTTGTACCATGTTTTTATGGCTATTTATATTTAATTTCTATAGTCTGATAAATGTGTGTGTGTAGATATATATAAAAACATATTTATCCATATATATATTTATCCATATATATATATATTATGTAGTGTATCTATATATAATTAAACACAATGTGATTTATACATATTTGTACATTCCTTACAGTACACTATATATGTATGTATTTCATACAGAAGTATATATTTTTATATCTGAACACTTCCTGGCCCAAAGAAAGTGAGAAGCTAATTGGAGAAGAACAGGTAGGTATGATGGCATCAAGAAATGGTAATCAGCCAGTCACAGAGCAGTACAATATTTAACAAAGTGAGAGCTGCCTATCCTAAAATGGAGACACCTCAACCTAAAATGATGGCCAAAACACAGTCCCTTATGTATACAGGGGAAGAGCCTTTGGAGCTGGTGTACTTCCTGTTAAACTGGTAGTGGGTGTCTGGCCCTGGGCGTGACTTCCAGTGGAAATGGCCCCTGAGGCTTCTGGAAAGGGGACAAGCTAGAGAAGCTTCTGTGAGAAGCTAGAGAAGGGGCAACTCACTTCTTATCTCATATATTTGTGGCACCTATCCTAGCCACACTTTTGTTTCCAACTAGCCCTGTCCTTCAAACAGGCAGAGCAAGCCTGGGTTCTCATCCCAGTAAGTGGTAGTGATATCTCTTTTAACTATAAATTAAATTATAGAGCTTCTCATCTGCTTCCTAGTACTGTTCACACTGCCAGTGTTACCTTCTGCCATCCAAGGCGATGTGGTCTACCTCAATTTCATATCAAACCAACAAAGTAGCACTGACACTGACAGTGCTGACGTTCTTTCTGCCTTGGACATGAATTACAACCTAGTAGAGTTTCTACCACTTCCCTGAGCATTAGAGTCAGTCCAGCATGGTAAAAAGGGAGATCAACAGAAACAGCAGGAATGGTATAACTATAGTTTCTTGGATTTTCAATGGGCTGCCAGGAAGATTTTCCAGAGTATATTAGCTCAGAATGATATTTTTAAATTGTTCATGATAGGATTTATTTTCTATTCATTATACTCGTAGTTCTTCCAATGACACTAATGGGAATTTGCATAAGTATAAGGGCATATAAAAAGATCTTGTATTCTGCTCTCCTTTTCTGTTCATACAAAGTTTCCACTGTAAGGAAGAAAGATACTAGCTTTCATTGTTAAGAAATATTTATTTTCAGGACAAAGCAATATGTTTCACTTAAAATTTCTATTCTTCATATTGTTTAGCAGTGTACTATATACATAATGATGGCAGAAGTGCTTCTTGAAGAATTTTGATCATAATTCTTTTTTAGGTATAAACTCACTGATGTGATGATGATATGATGAACTAAGTTTATTCATGACCACATCTGACAAAAAAATCACATTTAGTCCCCAGTGGAAACAATATTCTACAACTTCTAAAGGATAATAAAGCTTGTATAGGACCAAAACAGTCAGGCCATTGTTTATAAAGCCACCAAAAAAAAAAGTTTGGACACAACTTTATTGTATTTAGAGATATTTTTGTTCAGGCTTGTCTTTGACTTGGAGGCAATTAATGCACTATCTTTCTGTCTGTCCTCCCCTCTTTCTGTTGAGAACAACTAATTTATCAACAGTTTTACTTTGTCATTGTGTGCAACATTAACTACTTCCAGAGAGTTGTCAATAGCCATTATAGATCATACTGACACAGTCATTAATCAATACTTTCTTCTATGCACTTCCTTCCTTGCTTCAATCCTATGAAACGCTCATATTAAATTATTTAAAGATTTATGGCATATACTTTAGATGAAAGTAGCCAAGGTTCTTACCCAGGTTTTATCCAAACTCAGTAAGCAAAAGAGAACAGAAGGACTACAATACTTACCAAGTTAACCAATGCTTTTTCTGATGCTTGATTAGTTTATTTTTATTTAACTTGATTTACAACCTGGCCACAAACCGTCAGTGCACTGTGGACTAAACACTCCAGGATGTCAGACTTCCTATTCTTCTGCTACCTTGCTGATTTGTAAATAAGCAGTTAGGTTCAACATGCCACGTCTAGGTAAGTCCTCTGTACAAGTTCATCAAGTCTGATGAGTCAGACTTCCTCCTTGTCAGCAAAACACTCATCACATTCCAAACTCTTAAGAATCAGCAAAGCCTAGCTTCCTGTAGGCTACAATAAATGTGAGATTTTTTTCATTAAGAAATGTACGTGCATTAGGGCAACAAGATTAATTCTATTTTCCTTTGACTGATTGTCTTTTTCACCTCTGTTGTAAGGTTTGTTTTAATTTGTATTTGAACTCCTCTTTAAGATTATTTTAAATATCCCAAATGAAATCAATCTTTTTGTTGAGTCTAGATCTCACAGACAGAATAATTAGGAATTTTCTTCGTATATGGGTATATCAGGTATGGGTTGCAAGGGGTTTGTGTCAGGGCAGATTGGCTGCAGGGATGTCTCTGTGGTAAGAGGCCAGGGCTGTCCCGTGTGAGACACAGCTGGTTCTGATGGATTCCAACAGACCCACTGCAGTGCCCACAACTCAGCCCATCAGCCAATCTAGTGGCAACTCTAGAAAACATGCCAGTATTTTTTGAAAAAAGTAGGTAAAAGAGGAGCCTGATATTCTGCATCTATTCAATCAGTAATATTATACAGAAAATATAACAGCCTAAGAATGTTATTAGTTAAGAATTTAGATTCACAGATGAAGGAAAAATCTGCACCAAAATTTACCATACTGATGGTGAGAGCTTAGAAGAGATCTCTGATTCATCTTCTAAGGCAGAAAAGAAAATGGGAACACTAAAACTCCCAGAAGCTATGTGAAAGCTACATTAACTAATACTGTATAAAGTTGTGGTTGGCATAATGTATTAGTTGGGAAATATTACCAACTTGGTTTTACTGTCTTTTTATTCATCTGCTCTCAAATGGACTGACACAAGTTATTGCTGCTTTCTATTTCTCCCAAGGTCTGTCACTAATTTTCTTTCCTTTTTTCTTGGATGAGTATAGTAATAAAAAATGCCTTTCCTTGTAGCGGTCAATTGATAGGTGTAGAAAATGAGAACAGAAAAGGACCATTTTGAAAAATGCCACAAGTAATTCACAAGGACAATATTTTAAGCAGTTCACAGAATTTCCTGCCAAATGATTGTATGAGACATTGATAGCCTTGCTTTGCTTTATGACCCTTTCATACATGTTTAAGCACAAATAACAGATTGTAGCCTTCCCCATTCTGTTAATATTTTACTTATTTTGGCTTGATTAACTGTCCTTAACAAACTTTGTACAGAAAAGAATGAGATTGTAAAGTAAACAATTTGTTTGATGGTAGGTTTATATGACATGATTGATCTATAAGTAATTTAAGCTATGTTAAATGAAAGCCCTTCCTTTTCTTTCAGTTGAAAGAAGCAATCATAAATACATTCCCAGAGAATAATCAGAGGGATTAATGTGAATAGTTATTGCTGCTTTGCCACAGAATGCTGTACCACACAGTGAAGTATTACAGAAAGTTAGTACATGAAATAGGAATAACAGACCTCGATTTCTTGGAGGGTGGCAGACACGTTCAGAATGTCAGCAATAAACAGAGAGGATGATGGATGTATAAACATTGTCATTTAAGACACTGTCAGATTGTTTTTTGTCACATAAGTCTGTCTTACTAAGGCTAAAACAGTCGATGACAGAGAGCTAGGAGGTGATCTGATACAGGACAGTATGACAATTATAAAGGAACTTAATTTTTTATTTTTTTTTTTCTGGACTGTGAGGGTTTGGCTGTAATATAGTGAACTCAGATTTATGTCAGGATTAGAGCGTAATGGTAGTCTGTGTCATGCTATTATCTCAGCGTCTACCACAAAGGGCTATCAGGTATGAGAGGTGTGAGGGGGTTGTCCATATCAGATTAGGTACCTACAGCCTATTCCTTTCCAAAACAGACTAAGCTCTAACACCAACCCCTTAAATATGGCAGCTCAGACCTCAGCTTTGCATAAATTATTTGGGTCAAAGAGCTGAGATTTCTTGACTACATCAAAAGTCTCTTTTTTCACCTTTTGCTACTAGAAGAAAATTTATGAGATAAATAGGACTAAATAAAATGGATAAAGAATCGTGCACATTGGTTTTGTCTCAGTGATTTTGATATTCTATTGAATTAGATCATATTAGCAGCTAATTTGTATTCTAAAATTGAGTCTGCATGACACTGGTACATACCTGCACTGCTGAAGGATCAGGCATGACACAAAATTTCCACTTCGTGTTTACTGCTTTTCTATTAATGACCCCGATAAGCAAAAAGTGGAGTTATCTTTTTGCTCTTCTTCTGTTTTACACAAATATGGCTGGAATCTATCCTGAAAATTGCCTCTTCTCTCCTTCAGAGCTGGAGGTACTCCCTGAAAAGTAGACAAGAGGAAGCAGTGAGAGAACAATTCAACCTCAAGGTTAAAATACAGACTATGACAGGATAGCCTTTTATATGATGTCCATGTTTTCTTCAGTGAGGAAGCCATGGAACACAAACTTACACTGAATATATTTCTCAGAACATGTTATTTGAATATGAACACAAATTTTAAAGCCTTGCTTTTTACTGTATGGTATTTTTTTCTCCCTGCACTGGTGTCATTCTTAAAATGAATTTGGGAGAAAATCTTTTCAGGAGAAACCATCTGTACCAAGTTTTGATAAGGTAAAAAAAAAAAAAAAGTCATATCAGAATTTTATAACAAGGTCAAATTGAAAGCAAAACACCTTAATTAATTGTGCATCAAGTCTTCCTTTGAGTTTATATTCCCATTTTATATGAGCATTGGAAGAAAATGGAGTATTACACAGTGATGACTGAACTGCAGGCAGGGAGACAAACTGAGTGCTATATGTGTTTTTCAGTAATGTTACAGAATTAACAACAGAAAATTTATTTCTTTATTAGCATCTAAAGTATCCAGAATTTATAAAATGCACAAAAATTGCAGTGGCCCTATGAGACGGATTTTACATCCCTATTACTGTTCTGTTTTACTTGTGAGGTAAGTTTGGAAGTAGGAAACAAAAAATGATGAAGAAAATGTCTACAAATATAGTTGGCTAGTTTGTTGGCACAGTGAGGAAAAAGAATTGCTAAAGTAATGAGGGGACCAAAACTCAGAATACACTCTACCAGTCTTGCCACATAGGATCCTGTGACTGTTTTCAGTGGAATGATTCTTGGCCTTCATTTTCTTTTTATTTTATATGGCCAAATAATTCTTCCCCTTTTAACTGCGCATCTTGTTTTACATGTAGAAAGTTAAAATAGCTAGAAAAGTAAATGATTGATTTAGTTTCCTATATTTCTGACTTATTGATATGTTCTTTCTGAGAAAGCTCCTGTGAGCTGACCAAGTGGAAAAAAAAAAAGAACTAGTGAATTTTTAATGAGTTTTGTGAAATATCTTATTGTAAAGTTCAAAGCAGAAACACATTTCCAATAACTACCCACAAAAAATTTCCAGGACCTATCATTGAACATACTGGTCCCAAGAGAATAACTACATTTCTTCCTTAAGAATAGATACTGTGAATTCATAAGACTATATGCCAGATTTTCTGGAAGCCACTGTATTCAACTTTCACTGAAATTCACTAATAGCTAGAATGTTTATTTAAGGTGCATTTTGTCTGGATGAAGTATGGCTTATCAGGCCAAAATTCAGTATTTGCAATACCTACTTTAAGATGTGAGTCTGCTGCCATGTCTTGCATGACCTTTTTTCAGTGTTTCTTCTAGAGTATAAAACAATAAGACCTTTCATTAAAATAAAACTTGCATCCCACTGAGCGGAAAACTGATATATATATATGTATAAAACATGGTTTATCTAATGATGCTGGTGTGGTCTTTGTTGCCCTCCTAAGTCTTGAAACATTGTGATCTTAGTGAATTTCCTTCATTGCATGTTGTGAGAGAAAATATTACTCTCGAGAGAAAATACTCATATTGACCTCCAGAGAAAATTAAATATAGTTTCCAAGGAAATAAAGAAACTACTGTATTTCTTTAAAATTCTGGGGGAAAAAATATTTTAAAAGAAAGAGTACCAGGCTGAACAAAACTTCTTATCCAACATGAAATATAATATTTACTTAATTTACATTTTAAAACATAAAAATAATGTAATATGTACAACTAATAAGAAGCAGAATGCAATTTTCACAAGAAACGTATTAAGAAGCAAAGCAAAGTCAAAAGAGGTGGCTTGAATATATCAGTGACATTTTTAATTTTGATTTCTAATTCCTTAAAAGTGCTATACCTCACTGAAACAACTTTACAAAAGGTAAATTTTTTTTTTTTTTTAAATGTTGCTCTAAATCTCAGTTTATTTGGTTCTGCTAGGGGTTTTTCATTTGGGCGTTTGGGGTTTTTTTTGTTTTATTTTTTGTTTTTTGTAGGAAAAAGAGGAGGAATTTTTCCTGAACTGTAATGTTACTTATAGCTTATTTCTTTTCATCTCAGCAAAAGAGTTTATTTTATATTCTCTGAAGATGAAATAACATGTCATGTCCAGGCATTGCTACCTGACTCATGAATCTCACCTAAGGGACTTG
The DNA here is from genome assembly GCA_035583185.1 of Anabacerthia variegaticeps. Lineage (NCBI taxonomy): Eukaryota > Metazoa > Chordata > Aves > Passeriformes > Furnariidae > Anabacerthia > Anabacerthia variegaticeps. The sequence continues at coordinate 25,968,987 of JAWWEW010000078.1, forward strand.
TTTTGGTATTTCAAATTAGCAGTAGGTAGAAAAGTAGGTTTACAAACCTATTGGTTTAAATAAGGTTGTCTTCATCATGGAGCATTCAGAGAATAATAGAAGTACTGCCTAGAAAAGATGTTTGTAGGACATCTTTCCACTCTAAGCCAGGCTGAAATCAACACCAGATCAGGTCAGCCATGGCTGTATCTATTTTGTTTTGGAAAACCTCCGAAAAAACTTCCACTACACATCTATGTAACCTGCTTCAGTGCTCTGCTACTCACATGCAGAAGAAGCTTTTCTTCGTGTTCTCTCTGAATCCCCCACACCACAGTATTTCCCTTGATGTACTGTCTGCCATAAGTGAATATTCATCACAAACCGATCCAGTGCCTTTTGGTGGTGATCAAAGTCTTTGTATGCAATGTATTTTCGATAAGGAAGGTCAGGTTCTGCTGCATAATTCACTGAACTTATTCCAATAAGTCCATTATTTCAGAAGTCCAGAACTGGATCCATTACTCCAGGTGTGTCCTCATCAGAGCTGAATAGAGAGGAAGGATATCTCCCTTGACCTGCTGGCAGTGCTGTTCCTAATGCAACCCAGAATGCTGCTGGTCTCCTTTGTACAAGGGTGCACTGCTGACTCATGGTCACCTTGCTTGCCACCAAGACCCCAAGGTCCTCTGCAGATCCACTTACCAGCAGGTCCACCCCGTGCATATTCTGATGCCTGGGGTTATATGTCTGTATATACAGCATTTAACATTTCTCTTTGTTGGTTCCTTGATTGCCTATGTCGGGAAGCAGTTTACAGTGCACTCCAGAAGTCTCATAGGCTGCTTTTTTTTCCTCCTGTGTTGCCCTTCCAGATGATATCACATGGGCCTAGACTTGTGAATGTGAGATTTGTTCCTGTTCTGGGTATAGCTGAACACCTGACTGCTAATGAGAAGTGGTGACTGAATTCCTTGTTTTGCTTTGCTTGTGCCTGTGGCAGTTGCAATGCCTATTAAACTGTTATTATCTGAACATACAAGTTTTCACAGTTTTGCCCTTCTGATTCTCTCCCCCATCCCACCAGGGAAGCATGAGTGAGCAGCATTGTGGGGCAGACCTGCGTGCATTCCAGCTGCCTTCTCACATAAAGTGCAACAGCCCTTTCTTGCTTTCTCACCTTGTCTTTCCTAAAAGAGCCTGTATCCATCCATTGCAGCACTCCAGTACTGTAGTATATTCCACCATTCACCCGTCATCCTCATGAGTTCATGGCCCAGTGTCTGCACACAGATTTCCAATTCCTCCTGTCTGTTCTTCATGTTACATGCATCATTGGATGGCATTTGTATTACTTTCCTTTTACATGGTTCTACTCCTGCTTCTTATATTCTATTTCTAGTCCTTTTTATTGCAATTCCTTCCTCTTACAGCGACATTTCCTTTTCAACATTATAGCTTTTTTAAAAAAAAATTAAATTCTTTTGTTGCTATTGTTTAGCCCAACCCCTCCAGAGTCACTAAAATCTGTGCTTTTTTAGAATCTACGCTCTTATTTCTCATAAGACAAAAAAATCTAAAGATTGAATTTTAAGTGATCCTCTGCCATATGCTCATGCAAGTTTATTGTTGTTAAAACAAACTTTGCACATATCAGAAGCAGTATGCACATGGCCAGAACTTTCTACCACTTTTAATCTTCCCTGTTGATACTGATTTATACAATACAGTATGACCAGAGTATGATTCACTAGTTTTAATGGTGATATTCTGCATGTTTAGTTCTTATGCAAACTGAGTGACATAGTATTCCTTTTTTAAATTTTACTGCACAAATAATAAAATTCCATTTAAATCGTAGTTTGACAAAGTTGTCACAGTAATCCTGAGTAACTATAAGAACAAGATCTTCATGATATGTTCCTCTCTTTATATATAGGCAGGTTATTTTTTACAAATTTCCTAACAGAAGAAATCTGAAACTCATTACTGATATTGCTGCATAGCTTGCCTAAAAACTTATCTTACAGATATTGCCATTATGTCAAGAGTGTAAAAATACTGTGGGCATTATTCAGGCATTTACTGATAGCATGAAAAATAAAATGTGGTTTCATACAGAACCAGATTAACAGTTTAGAACAAGAACATTTGTTCAGAGATGCACTACTTTAAATGTTAAGTAGTTTTTGTTTTTGCCTAAAGATGGATGAGATGTATTAAAATTTAGCTTCTAGTAGAGTCACCAAATGAGTTCAAACTGTCACTGCTCATAAAGGGAAGCTGGACACAAAAGTTTCAGTTGGTGTCAGCTTTGTCAGACAAAGGACTGAAAAGTTTATTTCCAGTTTCATATCTGGTGTCTTTCATTTAAGTTCTTATTATATTTTCCAGTCTGAAGAACTTCCTCTTGTACATTTCTTGCTCATTAAAAGATTTTAAGGATCAGAGAAAGAAGGCGTTTTGGAAAGTTGTCAATCTTTTCTCTGAAAGTGCATCAATGACCTTTTAGTTTGGCATAAATGAGCAGCCACAGTTTTGATTAAGAGCCACACATTGCTGGAGATGTAAGTTCCTTATCGATCAACAGGTCAAAGCTTCATAGCTTTTTTTCAGTTTAATCCTTAGAAATAATTCAATCTGTATGATGGCTGAATCCTGAGTGTTAAGAGAGACTGTTTTTATCACTGGGTAAAAACCCACTACACGCATGAATGCATGGTTGTTTCTAATGGAGAGATGATGGTGAATCCTTCAAGCTTATTACAGTTAGACTGTTACAGAAATAAATGTTTTTCAAAGGGAAGACCTCTATGGTGCAATTACATTGATGTGGCTTGGGTATGTTCCACCCCAGAAAGGTGTCCATGGTAGTTGTAGGTATCACATAACTGAAGAAATCACTGGTTGCAGTAAGGGCTAGGTTGAAACATTAAGAGGCCACTACTAAAACAGTGGCTTGAACTATTATTCTGTACTGGTTTTGGCTGGAATAGAATTAATTTCTTACACAGTAGCTAATACAGAGCTATGTATTTCTTTGTGCTGGAAATAGTGTTGACAGTTTGGGGATATTTGATCTATTGCTGGGCAGTGCTTAAACAGAGTCAAGGTCTTTTCTACTCCTCACCCCACCCCACCAGTGAGCAGGATGGGGGGGGCAAAAGGAGTTGAGAATGGGCACATTCTGGACAGCTGACCCCAAATGACCACAGAGATATCCCATACCATATGGCATCATGCCCAGTATATCAAGCTGGGGGAAGAAGGAAGGGGGAATGTTCAGAGTGATGGCATTCTTTCGTTCTGAGTCACTGTGACATGTGATAGAGCCCTGCTTTCCTGGAGATGGCTGAACACTTTCCTGCCTGTGGGAAATGGTGAATTAATTTCTTCTTTTACTTTGCTTGTGTGTGTGACTTTTGCTTTCCCTATTAAACTGTCTCTATCTTAACCCACTTTTACTCTTCTGATTCGCCCCCCAACCCACAGAGAGGGGGGACGTGTACCACGTGCTTACACAGGTGACTTGACTTGCTGCTGTCACTTTACAGCTAACAGGAGAGCTTTAAACAATGTACTCTTGCTCTTTCTTTCCAGGATGAACATTTTTTCCTATCAATGTTATGATGTGATTTGCTATACCTTTTAGCATAATTACTTACTCTAGACTTCTATACACTAATAAAAACAGAAACTTTTCTCCATTTGATGAAATCAGTGATTTATTGATTTGATTTCTTTTTTTTTTGGTTCAAATCAGGGATGGCTTGCTGACACAATAAAACATCTGCCAATATATGTAAAAACATGTAATAGTAAAAAAATAAATAAAAATAGTAATGGTAATTATCATTATCTAAGTTTGCACATTCATCCTTTTAATTTTTCTCCTCTTCACTACCTTATGTCAATAATTTTTTTCTCCATATTTGGTCCCTCACTCTCTTGGAAGACTTTTCAGCTGTGAGAACAGACATCTTTTGCTTTAGATTTCAGCCTGCAATATACTGTGTACAATGTACTTCTGTACTATGTCTGCACCAGAAGGGGGGTTTTTGGTATGCTACTGAATAAAATCAAACTACAGCTTCTAAGTCTTGTGATTTCATCAGTGTTTCTTTCAAAGTCATAATGACTTGTCTTTGGCTGGAGGTCACCTTTGCGTAGGTAGCAAAGGCTTTGTCCACAGAATGCTGTGGAAGCCCAGGTTGAAAAGGGACTGAAAGCATTTATGAGAGAAAAATCTGTCAGAGGCTGCTAAATATGAGACACTGTCTCTAATTCAGGAAGACCTTAAGTCACAAAGCTTTGGAAGCCAAGAGATCTTAGTTAGAACTAAGAGATCTTTATGGTATTCACGTATGTTTGCCTTGGCTTCCACTGCTGGAAACAAGGTAAGAACGGACTTTTATTTGATGCCAAAATTCAGTTCTTTATTTCTCATGTTATGTCATGTATAATAAAGTAAAGTATGTGTTCATAGGCTCAAATACATTTTAATTCCTTTCTAATTTATGTTATAATTACATTTTCTACTTGGAATGCAAAACCTTTTGAGCTGATTTCTGCTATTGAGCTGATACCTGTGAGTTGACTACATAACAGGTGTAATGCACAGGAGGAGGGACCGAGGTTTGATTTGCTGTGATTACTTACAGTCAGAACTACACTTACTAGACTAGAACTAGACTTTACCAGCTGGTTGAAGTAGCCCATCCTAGGCACACACATCATTCATGTGTGAACAGAGCACCAGTCGTTTAATGAACTTGTGTCCACGTTGCAAGAGGGGTGCTCTAGAGGGTGCCCTGGTGTATGCCACATCTATTCCATCAGGAAAGAACCCCAAATTTCAAGCATATCAACATTATACTCAAATCTGTACTGTAACACTTCAAGTACAGACACTCTGTAAACAGTGGAAGTACCCCTGTAGCATACAGTTGCATCCGTAGACATATTCTATATCACTTATGACAAGTTCATGGAAAGGAAACAAAAAACCTGAAAAAGCCATATAGGACGTGAAATTCAAAACAGTGGCATTATAGGCAATCAGGAAGCAATGTGTGAAATTATGAAAGCACTTTGGCAACAAAGTGCCTTCCCAGCTCCACTCACAGAGGAAGCAGCTATTCACAGCAGCAAACAGTGTAAAACAGAAGGTGGGAAAAGAATCTGAGAAGCCTGGCAATATATAAAGCAGTATAAAGAGAGGAAAAGGACTTGATAAGAGAGATGTCTAAGAACAATAAAGTAAATAAGTGCTCATGTAAATATTGGAGGGCAATTACATAAAGGAATTGGTTGGTTTGATAGATGAATTGTATGGTTGGGACAGTTTTCCAAATGAATTGCATTGAGATGTGAGACTATGCACATGTATAAATTAAATGTGTCTGGGACTGAGCTATTACAATGAGATCAATAGACTGTGTCCTTACCTACAAATGTTCTCACTTTTTGCAAGAGGGTAGTCTTATCCAGCTAATCAGTGGACTTCATGCTATGTTCATGGCTCAGTTTAACTTGAGAATAGTGCCTTGAAATTTCCTAATACAGTCCTGTTTGGGCTGAATGAAGTCTGGTTGAGGAATACCATAGAAATGTACATGTAAGCAAAAGAGCGTTTCAGTGCTCAAAAATGTCCCCATGCCAAGGACTGTCCCCCAATGCTATTTAATTTACTAGCAAAGATTTGTTGCAGATTTTTTTTTTGTTTGCAATTTTTGCTGTTGTGAATGGTCTGTAGGCTTCCAAATCCCAAATACACATTTCATGACAAATCTACATCCATAAAAAATTTTAAATAAATGCATATTAATTATCTGTCTGACCCACCACCCAAAAAAAAAATCCCACACAACCAAAAAGAAAAAAAAAACAACTAAAAAACCCAAACCAAACCCCTCCCACAATTTCCCACAAGTTGTTTTAAAATCCTTCTTTTTTTAGTTCCTCCTTCCGCTGCCCACATGCACACATTCATGCAAATGCAGACCATCTCTCAGTTTATACAGCATGAATATTAAAGGATGAATGCAGACATCGTTTTCCCCTTACTTTTGGCATTAGACAGATAGTTTTAATGTTGACACTACCAGTAGCAGCAAAGAAATTGTATTAGCCATGAAGAACTAAGAAGATTGGAGGATGAAGATAGCAACCTGAACTTTTGATCTGATGCTATGGGTGGTATGGTTCATAAAAATGTCCATTCCTTATGGTTATACATTGCAAGCCTAAGAAAATTCTAAAATTCTCTAAATCAAATCACAACTACAGTTACAATTTTTGTGTGCTGGAGAGGGGTGTGCAAAGACTAGAAGACAGTCAGAAAAAGCAGAGGTTACGCTGATTTTTACAAAACGTGGCAAGATTATCTGTCAGGTTAGAGTTGGAATAAAAGACTGACTTGCCTGGCACGTCCAAGGACATGAAATACACAAGAGACAACAGACATGAGTAGTAAAGAAGGAGGAAACTTGAGATGACTTAGTGGTAGAAAGTATCTTGTTTTAAAAGTAGCCTTTATACTGAGGGCACCTGAATCACAGCCTTTGTCCATGCTCAGCTTTTCACACTGGAAGTTTTTTTCCTCAAATAGGCTGATATGTATACCTGAAATCAAGGGGTACTTGTACTTTTGGGGATATGGTTAAATGCTGAACTGTGCTTTCTCTCATTCAGGATGGAGATGAAGTTATCACCTGAAAGTTCATATAGTTGCACTATTCCTATAAATCTTCACTGGTCCCTCCACAGTTGAGAAAACAAAATAGGAAAAAATATCCTTGTCATATTCAGATACACTGCTGGCCATACACAAGCAAATGCAAAGAGAGTAACAAGTGAATGCTCACTCAAAACCTGATACAACCATAAGTCATGTCTGCAACAGGGACACATCAAACTCCTTTGAAATAATAAATAATCATGTGAAATGCAGTGCACTGAGGGATTATGTTTTTAGAATGCCTTTAGAAAAAAATCGACCTTCTACTAAAATAGTAGTTGGCTATTTGTTTTTAACTGTAACCTCTTTTTTTTTTTTTGTTAACTTGATGAATTCATAATATTTACAGTTATCAGATCAAACTCAGGAGGAGCTTTTATTGCTCCAAGTGTTTTGGTGATTGAAGGAGAGTACGGTTTTGGCACTGAATCCTTCTCAACCAGGCTGTAGCTTTTATTCAAGTCTGTTCAAATCTGCACAGTTATTTATTTCAATAGCATTCTTTTACAGTTTTATTGTACTGCTGCTATGCTCATATCAATAAATATTTCTAAATGACTTGACAATTTGCAGCTTTTAAAAGAGGTTAGTCAAAAGCAACTGAATTCCAAGTTCAATTAACATTCTATGAACCTGGCAAAGAGTACACAAAGGAATAAAGGCAAGAATTTTAAAATTATTTGCTTGACAGTCGTCCCCTCTGGATAGTCTAAATTAAGCACAGCAGCCATCAGGAAAAGTACCCCAGGATTTTCTGTAACCACTTAATTCACTTGCTGTATCACAAAAAGTCAGAGCTTTCCCACCCATCTTGTAGAAGCTACTCATCACTGTGTTGACAGCCTCAGGATGCACATGCTTAGCTATAATTTTACTCTATAGCAAAGAGGAAAACCAATAAAGAAAAATGGAAAATATAGTAGATGGCTAGAAACTAAATGCTGGAATTTAAATGCCATCATTCTCCTTTAATGGCCAAAGAACAATTCACAGGATTAGAGAAAAAGAGCTTTTACACTTCCTTGAGGTTGTTTTAAAATATTTCAGAAATGTAAGGTTTATACTGAGAAACAAACAACTATATTAATGGTGAAATAAAACAATGAATAATACCATCTAGTGAGGCCCCAGATAATTGAAAAGGACTCCTAGGATCCCTGTAGACTCATATTAAGAAAAGGGTATATCCCTGATTTTTTTGATTGCTTGTAAAGCCAGTTTTTTATCAGCCTTTATCCTCCATGCTTACTGACTAAATAACTGTGGTGATAGACTGTTTTCAACATGCAAGTACTCTATCCGTTTTCCATTCAATAGCTGACATCTAAAATAGTAACAGAAAAGGTGCATGAAATAAAGGAATGGCTTTCTATGTTTATTCCGAAATTCTTATTTTTATGTCTATATAAATAATCACTACTACTTTGAAAGTATTTTATAGAGTTGATTCCTGACAGTTTCTCACTTTTGAGGCATATAGAACCAGGATATTCAAGAGACGTTTGCAAGATCAACTGAAAGGTGCTGTCACTGATATAAAGCTGTAATAAGTACCCGATTCAAACCATTGTAGTTTAAAATGGTTCAGATATCACTAGATGGAAATAATTTTTAGCAGTAGTTGCTGGCATCAATAAGAAGTGAAATATGACTACTGATTAGTTCAAAGAATGAACAACAGTATTAAAGCATGTGACAAAGTTCAAGATCTACATGACATGTCACACATATTTACTCAGGTAAACTGATGATTGATAGAACAAATTATATTCTTTTTGCAATTTCAATTGCCCTATGCCATTGTGAACATTAATCTTCATTAGGGTGTGGTATAGCATCAAATCTTTAAGCAACTAACAAAAAAAATCTTGTTGTATTTAAAAACTCACCTTGCTACTTTGAATGCTAAGACTGAAAAAGAGAAAGATATAAAGACCTCAGGAAAAAACCCCCAAATATCTCCCTTGAGAGAAGAATGATTAAGATTTTTCAGTGTTTTGTTGGTTTTTTTCTGATTTTCCTTTCTTAATTCTCACAATCTCTTGCACACAGTCTTGAGATTCACTTTTCCTTTAACAATATGTACCCCTATGACTTCTTCATTTCAAAGGAAAGATATGAACCTTTGTCCAAATACCTCAAAATTCCCAAGAAGACTATGTGAGATGGAAAAGGTTTCATGTTTATTTACAGCAGATATAGCTGAATCAGTGTCAGTGTCTGCCCTACCATTTTCTGGACGTCTCCAAAGAGTTATACAAATTGAGAGCCTAAAATAATTTTGCTCACAGCTCTTTTTTAATTTTTTGCATACAAACAATAAAAACAAAGATGAGAGAAATTTAAAAATGAAAAAAAAGCAAACCATAAAATGCCAGGACCTGATCTAAAAAAAAAAAAATTATTTCTTAACTTTGAAAATAAATGGAAAACAGGATAAGTGCAACAATTAACATTACTGAGAAAACCAAGAACTAGAGTTAGGGTTCAGAGATTCACATCTCCTACAGCTCCAGAGACACTGGGACAGTAGAAGTCATGCCAAGGGGAGCTAAGCACTGCAATGACGTTGCTCCCCCCATTTCTTTTCTGAGCTATCTCTGGTGCTGTGCCACTCAGACTCACCCCTGCCTTTACAACTATTATTTTGAGGCTACTAAGAAAATATCTGAGTAGATGCAAGGGATATTTATATCAAGTAGAGTAAGTGATTCTTTTTTACGCTGCTAAGTTTTTGCTTCTCCTCTCTTTTATTCAGAGGAAATCCTCTTTTTTCCTCAGCAATTGTTATCCTTCTATGCCACAAATAACAACACCTTGTCCTGCTTTTATGTTCATTATTTCTTTTCTTTTTACAGCCATCTTTTGGAATTTTTTGTAGTATCTACACACTTTAGCAGAATAAATTTTTAGTATTACTGTAATTCTTGCTCAGTTAAGGCCTATTTGCATTTTATCTAGGCTAAATTATATTTCATTTACCATAGTTCAGAGAACAGACTCCTGGAATATTATCAGAATAACACAGTTGTATCACATTTGAGCGGCCTTGGACTGTTGTTTCCTTTCCATAACCCCAACAAATTTTAACTTCTCCATCTAGTTTTACTTTCTCAATCTGGATGTACACACCAGTCCCTTTTGTCATTCTCTGTAAGTATTAGGTTTTCCTTTTGATGGCCAATGGTTTTTGCTTACCACAGGTAAGTATATAACACAAGAATAACAGCATGTGTATTGGTATTAACTTACCCCATAACTTTACATAACCCCACCTCTGTATTCAGCTACATACTTACAGAGACATGTAAGACATATTGTACAATACTTTTGTGGGCAGAAACACATTGCAGTGGTAATGCCTATTAAGTCATTAGGAAATAAATTAAGGAATAAACCGAGGAAAATATTTTCACCAAGGATGCAGTAAATTTAATATATTAAATCAATAGTTGTTACTGCATTCCAGGTTTGGCATTTATTTGACACTATTTCTGCACTACTGGTTTTTTTTTGGTCCTACTTGTTCCTCCCTAATGTTCCTGTTCTCTCTAGACTGATTTTTGATTTCTTAGTTCTATGATAAAAATGGTTTTATTGAGAATGAAACCAGATCATAATTTTAACCATTCTGGTGCTTAACAAAATAAAGGCTCATGCAAAATCCTGCCTTTTTTTACATCAAATCCTAAATGAAAGTTACAGCTTGATGCACCTGTGAAGTCAATGGTTCACTTACAAGGGCCAAACTCTGTCCCCAGAGGAGGGAAGCTTAAAACAGTGGATACAGTAAGGTTAGGAAAATGTACTTGAACAGTGCCAGACATACAGAAAATGTCTCTGAATCCCAGGTTACTTTAGAGATCAAATGCTGCTATTTGCTAAATGATTACTGCTGTCCAGATAATAAAATTTCAGTTTGTTCTCCAGACTCTTTTGACTAGGGAATACCTGGCTGTGGTCAGATACCAATAAGTTCTTACCTTTCTCTACTGTTCATGTTTTCAGATTCATGTAGAGGGCTGGAGGTTATCTTGCAGTATTTGGTATTTTCCAGAGAAGCAGTTTGCATACGTTTGCATTTTTTTATCAGTCTTTCTAATCAGTTCTTTAAAATCAGCAATAGATCTGAAGAAGCTGAAGCAGAAAGCCTAGGAAAAACAGAAAACCTCTTGAAATACATTTCAGAAAAACTTAGTGTCCAAATGTAGCAAGATGCATTTATTTTTACAGTATACATTATACAGCTCATAAAGATCAGACATTTTATCTTTGAATCCATCTCTTTCTGTATAGCGCAAGAAAAAAAAAAGTTAGGCTTGATAATTTTAAATGGAATTTTCAGAAATGTGTAGCTTTAAAGACAAGTTATAGATGAACCAAATTAATCTCATAATTGAGAGAGAGTGAGACTAAGGAGTCATAGGAATTTTCAGAACTGGGCATCACTCACTATTTCCTTCTGAATTAAATAAAAAGTTCTTTACAATACAGTTGTCAATCAACAACCATATGAAGTTTAACAAGGATAAGTGTAGAATTCTGCACCTGGGACAGGGCAACCCTTGTTGTGTGTATAGACTAGGGAATGAAAGGCTGAGAAGAAACACTATGGAGAAGGACCTGGGCATTCTGCTCAACAGCAAGCTGAACATGAGTCAGCAGTGCCCTGGCAGCCAGGAGGGCCAACCCTGTCCTGGGGGGCATCAGGCAAAGCAACGCCAGCCAGTCGAGGGAGGGGGCCTCACCTTGAATATTGTGTGCAGTTTTGGGCACTGTAATATAAGAAAGATATTAAACTATTAGAGAGTGTCCAAAGGAGGGCAACAAATATGGTGAAGGACGTTGAGGGGAAGCTGCATGAGGAGCGGCTGAGGTCACTTGGTCTGTTGAGCCTGGAGGAGACTGAGGGGAGACCTCATTGTGGTCTTCAACATCTTCAGGAGAGGAAGAGGAGGATCTCTTCACTTTCATGATCTGTGACATGACTTGAGGAAATGAGATGAAGCTGTGTCAGGGGACTGTCTGAAAATACTTCAACTACATTCAAGAACAAAAAATTTTTCTGTTCCATAAGCAGATTTTGAAATAACATTGGAGGTGAGAAACATACAACAGTAGGTTGCCTCCAACTGCTTTCCTAGTTGTGCTAATGCTGTTCTCTTCCTGGTTTGTGACACATTATTATGAAGTATTACAGTGTTTGGCAGGATATTGATCCCTAAAAGGAATGGCAGATATACTTATCCAGTTAAGTAACAGTTATATTACTGCTGGGATCAAGAGGAGGTTAAAAGATGTGGTCTCCTTTGGTTTCTTTAATAAACCTAACAATTATATATATATTGCAGGGCTTGCCATAACATTCTCTCTGGGCAAACATTTCAAGATCATTACACTCTAAATGTAAATCTAATTAATAGCCAGACTGTCAAATTAATAATAGTCAGATTGCAAATATTTATTTGTAGACACCATTCTAAATTGGTTGAAAATATATACGTGGAAAAAGACACATTGGGAACTTTCAGAAAGAACTTCAATTGTCACTTTTTAGTGTTCACAAGCATTGAAAATGTAAATATTTATGAAGTAAAATATGCGTTTTGGCTTGAGAAAATCTTCATATTCTACTTATTTTTCCTGGCAAAACTCTTTCCTGTTATGAGGGAAGTGAAATGACCATGATGCAAAACAATCAAAGTTTCCAAATTTCTTTTCCTCTGGCCCCAAAAATTGCATTCTTAGCTGCATACTAATCAACTTATGGAAGGAGGACAGATATTTCTCTTGTCCTTTCTTTCCAATAGTTTTTTCAGAGAAATTGGAAAGGTGGTTTTAATTCCCACTGCCTGAGGAGATCACTGAACAAAGAGAAGTGGTTCAGCTTTTTTGTGTACATGCAATAAGCATCACTGCTGATTGTATTTCCGATTTGTGTTTCATGCTAAGCTCAGATACTACCTGAACACTCCGGTGTGCACCTTCTGGAACCCAGTCAGAGTTCAGACAATGCTCTGCATGTCTGGTAATTTTTTTTTGTCATTGTATTTCTAACACTTCCCATCAAACGCCTTTAACCAGCACTTGTATATGGTGTTATTTCTTCTGTTCAAATTTTCATTATTTTTCTACATGTTCACCAAAGAGTAAGAAGGCTGAATTCCTACAATCAGTGAAAAGCAGCAATAAAAGTACCCTAAAAATCTTTTTCCTCTAAACAAATTTCTAACTCTAGGGCCACAGCAAAAAAAAATCATTTGGTATTTTATGGTATTTCACATCAGGAAAATATTGCTAGTTTCAAATAACAAGAGAAACTTAGAATAAGAAACATGAACTCCAACAATAATGGAGATGCATGCTAGTATTGCAAGTTGTATGCTGGAGGCTTTCCAGAGGCTACTGTATTCCCTATAAATCTTACTGGTGACAGATTTTCTGTACTGCTGACATTTCCTTCATCTTTTTATTTGTATGAGTATTGACCAAACCACTCAAAAGGTGATCTGAGTGAATATCAAGTTATATGATCAAGGACATTACAGATTTTAATATTCCATTCACTTGGAGATGTAGAGGTTAACACTGAGGTTGAAACACTTCTCCATAAGATAGGCTCCCATTAAGTTTAATAGTTATTAGTTTCTATATCAAGCTTTCAACAACTGCAGTTGCTAAAAGCCACGAGTATTTTATGGGAAAAGTTAACTATCCCAGTGTGACACCTTTTTGGATTGTATAGTATTTAGGATAATAAAATTCCAATCCCTGTCTAGAGCTACTACATGACAGTGACAATAGATACAATAACTCCAAATTGTGCCCAAACAAGGATTTTAGAAATACAAAATATTATAACTACTAGATCAGACACTTAGATACAGAGTTTGTTCAAATGTTATTTGAAATATTTGAATATTACATCTTGTGTACTTTTAAAGTCAGAATTTATAATAGGGGAAATTCTGAGTGTTCTTTATCCATTGTGGTTCACTAAGCTTTTGACAACTTCCCTTCTACAACCTGTCTCAGTTTTTTGATGCTACTGACACAAGAAGAAAATTGTAAATTGGAACTTTCAACTAGATGTTATTCCAATTTTAAAAAGCCATCCAAGGCTTTGTAAACTCTAAATGGTTCACAGTTTACACAAGACGCAAGGTTGTTCCCTGTTCCCTTAACAGACTGTCTCCCTCCATAAAAGGAAAGCAAAAGATATATTTACTTCAGCCTACTCTTTCTTCCTAATAATCTTCCTGACAAAGGAACTATGGAGAAACCAGGGTTTCACTTTTACAGACTTAGCGTGAAAAACACTGTCGTAAAACAAGGGAAGATGCAACTCCCAGTCAGGAATATCCATTAATATATTCCAAGAAGAAATGCATACATAATATTTAAATTTTTGAAGAAGTGTGTTTTGAGACTGTTGACAATTCTGCTTTACTTTGTAGTTAGATGTTTTGCAGTGATAAAAGTTGGTATAATAATACTTTTTACAGTATACAATGAACAAACAGAATGTAAGATCTGCCAGGGAACAAGCATCTCTATGCAAAATTACAATTAAAAAAAAATATATTTAAAATATAGAGGATATAATATAAAATAGGTAGTCTAGTCTAATTTATTTGGATCACAAAGAAAATGCAAACTTTCCAAATAGTGCAGCTAACAGATGATAAGATCAATATCTGTTCTACAGAGGAGTGCACCACAAAAGTCCAAAAGTATGTGCACATATATTCGTACTATTAGAACTTCAACCTTTTTAAACTTTTTCCAAACTTCTATGACTTTGATTTAAAAAAAAAAAAAAAAAAAAAAGAAAAAAAAGGCAAAAAAAAGAAATTAGTCACTTGGCTTGATGTCACTGAAAGAGAAAATTTTGATTTTGACAATTTATTTTTGTGGCTGAATAACATAAAATGTCATAGCAAATATCTTGGACAAATATCCTGAAATGAAAAGTCACAATGTTCTGTCAAAGAAGGTCAGCTAGAATGTTTTGACTTCCTTGCAATTATTTCAATGTTCTTTAAAGAAATGTTATTGAAAGCTAGCTACTTTAATTTTAATGAGGTGTCATTCTTCAATGAAAGCACTATTATCTCAGAACATTATATAACTTTTCAATTTATCTTCTCATATCTGATGCAAATGTGCATTTTACATAAACAACTAAAAATGGGAGGCACAAAATTGTCACATTGGTTTAACCTTGCTTCCAAGGAAGGAAAGGAGGTGGAGAGAGGAAGTTACCAGACATTTTACAAGCTACATACATGACTACTGCATCAAGAGTTTTGCTTTGAGCAGTTTCATAGAAGAGTGATGCTGAAATTAACCCTAGACCATATCCTACAATAGCCAATTGTGTATTAATTTTCTCGACTCCAAAATGTAAAACAGAGAACAATAAAGACACCTAGGATAAAGCCCTGCTTATAACCCTATTGTCTGTATAAATTATACTCAGAGGAGCTTTTCAAATTTATCTTGCCTTTTAAGGACATCCCACCACAAAAATATTTTGCAACTAGCACTGAATTAAATGCATTGTGCTTTCCTGTGACACTGATGAAGGAATTGTGTGCTATGTTTTCATGACAAACACACCATTAGCATACATACATTTAAGCTGATTATTTCATTCAGCAAAAGGGACATTAGGGTTAGAATGATACAAAAGCACAAATCACACTTGATGTTTCTCAAATACCAAGCTTTGTGTGATCTAATCAAGATTTCATCAAATGTTTTATTAAACTCAGTCACGCGAGCCTTGCTGAAGCCAGATGATCTCTTATTATCAACTAGGAGTAAATTACATTCACTTTTGAACTGAATTTCAATGAAACCCTTCCTAAAACACTTGGAAGCTAGAAGGGGGTTAACTTCTAAAACCATAAAATTGCTACTGTGTTTTTCCTTAGAAATTAAATTGTAAGCTGAGGAAATCAGCATTATAAATATTAATGATCACAAAAAAAATGAAGAGTATGATGCTAGCAATATGTCATATGATCACTAATGGCTAAAAGAAATTCACTTTGGTTTACCACTTCTCATTTTTATTACCAGAAGTATCTTTTTAATTACAGCACAAACAATAAGAAAATATTCCTGACTAGGGACATAAATTGCATGTTAGTAAACAGCATAACAAATATCATATGTTTCCTCCATATTCAAGTTTCAATCTTTTATATGTAAGATGGACAGGGGGAAAACCTAAATATACATAATTAAAAGCACAAGTGAGCCCTTCATTGAGAGGGTGAGAAAGAAAATGCCGAAAAGAGGTGTTTCTTCAGCAGGCCTTTCTGAAATGGACCCTATATTAACAGTAGCATGAACTAGATGAGTAGTAGCGAAGGTAGAAAGAGACTTCACTGACCACTAAACCCCTAATTCTACACCTGAGGTATACTGAGTGGAAAAATTACTCCAATAACCTGAAGATAAAATTGTTTCTTAGCAAGAAAGGGTATTTCTAAACTCTGTAAAGCACACTCCACAATTGGAAATCACGGCATTAATTTAGCTGAAAGTGCAATTGTAAGTAAGAATCCTTCTTAAAAAAAAGACCTTAGAAATTACAGAACTATGCAGATGTTAGGGATACAGCTCTCTGAGGCACGTGTGAGGGAAAACCTGGCTCCTACCTGTCATTCTCCACACACAGGTAAGTGGACAGCCTGGTTTTCACAACTCCATTCACATAAATTAAACCTTTCAGCAGGCTCTGGTAAGGCACAACTAAACACCCAAGCCACACATCTGTCAGTTAAATTGCTTCTAAAACCAGCTGATTGTATTTAGCCTGGCATACTACCCTGGGCACATCTGGCACGGTGAGGGTAGCAGGGTGCTGCAGGGTGGCCTCTCTGGGAAGAGGCCATGAACTATGCTGCACTGGTATTGAGGAGCAGGAGGAGGATGGGGGTCAGAGATGTGAGGAGACACCGAGGAGACTCTCTTGGTGAAGTCAAGTGGGGGAGAAGTATTTGGAGCCCAATAGCATTAGACGTACTCCCAGGAGGAGACACTTAATGCTGAAGAGGTACGCCGCTGACGGACAGCAGTCCGCGGATGACCCATGCTGAAACAGAGACACCTCTGAGGGACTGCAGCCCATGAAGGACACATGCTGGAGACTGTACACTGAGAAGCACAGAGGAGGGAAGGATGCCCAGTAGAGAGCAAGCAGCAGCAGAAAGAAACTGTTGCACGCATAACTCCAATCTCCTGAATTTTCCAGCCAAAGGAACAGGTATGGACGGAGTTTAATACGCAGTGAAAATGAAGAAGTTGATACAAGACAGGGGGCAGGATAGGTGCTCAGTTTAACATGAACCTAGGAAGTGAGGGGGGGGGGTGTGGGAAACTGTTTAATTGTTTATATTTTCTTTTTTTTTTCTCAATTACCAATCAGTGATTATAAATTTATATTGACTGGGAATATATTAAACTAAAGAAAGACTGTTTTTTCTGCAACACATCTATAATTTCTTACATTTTTTTATGGGAGTTTCACTGTCATTCAAGTGATGAGCTTCATCAAACAGAGGGAATAAAACTTCTTAGTCAGCTTAATTATCACCATTAGTCCTCCACTGGAAGAGGTCTGATGTACGAATATTTTTAGATATATACTTAAGTGAAATTTATAACCCTGATTACCACAGTAAATGTTCAGGATTATTTGCTCTTCATTCTTTTTGTTTCCATTACATTGC
Organism: Anabacerthia variegaticeps; assembly: GCA_035583185.1. NCBI lineage: Eukaryota > Metazoa > Chordata > Aves > Passeriformes > Furnariidae > Anabacerthia > Anabacerthia variegaticeps. The sequence continues at coordinate 25,986,450 of JAWWEW010000078.1, forward strand.
AGCTGTTTTATATTTTTACAGCAGATACAAACCTGGAATCTCTTGCTTCTCAAGTACCAAAATGTACACATTATCACATAATGTCAGCACTGTTATTAATGACACAGTATTAGTTGACATTATTATCACATAATTTCAACCCTTAACTGTAAATTAGAAATTTAAGCTGGGCACTTATTTGGCAATTGGGTGCAAAGTCTGAAAAATAAGGAAATGGCTCACTTTAAATGATATTATTGAGTACCCGATAGGCCATAAAGCCATTTCTATCCAAGTACACTAAGACCTTCAAGAAGCGAAAAATAAAGCAGTCACTTTGGCCCTTGGTGTAGTATAAGTCCTCTTAGATTCCATTAGGCCATAGTACTTCCTAAAGCACAGATCTTTCTGAGATTGACACCTTAGAAGGTTTAGACCTCAGCTTCTGTAATAACCTAATATAGAAATTATTCTACACAGGAAAGTGGCATGGTAATAATCATTGATTACAAAGGAGATCAGGGCAATGGAGTTTCTCTCAATACTGATTAAAACAAAGCCAAATATTTCATGGCATTTAGAAACAAAAATTCTTTTTCTTTCAAAGTACAAAGCATCTAATTAGACAACCACATAAAGAAACAGATGCATAATTTACTGTTGGATAGGAATTACATAACAGGATTATGTTATCCTGTTAAGATTACATTGGAAATTTCTAGTGTCAAAATTTTGCCCATATAGTCTTATCAATTACTACTTTCTCAGGGAATATTGATGACTCCTAAAACATCATTGACCAAACAGTCCAAATAAAATGGAGGACCTGAAAGTCCTGACCAGGCATGTGATTTTTAACTCTCTGGAAATGCTCTAAATCTTGAAACACGGGATGATAATATCGTCACAGATAGCCAGTATCAGTCTATACCTTTTCTTAACATGGGATATTACCTAAAAATGCTCTCATTTTTCTCTTTAAGGTTTTCTCACTATTTTTTTACTAAAATATCAGAAGACTAAATGTAGCATAAACTTGAATAGGGATACTGTTATGGAAATTGTCTGTTTCTTCATGACAAAAAAATCCAATTCTATATACACCTTTTTTTCAACTGCATGCGTAGGTATTTAAAAGGTGCAACTATTACATTTAATATTGTAAAACTTTTTCTCTCTTTAGCTTTAGAAGAAAGAAAATCAGATTCAAGACAAAATGGAAAAAGAAATGTTTCTGTAACAATTTCCTAAAACTAAGATGCTATCAAAAATGCTGGTTCTAGAGCTGCCATTTCTGAAGAGAAGCTTCATTTATATGAAGTGTGGAACCAATTTAAAGTGATTCTGGTATGATCTGAAGAGCTGCAGATGCTGTACATGCTTCAGTAAATAAGATGCAAAAGCACCGATTAAGATCGAGTCAGTAATTTCAATTATTTGTCAATGTTGATTTTCAGTATGTTATAATCCCTTTTGTAATTCATGATGAGACAGTTTCAATCCCCCCCCTTTTTTGAGGTCAATGAAAATTTGCAAAGAAATATTTAGCTTTTTAGTTGCTGGTAACAGAAAAATCTACTTTGAAAGGGTCACTTTGAGATATAAATCCATGAGGTGCATGAGACCACTGATTTATTTTATTTCATATAATGGAAACACATCTGTGGAAACAGCAAATTAAGTCCTGATGAGGCCAAGCACCCTGAGGAGTCAGAGAGAAGGATGGTTATTAAGCAAGGAGCAGTTAGGAAGCAATCATGTTGCCCTCTCTTTCAGTCTATATGAAGCATTTCAGCCTGGCTCTGGAGCAATAGCCTCATCCCAGTGGCTCAAGTAACCATCAGTACACTGAAGCAACTTCTGTTTGAGCACTAAGATCAGGTTCACAGGTGAATTCTTTCAGTACAGACTGGCACACTGAAAGAGTCTTAAATTTACATCTTTTCTTCTTGTACAGCTCTTGGGCATCCACCAATAAAATAGCTTTTCATTTCTAATCCGCACAAAACCTTTTAAGAACGACAAAACTACAGGGTGTGCTATATGTAAGCCTGATCCTGATACCATTGTCAGCAACAGTAGTTTGTCATTTTAATTTCTGTGGGAAGATTAGATTGATTAAGCAATGGACATTAATAAAAGTAGACTATTACTAGTGCGGTTTAAAATTAGGCAAGTAATCTGTTTCAGTGATAAATCCAGAGGAAACCTAAGTGCTTTCTAGCGCATGAAGGAAGTTCTGACTGAGAAGACCATCCTTTCTATAGAAAGGCATTCTTTGAATTATCTTAATTGTAGGCAGGGTCTGAATCCCAACATACGATCCTACCCACTTCAGGCAGCCAAGTTTACAATTTTATTTCCAAATATGATCCAAGAAAAAAGATCATAAACTAATTCCAAGATATGTTGACACTCCCCGGCAACAGAGGCAAACAGTTCATAACTCTGGTTTACCTGGATACTTAAGTACAGAAAGAAGTGTTTTGCCAGAGTTTCACAGTGTAGCAGCCTGTATCAGGAAATCTCACTGAGGGATTGTTAGAAAAAGATCCAGTTATCTCATCAAAGGCAGGAAAATGTTGCCTTTACGGGAGAAATTTATATCTCTAAACCAAATAGAAAGTATTTTAAATAATATAATATTTACTGGAAAGCAGAACTAGCCTTGATATTTTGTTGTATTTATTTGTTACTTTTAGCCTCATGAAAGTTTATTTTACAGCATGTATTTTTGTTGCAACATGCTTTTTAAATTTAAAATAGAACAGAAAGCTTCACAACAGACCTTATTTTCCCCCAATCCCAGACCTCTGTTTCATAAAGCACATAAACACTGGTTTCTTTATTTTTTGGTTCTTGCAGCTTTCAGTCATCTCACACATACTTACTGATACATAGGAATTTGAAGTCAAAAGGTGTTACTTATCTAAGCTGTAGTTTCAAAGAGATGGTTTAGACCAGTGAACTTGCAGTGAACATACCAGCTGATCATCTGGTTTATAGGTGGGCAGCATTAGACTTAAAAATAATTAACACCATTCGAAAGTGTCCTTACAGACTTGATTTTTCTATATAATTTTAAAGTAGGATGAGTAAGGCTGAAATTAATGGGGTGAGCACTGCTGTACAACTGGCGGCAGAAGATTACAGGAACATGAGCCATTATTTCCCTTCATTTGACCCATCTTCTTCCATTTCATCAGGCACTACAGGAAAGAGGCACAGGACCTGGTAACAGTGAAATGCTATGCCAACAATCTGGGCAGCTGCCTAAGCTGGCTAAGGCTTAACGTCATCTGCAGCTCTTAAGGATGCACTTCAGCAGCAGGAAGACATGGAATTGCTATTTGAGAGCAAAGAAATTTGCAACAAAATTGCTAAGATTGGACTGCTAAAATGACCAGAAATATGTGTGCAGGCACTAGAATTAAAATATAAAACAAGGGGCAAAAGGGTGACAAGGTTAAAACTCCTGTATTGACAACATAGGACATTGTTTTCAGAACTCTACTCCCAGAAGTAAAATTAAGAAATGTATTATGTCAAGACTAAAAGGGTCACAATTGGAAAAATCAAAGCACAGCTGACTGTCAGCAAAACCCTGTGTTGTAATACCATGAGGATGGCAGCAAGATTGCATTTCATCATATATACCAGTTCTTTTCCTGTTAACTGTTCAGGAAAACAAACTGCAAACATATATTTCAAGCACATACGCCAAAAAAAAAAAAAAAAAAAAAAATTCCCACAAAAAAATCTGAACAGCCAGCAAGAAATGTGGCCTAAGATCTACGGAAACTGAAGTAAGCAAGATTCTGATCCAAATTACAACCCTAACAGCTGATAACTGCTAAAGGTTATAGAGTTTGTCACTGCCAGTCAAGAGGACCCAGAGCTGCTGTGAGGACTCCACTGCCAAGTCTCTTCTGTGTAGGACAGAAGTGATCCTGGCCAGACCAGCTGGATACATGTCTTGTTGCATGCCTTGGCAAAATTCATAACATATTCAAGGCTATTTAATATGCATTTACCATGCTCCTAATGGTAAAACACTGAATTCAATCGTTAGTTCTTTCTTTAGTTAAAAAGAAAAAATAAATAAAGACATTGTATTTATATTTCACTTTTGGCTTAAAAAGGGAGCACCCATATTAATGTTTCAGGGCAGATCAGGAACACACTTTTGAAGCAAATCTTCTGAACTTTGCTTTCTTTCATAATGCAAAGTAGGGTCAGAATACACAAACTTGATGGAGAAGTTGAACCAGAAGATGTTCTGGGTGCACTTACTGTTCTCTACCTCCTAATGGGAATTTATCTTATGGGAACAAACTACAGTTAGTTCAAACTAAAAATCATGCTTACTATAGCCAGCTTGAGCTGAACCTACCCCTGACAGACAACACTACTACTTAAGAAAGATGCCTTTCCTTTATCTGATGGGGGAGAGAACATCAAGATATGTTATGGTTTCTCCACTTTGACTTTGTCCTCAGCTTCCTGCCTGTACACAGGAAAAATCCACCATTCTGGTTTCTCTATACTGTTTTGTATATTGATACTTGCCTGTCAGGTTTGTTTTTTTGGTTTTTTGTCCCGCCCCCGTTTGTTGTTGTTTGTTTGTTTGTGGGGGTTTGTTTGTTTGTTTTCATGTGTGTGTCCCTCAGTCTTTCCTGCAGTTAAAACCCTACTGCATTAATGGCCTGGTTCTGGAAATCCGACTCTGCCAAAACCTTCACAGTTTTCCAGGGATAGGGAACGGATAACAAGCACCCCAGCGAGGCAGACCCTGCAAAATCTGAGCTCAGCCGAGCTCCCCTTGCTCAGAACTGGCCCTGGCCCAAGGCTCAAGCACAGCTCTTACCCACCTTAACAGGCTTTTAAATTAATGCCAGAACACACGGGTTTATAGTCGTACAGTCTAATGTCAGTGTTTTCCTTCACGGACACCAGGGTTGTTTCTTTTGTGTTTGCTTTGTTTTAGGGGGCGTGGGGGTGCAATTATGTTTGAAGTAGAATTCATTTTCATCCTTCATAGCCTGGCTCCTGCGGGCGTCACTTCATTCCCGCAGCAAACACAACTAACTAGTGCCGCTAAAAGAAGCCACCTCTGACCAAAAGCCGGGGCTCTCCAGGGCTGCGCCTGCCCCCGGCAGAGGGGACCGAGCGCACCCTGTGCCGGGACAGGCTCTGGATGCAACCCTGGGGGGGAGGTCCCCATCGCACGCCCAAACCTTTGCCCGGCAGGGGTGCCCCATCAGCCAGGGGTGGGTGCACAGCGAGGAGCTGGGACAGGGGTGCCTTGGGGACGGGGGGCACCGCTGGAGCAGCGCCGGGGCAGAAGGACAGTGAAAAGCCGGGAGCGGATAGAATGAGGAGCAGAGACGGCAGCGCTTTGGGAGGGAGATTGGGAGTGAAACCCGGAGCGGGAGGGAGGGGTGGGGAGATGATTGAAGTGGAGCAAAGTGTTTCACACTGTTTGTTTTCCTCAATACCGGAGTCGGGAATTAAAAAATTATGTTAATGGGCAGCAAGTGCTGGCAGCTTTGGATCCGAGGAAGTTTGCCGGCGGCAGTACCCAGCGGGGGATGCCCGCCGGGGCTGGACCGAGTGCGGGACTCGGCAGCTCCAGCCCGGGCGCTGCGGGGCCGTGCGGGGCGGGGCGCAGTGCTTGTTCAGACTGCGGTGATCCCAAACCCAACAGTCTGGTCTCCAGGAGCGAGGGGTGGAGATGTGCTCTGTGACTGCACACTGAGGAAAATCCATCCCGGTTATCTGAGAGGGAAGGTTGAGTTTAGAATTCAAATAAAGTTGTGATTATGCTTAGTTTATAAAAGAGTCTCTATTCAAACAGGAGTATTTCAAGAGAAAGTGGAGGAGAAAGCAGAGTGGTGGAAAGAGCCATGGTTGGAGATGCAGCTGGAGAAGTGCTCCCTGAGAGAAAATATGGCTCTGAAGGACTGTGGCCTGTGAGTGGGTTGCCCAGGGGGGCATTGACACAGGCAGCCCCACAAGAGTGTCACCCACAGGCAGCTCATGCTGGAACAGAAGGGCGATAAGAAACCAGGACCCATGGGGGAAAAGAGGAAGAAACAAGGACTAGCAAAAGGAAACCATTAGACATCATCCTAGACGTAACATCCCTCACTGTGCACTGCTAAAATAAGGAAAGATGAGGCTGAGAGAGGAGGGATAGATACTGGACTAAGCTGAGTCTGAAGAAGGAGCAGTGGGGAAGATGCGCTCTAAGAGTTTGTTTGACTATTGAGGGGAAAATAAGAAGACGATACAGAATTTAAAGGTTATTTTAATTGCCAGTGATCAAATAAGTGAACCTTCCCGAGTCAAGATTGTTTGGAATGCTGGGACAGCAGAGTATCTTCCTTCCTCTTCCCTATTTTCTTAGAGGTCTCTAAAACACTTGCCAATTTTTCTGTCCACCTGTAAGTTAAAAAGATAAATTCAAAAGTCTTCCAGGCAGATAGCCAGTAGTCACCACTATGATTTTCCTAATAAAAAGATCTTTTCAACAAATCTGAAAATTTACTTTTGAATTAAAGTATATCTTTCTATCAGAAAATATTTGTTTTATGAAATAATAGGCTAGATCTTTTATTAAGAAGGACTTAATTCTCACAATTTTAGTATTTATTTTTAAACTGATTTTAGTCACTTTTTATCACTGATATTTTAGCAACTTTTTAAACATTTTTCTTTTATTCAGACCTAGTCTGTTGAAGACCTTCTTATCTTTAGCAGAACTCTCTTTCCCCTGTTGTATTCAAGTGGATCAATAAAAGAGTTACCAAAGTGTGAATGTAAAATACTCACTGGCCTACTTTAGGAAAAGCATGAGCTCACCTGCTAATGATAACTCTTGAGAAGGAAACCTTTCCTGTGAATGTAGTCAGAAAAATCAACTTTATATATTTGTTTTTATATCAGAAATAAGTGTTTCTTGTGTGTCTTCTGAACACCATGTCTAGCTTAGTGACAGAAACACATTTATCTTGTCAGCACTGCTGATCCAATGTAGTTGCAGATGAGCAAGCTCTGTTCTGTTTTATCTCATCTATCAGCAGAATTTCCAGATTAATACTCACACTTCTCATATCTTAAACAGAAGCAAAAAAAACCTCCAACACTGATTTTGAAATCCTGAGTCTTGATCTGGAAACTTTGTCTGAAAAACAATTTGTGGGCTGCAAAAATGATTAAATTAGCTGTGTTTTTAGCTAAAGAAAGGGGGCTGCATAGGAAAGAAGAGAGGCTGTGTCTCATTCACTTCTGTGTGCAAGGAGAGTACAAGAAGCTGTACACTTCAGATGATTGTTCAATGTCTTGGCTCAGCTGAGGAAAATAAGTGACACAACGGGTTGTATGTTGTGAAGTTGGTTTTCATAGGGATAAATGAATTGTTTCCAAATACTGTTTAAGGCATAGCAAGCCAATGAACTTAGATACCTTTGGTACTGTATGACCTAGGCAAAATCCCTCTGTCTGAATTTGTTTAAATCTAAGCCCATCTTCCCTGTTGTTAACAGAAAAACATGCATTAGTGCTGCATGTGTTCTACGGTATCTGCAGCTCAGTGAACTGTCAGTGGTGTAAAGTAGTTTGCTTGCTTACAGGAAAAAGTCTGGATTTGTTGGTTGGGATTTTTTTGTTTGTTTGTTTGGTTTTTTTTCAGTTCTATTGAAATGAAATGCTATTGCAAAAGATGAAGCCCATGAAGAAGGACAGTGCTTGACATCATAGAAAAAAAAATTCTCAATATGTATTAGGATAATACATGAATTATTTATGGCTATTCAGTAACTTCTGTATTAAATAAGCTGCCATCATTAGGCAGAAAAAAAGTTACATACTCATTAAAAATGCAAATGATGGTTCTAGAATTTGTAACAGAATTGAAGGTTGGAATTTTCCAAACAATTATTTCTCAGTTTTAATCAGAACTTGCCTTAATCTGTTAATGGCTATTGATTTCTCGTGTTAAAATGTCCTTTACATTTACCATTGCCAATATGGTATGCCATCAAGTACAAAGTAGTCCTTGGTTCATTGATATTTTAATCTTAAAAAGTAATAGAGGTAGTTTTGTAGGCTGAGCTATCTTGACTCTAGACTGTCAAAAATGGGTATTTATGGGTTTACCAAGTGAATGAGCCTCAAAATAATTGCACTTCTGAAGAGAGAGTAATCCTTTCTGCTTCATACCCATTTGACTTAACACACTACTGAGACTGAACTGTAATTTTTTTAAAAGTTAATTGAGAAAAATGGATTAATTTCTGCAAAGATATACACAAGAAGGAATGCTTTGACTATTTAAATTAAAATAATTGCTCAAAGATTGATTTTAAATGAATGAAGTCAAAAAGATGCAGAAGAAAGTGTTGATTAAGACTTACTAGGTTATAATTGAGAAAGGCTGGAAGGAGGTCTCTGTGTAGTGAGCAAGGTGTTTACTCACAGCAAAAGAATTTGTGAGTCTTCCTAAGATAGACCTTATTTGTGTAATAATAAGAGAGTTATCAGCCAGATGAGGGAGGTGATTGTCCCATTCATCTCTGCACATGTGCAGCCTCACTTTGAATATTGTGTGCAGTTTTGGTCATTACAATATAAGAAATATGTTAAGCTGTTAGGGAGTGTCCAAAGGAGAGCAGCAAAGATGGTGAAGCGCCTTGAGGGGAAGCTGTATGAGAAGGGGCTGAGGTCACTTGGTCTGTTGAGCCTGGAGGAGACTGAGGGGAGACCTCATTGCAGCTACAACTTCCTTGTCAGGAGAGGAGGAAGGGCAGGCACTGATCTCTTCTCTGTGGTGACCAGTGATAGGACCTGGGTGAATGGCCTGAAGTTGTGTCAGGGGAGATTTAGGTTGGATATAAGAAAAAGGTTCTTTGACCAGAGGTTGGATGGATGCTGGCTGGCATAGACTCCCCAGGGAAGTGGTCACAGCATCAAGCCTGACAGAGTTCAAGAAGCGTTTGGATGATACTCTCAGATATATGGTATGACTCTTGGGAATGGGTGCAGGGCCAGGAGTTGGACTCAATGATCCTTGTGGGTTCCTTCCAACTTGTATTCTGTGATTCTTCAAAAGTACTTGACTTTGTAATAATACACCGTTTAGCTCTACAGCCAGACATTGCTTAGAGGTTTACTTCCCATATGTCTTCTGCAAAGTACTCTCTTTTTAGCAGGTTTTGGGTGGAAGTTTTTTCCGTTTCATAATAAGGGGGCAGAGAGGATGATTATTATACTGGTTCATCTATCTTGTTTAACATGAGTTGGTGTAAGGGGGACTATGGAGGAGGAAAAAAGATATTTAATTCTGTTTCACAATAAACTATCAATATTGATATAAAAGTTACAGACTGCTTAAAAAACCTCCAAAACATTACAAAGAGAGAGAGAATGGAGGGAATGAGTTAAAGCCTGAAGAAAAAAAAAGCTTGATGAAAAACAGTAAATGAGAATGCAGCATGCTTAAGACTTCCTAAACACTCACCTGAGTCAGATACTTTGTCTCAACAGAGCTGTGTTGATGAATGAACAGTCAGTACAATACGAGTCAACATTTCTCAGCTCAGCAAATCAAGTCTTAAAGAAGTAAGCTTAAATAATTTCATTTTAGATGACAATATGCAAATCCCATAAAGTATTTTCTATTCAGGAGTTGACTAATGTCTGTATAGTTCCAAGAATTGTGTTGTGTCTGCAGTCACAAAACTGTATCCCCCTGTACGTACATGACTGAAAAGCTTCAACAAATGAACAGGAAACAGTAGTATTTTGCATTTTTGAAAAAGTAATACCAAATATCAATGCATATTAAAGAATAAATCCATTCAAACACACCTTATCCTTCCTTACTTAGAAGAAAAGCAGGACAGTTATGTTTACCTTGCAAAATACTGTATGTTTCTCTTATAATGAGAAATTCATTCCAGTTCCAATTCTGAGGTGTTATTTATATAATCCTTAAAAAAATATTTCCAACTTGAATTAAAACACGGATCAGCTAAATTTATCAGAATGTAATTCAGGCTGACAATATACTATATTTTTTTCTGCATCTTGGGTTCTGACCTTATAGCAAACAAAACTATATGATATCCATTGAAATTCTTATAAAACAGAATTTTATGTATGCAATCAAGACAAAGTTCATATATTTAAAATCCTAACTCCACAGTGCTGCTTGACTGTGAATTCAAGAATTTGAGTGTTCCTTTCAGGGTGCAAGGTATTCAGTGTGCCTTTGTGATGTTTGGACTTTAGCTAATGAGTTTCCAGCAAACAAGTCACAGTGTGTAAAACATGAGTAAAAATTCATGGCTGCTCAAATGATGGACTTGAACATTCTATTTAATCAAAATATATTTCATAAAATACTTCATTTTTTTGTAAAATATTATTTTGAAAGGAGGAAATGAAAATGTTGAAAACATTTAAAATTTAATTTTTTCTAAACCAATGTTTAGGGTTTTATTCTAAATTTATTTTCCACTTTGAAATATATATCTTTATATTAAAAAATCCATACAGAAGAATTCGTGCAGGAAGGAAGTAACAGTGCAACAGTGGTAGTTCCAGAAGACATGGCTTTGAGTCAAACTGAAGTGAAATGGGTTTTTTTTCTGTTCTTTTCCTTGCAATGGAAATTCAGTATAAAATTTGGTATTATTAAAAATTTGTTGCAGTGAGAAATTTAGTAAAAAAGATCAAAGGTTTTTTTAAGAGGAAAAAAAATTTAAGTTAAACATTTCAAATAGGATTAATTTACCTCACATTTTCCATCCAGAGGTGTGATACGTAGTCTTAGGCAGTCATCAGAATCCCCTCCAGAGTCCACAAAAAGAGATAACAATCATCAGATGATTCATCTCTATCCTTGGAGATCCTTTGAGCCCAATTTATCAAGAAATGATGTACTTTGATGTATGAGAAAAATCATAGGAACTGTTCAGAAGTAATATTGTAATTTTTAATATATAAACTGATTGTAAATGGAAATTTATGTCAAAAATAAATTTCCTAATCCTAAAATATATTAAAAAAATCAAGCAATACAGCTAAGTAGTAATTATTATCAAGGTGTAGAATTAGCTTGCAATTTACTCTTGCATGGTCTATTGTAGTGACTTGATTTTGTACATCAACATGGAGAACTGACATTTTTCCATTGCAAGGAGAATTGTGTCTGGATTATGCTCAAAATTAGCATTTGTTTTCTAATTGCTATACACACAAGGACACAATTACTGTGCTTCAGTTCACATGTGAAAAATATCTATAACCAGTACTTCACAGTGAAACCCTAAAAAACCTACAGGGATACCAGCATCATGAGGATTCCTCACCTGTTTCAGTAGTTTCAAAGTTTCTCCAATCAGTCTCAGGCATACAAACAGGTACTGCTGAGTTATTTGTGTAAATACCCATAAGTGCATCAATCTGACAACAGCATTTCTTAACAAATGGGTATTTCTAATTTGGCATTTATCAATGCCAATCTCCTATTGTTCAATTCAATAGCTGTTTAAAAAAAAATAAAAAGACAAACATCTTGCTGACTTTTAAGAAGGGAGATTATAAACCCAAACATTTCTATTCTCTCATGTTGTCTCTTTTTTCCCATTGGCCCCAAATGAATTCTAAAACTTCAAATGCAGCTAAATGTACCATTCATCTTTTCAAGTCAGTATTTACACACAGGAAGGCTGAAACGGTACCAGTGATTATGTAGCCAAGCACTTAAATTTTTCCACCAGTTATTTGTTTTGGAAGACCCTCTGATATGGTGACATATACTCAGATGTTATAACATTCATTGGGAGCATTTATTGTTGGAGCAGATCATTTTTCCATTCTTTGGCAATTTTGTACCCAAAGCTCCACTACAAGGAAATTGAACATCGTTACTCAACTAATTCTATCAAACTGGGAATTTTTTATTGCACCCAACAGTGATTATTGGTTGCAATGCCTTCTATTCAACAAATAATTTCCTAAGTTAAAAATGCTAATAAGTCTGGTTAACAGCATAAAACAGCTAAATTACGAGCATTAGAATTACAGATGCTCTCATTTGCACATAATCTTTGCAGATACTAACCACACTAAATTTAACAGTAATGAACTGCACTAAACAAATCTTTCAGAAATGATTTTACAGGCTGACACCAAGAAAGTATTCATGCCAGTGCAGATAAAATTAAATGGGCAGTGGCCTGAGAAACAGGGAGCCCAAAAATGTTCTTATTCTTCCTTGTAAGGGAAATATTGTCCTATCAAACAAAACAGTTTGTGAGACATATGGAAAATTACAAAGAACTTGCATTAAGCATATAAAAGTAAATTCTAAATTCAAAAATACCTTCCTTTTTGTTTGAAAACTGAATGCTATTAAAATACTGTAATGGCTTGTAATGGATCAAAAGGAAACTCACTGGCCTATGTAGTAGAAATACATTCTGCTTGAACAACTGATGAAAGTTTGGATGATTGTATTTTTCATCTTGATTTGGAATAAAGGAAAATGAAATCTTAGGCAGTCGGGAAGCATTTCCTACCCACCTGTACTGAAAAATGACCCATGGTCTAGTAAAAAAAATGCCACTGAAATTTACAGCTTTAGCAAGGACTGTGTAGTTCAGTGTGAAATTGGGCAACTCTACCTTGACAAGTCAGGTACTGTTAGTGCTCAGAATGGGAGACTCAGTCATTAGTTGCTGCCAGATGGATGGGAGAAGGGGAGATAGTGGGAAAATTATTTATTTTTTGATTACTGCCTCCTTTGGCAGGTAACTTCTGCTGCATAAGGAGGTTGTTCTCTGACTATGAAGATCCAGTACTGCTTTTGTCTCTTTTGGCCAAAGGTCAGTTTGAATTACCCATCCAGGATGAGAAGGAAATGAGCCCTAATCTGTATTTCCAAATATCTGCAACAGGTATCTACAGCATGCAGTAATGCTGATAAAAGTTAATGGTTACTTAGGCAAAACAGAACATTAATTGCAGAACTGTAACTGCTTCAGAGAACTGTGTCCTCCTTGAGATCAAGCTACACATTAGAAGCTTGAAGTCAGATCACTTTGTGAACAAGTCTAATAACAACGGAAGAGAGCCAAGCAGTCTGGTTCATCTTTAGTTATCAACAAAGAGGGATTGCTAATGTGTGAGGTATTTCTGAGTCTTCCAATTGTTACTTGAATTTTCTAGTCCTTTGAGAAAGAAACCATTGGAGTAATGAATTACTGCTAGATTGCTTAATTAATGCCTGTTGAGCTTTTCTTAAAATGTGTTAAAAATTCAGAGACGGTGCATTCAACCCAGGAATTCATTAGCACTAATTTATTAGTGGCACATGTCCAGCTTGATCTGGAACCAACCAAATCAAAAACCACTAGGTATATGAGAAAGAGCAAAAGAATTATTTCAACAGGACTTTTCAATTATAAGATATACTGGCATTATTCATTGGACAAAATCCTTGCATTTAAGGAACAATAAAATTAATAAGAGCTTCCATTTATCCTACCTACTGGGAGATTTTATTATATTTGCTTTCAAGTATTTCTCTCAAATTCCTTTTTTTTTTTTTGTCTTTCAACAAAGCTCCAGCCTAACATGGTGTATATGTGACAAATAAATTTTAGCTTTTCTCCAAGCAAAGATCATTGATCAAGAAGACATTTATCAAAGAATTCTCAACAATTTTGCACAAGTTTCAAATTGGCACCTTTGTATGACATCTTTTCGAAACTGCTTTCCTTCATACAGACAACCAAACATTTCAGATGACACAGCAACATTGCAGCTGCATACTGTCTGGACAGTTATCTCTGTCTTTTTGCTGTTCTTTGACTCTCTTTTGATATTATCTTTTGCTATCTCTGCTTAATACAGTTTTTTAATTATATTCTACTTGACCTGTTTCTCATCCTCCTTCCACCTTTGTCTGTTGATATTTCTCTTTCTTCCTTATGCTATTTTTTTTTAATTTTGTGAATATTTGTGTTGTAACTTTTTTAAAGATCATTTGACACCTTAGAGATTTGCTTCCACATTTCCCTGTTTGTTCTCTCTTTTCTTATTCCAAGAAATCTTAGGTAAATTTGCTTCTTATTATTTATTCTGGTTTTTTACCTACTTTCTTCCTAATATGTTTACCAAAGTACACAGTGTCTCCTGCTGTTACTAGCCCTTGCTGTAAGTTTGTAAAGTACTGCCTTCACTATAGATTACAAAAAAAAAACAAACTGATTGCTTAAAATTATAATACATGTATTTGTCAAAGACAGCAGAACAGGACTTTGCTCCTTGTGAGTTTTGGTTAAAGCAAAAAACAAGTTTTGTTTTGCTGTAGTTACTTAATGAAAAGAAATATTACATAAACAAGGGAAACTTCTGCTGCATTCATCATTCTTCTTTATTACTGTGTTGCATACTGTATTTTATATGGCTCTTAATATTACCTTTTTTTCTTTAATTTTATTTTGTTTGGGCTTTTGGAGGGGAGGGCATGTTTTTTTTGTTTTGGAGTTTTTCTATGGTGGTTGTTAGTTTGGTTTGTTTGTTGCTTTTTTTTTTCTGGTATAGTTCAGGTTGTCTGTCACATGAATTTCTGTCTCCTTTCTGGACATAATCAAATAGGTCTCCTGTTCAGAAGTCAAATTTTTAAGCTCATCTTGCTGACCCATCTATAAAGCCTTTTATCATGGTAGTCTAGTCTGATGGTTATAGTCTTTGATTATTTAAAAGTTGTTGCTTTTATATCCAAGCATTTTGGCTCTTTAATAAGATGACAAATGCTACAGCAGCAGCATAACTTTTGATGCTGAATTCCTTTCAACTTATCTATGCACTCCTAAGAAGGGAGCACCAAGGTCTGCCTACAGTATTTAAGGTGCCATTTGCTATTCAGACCTCAGAGAGTGACTTTTTATGCCTTTGTCTTGATATTGAATCATAAAAACAGAGAGTCATAGAATCATTAAGGTTAGAAAAGACCTCCAAGATCATCAAGTCCAACCTTTGACCAAACACCACCTAGTCAATTAAACTATAGCATGAATTGCCACATCGAGTCAGAAACAGGGATGGTGACCCCACCACCTCCCTCAGCAGTCCGTTTCAGTGTTTGAAAAGTCTTTCTGTGAAGAAATTCTTCCTGATGTCCAACCTGAACTTCCCCTGGAACAACTTGAAGCCATTTCCTCTTGTCATGTCACTAACTGCTCGGAGAAGAGGCCAACCCCCACTTTGCTACACCCTCTTTTCAGGTAGTTGTGATAGTTCTTCTCTCACCCTCCTTTTCTCCAGGCTCAACACCCCAGCTCCCTCAGCTACCCCTCAATGACTTACTCTCTAGACCATTCACCAGGTCTGTTGCCCTTCTCTGGACATGCTCCAGCACTTCAATGACTTTCTTGATGCAAGGGGCCCAGAACTGGACACAGTAGTTGAGGTGTGGCCTCACAAGTGCTGAATACAGTCCAGCTGGCCACACTTTTGATACAGGCCAGGATACCATTGGCCTTCTTGGCCACTCGGGCATGCCGTGACTCATGTTCAGCCATCCATCAACCAGCACCCTCAGGCCCATCTTGGCTGTGTAACTTTCCAGCCACTCTGTGCCCAGCCTGTAGCGCTATGTGGCACTGTTGTGGCCAAAGTGTAGGAGCTAGCACTTGATCTTGTTGTACTCATACCATTGGTCTCAGCCCATCTCAGATCCATCCTGTTCAGATTCCTCTGCAGAGCCTTCCTACAGTCCAGCAGATCAATACTCCCACCATTCATGAACTTAAGAAGGGTGCATTTGATCCCCTCATCCAGGTCAGACTGGGTCCAGTACTGAGCCCTGGGGAACACCACTAGTGATTGGACACCAACTGGATGCAGCACCATTCACCACCACTGTCTGGGTCTCGCCATCCAGCCAGTTTTTAGGCGATATGATCCCTCCCTTCAAACAGGTCCCAAATCATACTGACATTTTCTGGTTGCAAATTTGCTTTATAAACACACACTTAATTTACTGTCTATTAATTTACTTATCACATATAAGTCCTTTTATCAGTTTTTGTTTCTGGAATGGTCCCTCATAGGATGTTTTTAATTCACATTTTTTTTTATTGGTTGATACTGCCTAAAAATTACGTGTGTATGCATGCAATGTGTTGCATTTCTTTCAAACACAGGTTTTATGACCCTCCTGTTACAAAAGTGTTATGACTGCAATCTCCTAAATGCTCATTTAGCAGTAAATTGTCATAGATGTGTTAGTCCCAAGAGGAACAAGAATATGAAAGGCTTATAAGATGATATTTATGTTTTTACTCTACCCAGCACAGGAAAAGGTGGGATATTTGCTGGTGTTCTAGTCTGACCGCACACCCTGAAGTGGCAATCTCTGGGAAGACATATCCCTACATCCCTCCTTCCCTACTCTACAAGCACAAAACTTAGGTAAATGAACAGAAGGCAGTGTGCATTCCACATGAAAAGAGGAGGGACATTGAAGTCTCTGCTCAAGAGAATTACTGTAACTTGTAATTTCTTATCAGATCTGCTGCCTGAGTGAGGAGGCTGGAGAGGGCATGTAATTGTCAGTGTCTCTCCAAGCCACACAATAAAATTTTAGGCTTCTTTGTATGATTTTCCTACACTTCTTGCATTATATATGTTTCCCTAAGCAATGGAGTTAAATATATGGTTCCTAAAGGTTAATCTTCTCTCTATTCTTTTTTTTTGTGATCACTGTTATGTTTGCTTTTCTCTAGTGCTTTCTGATTCTCTATGGCTTAAACAGTTGCAAGTGGTTAGTTAAGTCCCTGAATAACCTAAAAGTCATTATTACCTGACACGGTCCGCCAGGGTAGAAGGAACGGTTCACACTCGTGGTAGGGGTTGCAAAGTGGAACATTTATTAGGGGGGGCATGAGACATTTATAGGTTCGGTTATAGAAGCTGCTAGAAAAGAGGCAGAACCGTGACAAATAAGGATAATTAGGGGTGGCATATTACTATGCAGGGAGGTGCAATACTATCTAAGGAATTAGGGGGTAGGGGTAACCTTGGAGGGAAAATGACCAATAAGTACAAAGTAACCAGGGAAAGTCAGAGGGAACATCCAATAAAAACAACTGTACAAATATAAAGGTCTATTGTCTATCTAATACAGTTATATTCTAACTATTATAACATGAAAACTAATCAGTAATCTTCTTCCAAGCACTATTATGCTGTCCACTCCATCCATTCCAGGAAGATCTCTTCTCTGTTGTCTTGGTGTTCTCCTACAATTACCTACTAATTGTCTAAAGCTGTTCCATTCATTTGGTATAGCACTAACACTTCTTTCTCTTAAATTGCACGTTGGGAGGACATGTTCATATAAACTATTTTGTCCCACTCCTTATTTATTGATGAGCTAAATCTCACTTCTTTTTCTTTGTCCCTTTATTAGATCTGCAGATATATTCCTTACTCCCTTGACCCTATTTTGCTAACATATATTACCTAATTATTTCCAGTTATAAGATATGCACTTTTCACTTCTAACAGAGATCTTGTTAGCCCATCAAGAGTTTACTTTTTTCCTTACATTATAACTTTCTAATTTTAAATTTTTTTAAATAGCCTTACTTCTTACATAACCTGTTTCAAAGTATATATTTCAGCAATTATTTTTGGAATTTAAGCTTCTGAATAGCATCCTGATCAATCTACTGCAGTGGCCTTTTAACATCAGGAAAACTTGCAACTAACTATCTCAATTACTTCACTTTCTGCCTAGAAAATGCAGTATTTTTATATTGCTTAGGTCAGGCAGAGTATTTCTTACTTTGCTAAATTGAAGCAGCTCATGGTCAAAAGGTACTGAATGTCACTATTTCTCACAACTTCTACTAATGCTTCCTTAGCAGGATACTTAAGTTCTCTCCTTTCTGGATCATAAAAATGCCCTCTGCGATGATGCATGCTTGATTAATTTTGTTTTTATCCAACAGCTGTATTGGTACTTAATGTCCCCCATGACAGCTATGGTTTTCCTTATCTTGGGAAATGATCCAGGAATATTTTTCTGTTTCAGCCAGTCTTCCTGTTACTTTGCAGATGTTCAGTGTAGTTCCCTTCCATATTCCTTTTCTAATACTCTTGATCCAAATACTTCACTAACTAACTAACGAACTAACTAGCTAACTAACTATATATATTTTGGTGCATCAGTTAATCTACATACATGTTAGTTTTGCAGTTAATTTGAATTAGTTTAAGACAGTTTGTCAATGAAAGTAGGGCAATCTGCCTAACTTCCTATTCAGGAAAAGCATCCAGGATACTGGATACTTTCCTGTCTAAAAGGATACAGGATCTCACGTGTCCATATACTCAGTAAAATGTGGTATTTGATATAAATTATTTCAGGTAATTAGTTTGTTGGCCCAGAGCTTCAGCAAAATATTTCACCATAACTTTATCCACCATTTACCCCTTCCCCCAAACTTCTTTTTGTCTCAATGTAGATATTTTATCCAGCAGTTTTAATTGCTTGCATTAAAAGAACTTCTGACACTTCAGATGGGATTAAAATGTAGATATGGATGGACCAGAAAATATTGTCAAATGAAATTAGTTGCTGTTCTGAAGATCAGACACTGCAGAGAACCAAGCTGGACAAAGAATGGGAGAACAGAAATGTTAATATCTTATTTTACAGATAAGGAACTGAATGATAAAGAGATGAAGGTCAGACCAGGAGGCTGTGGCAGGTCTGGGAAACTAGTCCCAGCACACTTCCTTAATCACTAAACCATTCTTCCTTTTTATTGTTTTTGTTTGTTTGTTTGTTTGTTTGTTTTGGGGGTTTTATTGTTTGTTTTATTGTTGATTTTATTGTTTATTTTTCAGACACCTTCTATGGAGCTGAAAGAGAAACAGAACTTGGATCAAACCCTAGATCCAGAGTCACAAAACTTTGCTGGTTGACTTAGAGACTGACTCCAGTATAGGGTCTCTGCTGAAGTCTCTGAGTTCTTAGAAGTACAGTTCTTATGAGCTGGTGATCTGGAGACAAAAGGATTTTGGTTCTCTCTAGTTAAATTCAGGTCACAGCAATTTTTATACATCTAATACCAACCAATTTTATCAAGTTTTAAATAAATAAAAGTTATTTTTGTTGTACATTGTGTTTTATATTAATTTGCATTATTTGTTAATTTAATTTTCTCCATCCTGTCTAATTTGTGTAAGTAAACACATCTTTAGGGCATTTATGTGCTATTCTTCTGATATAAGTCAGAACCTGATAATCCTACTTGTCACTGCCTATATTTTAATAGTTTGTGGATTCCAAGATCTGCTCATTTACACCAAAAAAGTTTCAAATTTGTCCTGGTCTCCTGTCACAGGGGACTTTCACTGTACCAGAAGCTGTGTTTTGCAGTTTCTTAATGGCTCTAAAAAGGAGCAATAAATGTCAATAGGCAAAAAGGCCAAAAAACCAGGGAGAACTGATACTCACTAAGAGATCTTTTGGGGATTAGTCATACCAGTTTTTGGTTCTTTCTTTCTGCAGGCATTTTTTCAATAAATGATATGAGATGTAAAAGCAAGATAAATGTTAAACATTCTTCTGCCTAGTCAAAAAATGAGTGAAAATTGAAGAAAACAGCACTTGAATTCAAATCTTCAGTAATTTTAAGAAGCAGGTCTTTCTATTTATAGCTTTAATTATCTCAAAATCTGTGTCTCCCATGGCTTACACAAAGAAGCAGGAAACATATATTTGAAGAGAAACCTGTAAATGCATTTTTTTCAAAATTAGTTGTGTTTTAAATTATGCATACTTTTTATAGAAATGGATATAGCTATTTCAGTCTTTTATACTGTTTTTCCCCATATTAACACAAAACAAAAACATGCAAAGAGAAAACTCCACATGTATTCACTACTGAATTGTTTCAGTTATAATAGCCTCATAGCCCATATACTACTTATTTTATCTTGTCCTTTATTTTAGTGGTTGCATAGCTCCCCTCCTTCCATTGCATAGTATTGATAATTGTCTTAGGAAAATGAAAGTATCTGCTTGACCTTATGTTGCTGTTTTCAGTCCTGTCTACAGATGCTCTTTGTGTTTGTACAATAATTCCAGCTGATAGAGTTAAGCACTAAAAGAATTTTGTGTGTTTCAGATTCTTAAATGGACATTATATCTGCTTAATGTGAAGAAATTTTATGAAATGTACCACAATCTGTATAGTGAGAAGATGATTTTTCCTGTCCTTGCCCTTTGCATTCTTAAGAACGCAGCTTTTCTCCACCTGTGTTCATATCCATGAACATATCTCATAGACATGCCTTTCCATGAGATGGTCCTACAGTAGTCTGATCTGGTTGGTTTTGAATGATATGGAAAATAAGAGACCCTACTCTTCCAGGTGGACCTTTGGACTAGTGTGGCCTTAGTTATTGTTACGAGTTGGCATATAAATAGAACCAGAGATTACCCTCTGAATTTGGTCATACTGAACATACCACCCACCCCACCCTCTGAAAACACCCTCTAAATCTGACTAAAAGGAAGACCCTGAGTCATATTTGAAGAAAGCCATTCACTGAATCATTGAACCACAGAATATTTTAAGTAGGAGGAGACATCTTGAGGTTATCCATGCTGACTTCCTCAAAGCAGAGCTGGTCTTAAAAACGGAGCCCTTAGTTCCTTATGTGGTAAGGCCCACTGGTCCAACGTTCAGCCTTCTGTCTTTCCCTGTCTACTTTCCCCATCAAGAAGTCAAGTTTCTCACCACTGCTTATTCAAAGTATCACAGAATCAAAGAATCATGAATGAATTAAGTTGGAAAAGACCTCTGAGATCATTGAGTCCAACCTGTGACCAAATACCACCTTGTCAACTAGACCATGGCATTAAGTGCCACATCCAGTCTTTTGTTAAACACCTTTAGGAACAGTGACTCCATCACCTCCCTGGGCAGTCCATTCCAGTGTATAATAACCCTTTCTGTGAAGAAATTGCTCCTAATGTCTAACCTAAACCTCCACTGATATACCTTAAGACTGTCCTCTCATTCTGTCCCTAGTTGTCTGGGGAAAAAAGCTGACCCTCACGTGTCTACAACCTCCTTGCAGGTAGTTGTAGAGGGTGATAAGGTCACCCCTGAAACTCCTTTTCTCCAGACTAAAGAATCTCAGCTCCTGCAACTGTTCCTCACAGGACTTGTGCTCCAGACCCTTCACCAGCTTTGCTGCCCTTCTCTGGGTACACTCCAGCACCTCAATGTCCCTCTTGAATTGAGAGGCCCAGAACTGGACACACCACTTGAGGTGTAGCCATGCCAGTGCTGAGTACAGAAGGACAATCACTTCCCTGGTCCTTCTGGCCACAGTGTTTCTGATACAGGCCAGCATGCCATTGGCCCTCTTGGTGACCTGGGCACACTGCTGGCTCATGTTCAGCCATCTGTTGACCAGCACCTCCAGGTCCTTTTCCACTGGTTAGCTTGTCAGTCACTCTGCCCCCAGCCTGTAACACTGCAAGGGGTTATTGTAGCCAAAGTGTAAGAGCCAGCACTTGGTCTTATTGAACCTCATAACGTTGGCTTCAGCCCTTCAGTCCAATTTGACCATCATCAGTAAAGATACTGAACAGAACTGGGCCCAACGCTGATCCCTGGGGGTTACCACTAGTTACTGTATGCCAACTGGATGCTGCATCATTCACCACTGCTCCCTGGGTTCAGTCAACCAATAGTTTCCTTCTGTTTCAAAGCACTGTAGTAGATCCTGTGCCAAAACCTAGCCTTGTGAATGGGGTACAAAAGAGTTGGATGGGGAGGCAGAGTTGGGCAAAGTTTATGTGATAGTGGTTTTGGAAGACTGTATACAGTTGATGGGGAGTAGGTAAACAGCCATGAAATTTAATGTAATTGTTTCAAGGTAGAGTTTGTAAGAGTAAATGGAGAAGACAGACCTGTCATCATACACCAAGCATCATGCACTACAAGCGGGACTCACTTACTTGATTCCTCTCTTATATTTCCTCATAGCTTCATATTTTACGTATCTGTTGTTGGCACTGTGAGCTGGTTTCTTTCATAACAGATGAAGCCATTAGACAGAAAACAGAAGGACGGAGATTAATCTTCTTCTTCTTGGAAGGCGAGTTTCTTATGGTTAGAGCTACAGAATGAGGCATGTGTGGGTGGCTTCCCAGAGATGGAAAAGTCAGTGGAGGAAACTTAATGAAAAAAAATATGAACAGCTGATTTGCATAGCTGGCAAATTTAAACAGCCAGATCTACTGAACATGCTATTTCTCCAGAAACACTTTGCCTTACAGAATTGAAGACTTGTTAAGAATATTGTGTGGCTCTGTACTGGATTTTTTTCTGGAGGTCTGAACCATGAAAAACAGACTCTGTCTTCACATGTTTTTTAGTGGGCACCAAGCACCTTGCAGGAGCAGGGCATTTCAGATTAACTGCTGCTTTATTGATATCACAAATACTGTTATGGCAACTAATAGCACTTACAAAGACAACCTTTTGTAGAGACTCAAGCAACAGAACAAGAAAAACTAAAAGCACTGTCTGGCAGTGATGTATGCTTACTAACAGTGAAGACTGAAAAAAGCACTAATCAGCTTTATGTTCAAAAGGTTTAGAGCACTGGTGGATGAGAAAAGAGCAACTGACATCATCTGCCTGTTTTTTGCAAATCATTTGACTCTGTCCTGCATGACACCCTTGGCTGTAAACTGGATTTGATGGATGGACCACTCAGTGGAAAAGAATTGGCTGGATGGATGAACTCAAAGAATTCTGGCCAAAGGCTTGAAGTCTGAGTGGAGACCAGTGAAGAGTGGTGTTCCTTCTGGGGTTGTTATCAAGGTCGGCGCTGTTTAACATCTTTGTGGGTGACATAGACGGTGGGATTGAATGTGCCCTCATCAAGTTTGCTGAGGACAAAAAGCTGTGTGGTGCCATTAACATGCTGGAGGGAAGGGATGCCATCTGGAGGAATCTTGAAAGACTTGAGAGGTGGGCATTGTTCAAACCTCAAAAAGTTCAACAAAGCCAAGTGCACCTGGGTTGAGGGAATCCCAAGCACAAATAGATAATAAAAATAATAATAAATACCTGGTGAAGGGAGTCCAGAGTAGATGATCAGAGGCTGGAACACCACTCCTGTAAAGACAGGATGAGACACTTTAGGTTGTTCAGCCTGGAGAGGAGGCTCTGGGGAGACCTTAGAGCAGCCTTCTAGTTCCTAAAAGAGGCTTAGAAAAAGCTGGTAGGGAATTTTTTACAAGTACATATAGTGTAAGGACAAGGAATAATGACTTTTAAGAGAATGAGGGTAAATTTAGGTTAGATTGTAAGAAGAAATACTTCATTATGAGGCTGGTGATACAGTAGAACAGGTTGTGCAGAAAAGTTCTGGATGACCCATCCCTGGAAGTGTTTAACTCCAGACTGGATGGAGCTTTGAGCAACCTAGCATAGTGAAAGGTGTCCCTACCTGTGGGGCGGGGTGGGGGGAGGGGGGGGAGGGGGGGCTGGAACTAGATTATCTCTAAGGTCTCATTCAACCCAAACCATTCTGTGACCTGTGAACTGTGGGTACCCTTATACCCAAATACCCAAATACTCTGGGTATTTGTATGCTTGTTGTCTTTCAGTCTGTCTGTCTGTTTGTCTGTCTGTCTGTTTGTCTGTCTGTCTATCTATCTATCTATCTATCTATCTATCCATCTATCTATCTATCTATCTATCTATTTATCTGTGATTCTATTACCTACCTACTTACCTACCTACGTATACGGTGTATTGATGTGTTATGAATGTTACTGACAAAATAAAGAAACTTACTTCTATTTATTGCATATCATAGGTAAGTGCCAGGAGAGTCAACTGTGTCCTGCGATGCATCAGGCAAAGCATCGCTGCCCAGGTGAGGGAGGTGATCATCCTGCTCTGCTCTGCACGGGGGTAGCCTCACCTTGAATATTATGTGTATTTTTTGGGCACCACATTATAAGAAAGCTATCAAGCTGTTAGAGAGTGTCCAATGGAGAGCAGCAAAAATGTGAAAGGCCTTGAGGAGAAGGTGTATGAGGAGCAGCAGAGGGCACTTGGTCTGTTGAGCCTTTAGAAGACTGAGGAGAGACATCATCGCAGTCTACAGCTTCTTTGTGAGGGGAAGAGGAGGGGCAGACAGTGTTCTCTTCTGTGTGGTGACCAGTGACAAGATCTGAGGGGATGGCCTGAAGTTGTGTCAGGGAAGGTTGAGGTTGGATACTAGAAAGAAGTTCTTCACCCAAGAGGTGGTTGAGCACTGGAACAGGCTCCCCAGGGAAGTCACAGCACTAAGCCTGACAGAGTTCTAAAAAGTATTTGAATAATACTCTCAGGCACATGGTGTGACTCTTGGGGATGGTCCTGGTGAGGTCCAGGAGTCAGAATCGATGATCCTTGTGGGTCCCTTCAAACTCAGTATATTCTCTGTGATTCTGATTCTGTGCTTTTTTTCCTATAATTTAGTATACAGCCTTTAAATAAGAAGTATGTTGCACAGTATGAGCTTACCATTAATTATATTCTGAAAAAGGGAGTATATTCTCAGTACTGCATATAAGAATCTTACAAAACCTTTTAGTTTGCATCCTCGATAGAATACAGGAGGCTGTGCACATGGTTTCTCTCACTTTACATGCTTCATATTTGTACTCTGGAGTTCAAAGATAATAGGGTTGCTCATGCCTAGGCAGGAAAAGAGAAGGATCAGATATGATCAGTACAGGGTTCAGAGTATGTGGTCTTCTACACAGCATCACTTCAAATTACAGCTCTATATCTTAAGGGATGGCCACGGATTTGTGACAGCGGTGAACAGGTGGCTATTTTTGAGTTATTTTGAGTAGTTTTGGCTATTTTTGTTAGTGCTTCTAACTCACATATATACTCACTACCACACTTGGTTAGCACGGGTTACGGTCTGTGAGCAGAATCCTTGCTCATAAACCATAGGAAGAAGAAAAATGCTTCTTTTAGGAAGTGATGATTCAGATATGCCAAACAGTCCATTAGTTTTGCTTCACCTAAATTCAATTAGGCACTCTGTATGAGATTTTAAATCTCACTGATTTTTTAACACTGAATTAAGTATAGCTAAGTGCAATAGTCCCAATCAGGATTTTTTGTCCTGAAGAGATGATCACACTATGCTTCATATATCCTTTATCTGCTAGCATTCTGGATTTCTTGTAGTATGATTATTTCTTTAATATAATTCTTTTTCTGTAGAAGTACAATGGAAACAAATGTCTAGGTATCTTGTAACTGACATGATTCTGTCTGACATAAGCCTTTTGAGAAGGAATGATAGAAGACTGAAAGTTGTATTTTTTTTATTTTTTTTTTTTTAATCAGAAGATAAAAATGAAGCAACTGAGCATTTCACAGTTTGTAAGCTGTAGCCTTTGGATAAAACCAGAATATTGCTGACTGAAAGCAGATTTTCTGCTTTGACAATTCTATTTTCACTAATACCAAATTTCTTCTCAGCTCCTGCTCTGGTGTATAAAAAACTTTCACTAAGGTAATTTACTATTTCTTCCGGGAGAGGACAGGATTTCTTCATGTGTTTTCAAGTGTTAAAATCTCACCAGGGAAGAGAATATGCATCAACACAAAATCTCTCCGTTTTAAAGTCAAATTCATGATTTTGAGGGAAAAGCCATGATTTGTGATTGTGTAAGATTAGCAGCATTAGAGAAGACATTCACAGTGGTAACTGTGACACATTCAAAGTGGTAACTTGTAGAAAAGAAGTTAGTGACCGTAATCGGTAGTATCTGGTATCTGTACCTGTAATATCCGATGGTTATTCCAATCATAAACTTAAACACGAGTTATAAACCTCTCAAATTTACTGACAGTAACATGTTCTCTCTTCTCCCAGTGGCTTGCGATTAGATGTTCAATTGCTCTTGTAAATTCCTTTTTCAGTGGGGTCTATAGTTTCTAATGTCCTATTGGTAATTCCTTGTTACTTACATTAGTTTGAGAGATTTAAATTTGAACAACCTGACAAAATACTGAATTACATTTGCAGTGAGCAAAGCATAGATCAATAATAAAGGACTAAATGGCTCCGAGTCACCGTGTTAGTTTTCACACTCCAGATTTGGCCAAGGACCTGGATTTTTCTTGAAACAGAGAACAGTCACATAATTCTTTTACACCCATATCTTCAAAGAGAAAGCATGCTGTCTAAATAATTTTTCCACTTCCAACTAGTCCATGATGATCCTAGAATGATGGTTGCTTTGTTGTTACAATACAGAATAAATTGCACAGAATAAATTGTGTCTTCTGTGTTCTCAAGCAGTCTGAAGAAGGAAAACATACTGTGAAGCAGGAGCGTTTTCCCCCTTATGGTTTAGTAGCAGCATTGTATTCAGTCCATTGTCACACCTAAAGTCAAATAAGGCTGCAAATCAGGTAACCACTTCCATAGACTAAGCCACAGATTTTAAAACAAGACTGTTTGAATTCTGCATTTTAACTTGGAAAGACATATCATTTTAAGGTAATAACATTAACTAATAATATAATATTTGATTCATACTTGTGCTCATTACTTTGCATTTTTGTGTGACATCTGGTGCTTGCAAACATATTCTTCTGGGCATTTTAGACAGAAATTTACTTTCTACCTTATAAAAATTACTCTGCTTCTCTATTCACTTAGATGGTTGTGATTAGAAACAACAAACAAACAAACATACTGACTTAATCAAAATCAGTAGTATTAATCCTGTAAAAATGAGCTCAGAGGCATGTTCTCTACTCATTGTCAATTTAGCCCTTTTTATCATCATAATTTTTTTTTAATTAATAATGATTTCTTGTTCAATTTTTATTACAATTATTAATTGTTACTTGTGAGTTCTTGCAATGTCAGCCAACAATTTGAAATTCATCTATTAATAGTAAATCATTCATTTTGGCTATTTGTAGCTGATTATTCATTGTTTGCAGGGAGGAGTGGTAACCTGCCTGTGAAAGATCCAACTGGGCCTTGTTTTTGCTAGATTACTTCTATTTTTGAAACAGGGAAATGACAAAGCAACTACTTTAGGTCATCCATAAATACCTTTGTAAGTGTTTGAATTTACACGTTCAGTATGAAGATCAAGTCTCTCTCCTGATTGTACAGAATCACAGAATCATAAGAATAGATTATATTAAACATATGCATGGTAGAAACATCATATACATGTTCATAGATGCAGATAGTTCACAAAAGAATGGTCATACTTTTTTATTTTTTATCGAACTATGCAATTCGATAATATTTTTCTTTCTTATTTGATCACTAGTAGTATTTGATTTGACAGTCCATTACTATGGGAATTTTTCTTTGTTCCTTTTGTTTGTGAATGTAATACACCGGGCCTAGGTCAAGTAATGATTAGCACTGGAAGCTTACCATATTTTCTAGCGCAGTCTGGGTATTTGATACTGATTTTCCAACATACAATAACACTTAATTGGTGGCACCATGAAATTCCAGCAGTCTGAATGCTTGGCTTTGGAATCTTGATAATGTTCTTTTAGCGTACATTGTTGCTGTGCAACTTCTTAGCCAATTTTCTCTTAAGTGAGTTAAAAAACATCATTATACTGCTAAATAACATCCCTTTGACATCCATTTCTTTCCATGTTCTTCGGTGTAATATTTAAACCATCCTATAGGCGTTAGGATTTTTCTTAATTCTCATTGGCTATTATTTACAAATGACAGAGTTTCTTTAAATTGCAAACTTTATGAAATACAAACTGTGCTTTGTGGTATATAAAATGCCTAATTCTTTAAGTTCAGAGAAGTACAAAAAGATTTTGGCTATAAGAAGCATTTATCAATAAAACATTCGTTTTCTTGAGAGAGTTTTTTTCACTTTGTAATCTCCATACTGCAAAGCCAAAATTTTGTGTTATAGCATTTGGTATTTCATTTTAGAAAACCTTAATGAAGTAGTTTAAGAGAGAGATGAAATTATTAATGGACTTAAGTGCAAAACTGAATGTAGAATGTGAGCTAATCACATTGTTAATAATATAGGGAATTTCAAAAATATAACTATCACTAAGTTAGCTGGAACAGCAGTCAAATAAAGTAGATGCAGAAGTCTAAAGGCTGCCATGATAGATATTTCAGATTTTTGTGGACATCCATGCATAGAAATTTTCCTGCCTCCATGTGTGTATAGATTAGAATGTGAAAATAGGAAGCAAAAAGGAATGTTCCTTCAACTAGGATAACAGAGAAATTTTGGGATATAAACCTCATTTCTAGACTTCTGGTGTAAGGATAATGTCCTTTAGTTGTAAAGTCTGGTGAGATTCTCAAAGCGATGGTGCTGTTATGCAATGCCAATAAAAGAACTGAATTATTTTCTATACTTCAACAAAAGTGAAATTGCATCAAAGGGTTAGAAAAACACCATTTTAAAAGATGAATCAAAATGCAATATGCTTAATTTTTAAAGTAAAATAACTGTTTCATGTTTTTCCATGTTCAAATTGTGCTTTCACTTGCAAAGACCCCCGTGGTTTAAATAAGCCAGTCTGTGTACCCTAATAAAAATCCCATTAAATTAAATGGCCACTAGGCATATAGAATGTCCTGTTGCAATTTCAAGAGACAGTTTGTTACAAGACACCCTGCTATGCACCTTTTATTTTATCAAAATAAAGGAGAAAAAGAGAAGGTTGCAAAATGTGTTTATTTCTATGAAAAATGTTTCCAGTGTACTAGAAAAAATTGATGTGTTGTTTGTTGGTTTTGTTGAGGGCTTTTTTTTTTATATATATAATGAAAGAGTTGGTTTATTCCATATCTAGTACATTTATAGCACAACCTACAATAAATATATATAATCAGCAGAATCGATCAGTAATTTTCATCCTCTGAACTATTACTTGTTTCTTTTGGAAGGTGGCAATTCAAGAAGTAATTCAGTTTATATTGTATTAGAGTAAACCGTTTTAGAGCACATACTGCACTTGTTTGCCAGCAAACATTATTTCTGAAATAGGGTACTGTTTTTCTTGCAAATGTTTTTCTTTCTTTCCTTTCTTCTCTTTAAAAAAAAAAAAAAAGGCAAAACAAAAAACATCCCCAATAAAATCCCCAAACCTGTGGCTGTATTGAGTACTTGTGAAAACAAATTACAAATATCACACTGAGATGAGGTTAGTACCTATGGTTCTCAGCAGATATTCCCCTCCATCCTGCCTACCCAAGCAAGGCCTGTGATTTTGTTGAAGTACAAAGCAAGAAATAGGATAGACTATCAAACTAATTTTACTTTGTGAGATTTTATCAGAAGCTTATATTTCCAGAAGTTGCTAAACCTCCTATCTTGCTTTCCCATATCTCCTTCATACTCATGGAAATCACAGTTTTGAAATTTAAATTCTTTAAATTTGTCTTAAATATTCTGGTCCAGTTCCATTTCACTGCTTGTTTCCTGTTCCATCACTTTACTCGTGGCCAATTCCATTTAACAATATCTGATTCTGAAAGACATATAGACTCTCCAGGACTCTGCTCACCTCATGTCTAGTCTATTAATTCCTTCCTATGGTTTCTCTGAAAAATGAGTTGCCAGCATCCTCATTAGTACCTCTATCATAGCAAAGGCATATATTCAGGTGTTGTTTAATGACAATATAAGGACATATATAAAAGACGTTAATTAAATATAAAATTGAGGTTGTCTCATTTAAAGACATAGATCCCCAATTCTTATTTTAGTCTTTGTTTCCTTTTGCTGATATAAAATATGAAGTGTGTAAAATGCCTACAATAACAAAATATAACCTAGCCGTGACATAGTAAGGTGTACATTAACTCTTCTCAGACCAATGTGTCTGTATTATACACAGGTGTTTTGAAAGAATTTTGGATTCACCTTCTGGTGTTAGGAAAAAATCCAAAGACCTGGCAAGTATAAGAGATATCTAGCTATACCTTTCTGAATAATGTGAATAGTTTTTCCTTTGTACCGTCCAGGTCAATCTCTGTCAAGCTCTGCCATGACTACCTGTGTTTTGGAAACCCCTCTGCATTTAAGTTGGCTGTGTTGAATTTTTTTTCTGAAAACATAATTATCTTGACACTGTCCTCACTCTTTTAACCAGTTGCTTCAGTGAGCTGAAAAGACAGTCTGTCCTCAAAAGTTTACAATCCTACTGTTTAAAGTATTCTCATGTAGTTATTTGTCTTTAACTACTATCCCAATTTCTCTTGTGTTTTAACAGCCAGCTGCTAAACCAAACTAATGTATTCATGCAGAAATTTTCTCCTGAAAAACATTGACAAAACAACATTTTTTCTTTAAGAATAGGACAGGTGGTAACATCACACTTTCAGTCCTTCTCAAAGATTAAGTTTTATGGGAGAACAGATAGATCTTGGCTGTCATAACTTTCCTGTAGACCCTTAATGGTAGTAGAAGGGATGTGCTGACTCGGCTCAATCTTAAACAACTTCACTGCACTAGGTAAAACTCAAGGAATTCTGCAGTTAACCCTGAGTTGGCTATGTGAAAAAATTAATCTCTGTATTGAGATCTTAGAGGACAATGACATTTTTTTTGCTGAAATTTGAAATGGTGTCAGCAACAGCTGGTTTAAAAAGTGGAAGTAAACAGTGTTCTTTTGAAAATCATTTACGTGTGTATATATATATATATATATATGTATAATGAATTTTTTCTGAGTACCTGTGACTCTGAAGTGCCACCATGTTACGAAGCATTAAAGAAGCAGCTCACCAAAAGTGTGTAACTGCTCAAATTTTCCATGACAAATCTTTTAGATGGGGTTGCTAGCACTTCCTATGACTTTGAGGAAACAGACAGAGCATGCAAGAGGTGTGAGAGGGGAAAATGTCTTTCATTCCTTTATTTAGCTGTCTAACATAAATATTTAAATTATATGTAAATAATGTAATGTCTATTTGAATCATATTGTCTTCTTGCAAGTAACATTTCTGCCCACTACCCCATTGTAATTAACATGTAAAAGAAGTTTCTTTTGGATAGAAGGCAAAATTCAACAATCTGCATTTCTCAGCATTGTCTTTTTTCAGCTGGAACTCTCAGGTGTCTTTTAAATAATGATGAGGTAGAAAGCACAATGTTTTTTCCTACTCAGTTTTTTGTTAATTACTGTGATAATAATGTATTTGCATATTTAATTTCCTCCATTGTAAATGAGCACCTTTGAGGCACTTGCTAATTATTTTATAGTATTCTTGTATTCATTTTCATGCATTGAATTTACCAAATAAATGCCTTTTCCTTCAAAGGACATTTGAAATCATTAGAAACACATACATAGATCTGTTGTTTTCAAATACAGTATTAGAAGAGTCAGAAGGGATTTCTTTATATGAAGCAAATGTTAAATAACCAGAGATCTTAATTTTGTCAGAAGTTATCTTGTGTGCACAAAATCTGAAAAAGAAACATGACTGTGTATGAACTGATTGAACTAATGTATAGGAATAAGAAAAACACCATTCACTCACAACTTTCATGTAGATGTTAAGGAGCATACCACAGCAGTCCTGGTAGTGTTGTCCAGTCACTGGTCACCACTGACCACTAGTAATTTATTTGGAGATTTTGTCTGTTCTCTTATAAGTCTTTCTGTTTTCCTTGACCATACATAGCCCTATAGCTGAGTCTGCCCAACATCATTTCATTCAGCTGCACTGTCTGTGGGAGGCAGAATCCTGTTCTCACTGAGGGTGATTCCCAGATTGCATTATTTCACTCATGACTATATACACATATAATCACCTCCACTGATTTACAGTCTTTGTAGACTTTGTGTGTGTGTGTGTGTGTGTGTGTGTGTGTGTGTGTGTGTGTGTGTGTGTGTGTGTTCCTGCTGCTCGTCAGGTATCTAGACAATATTTTCAAGATCAAATAAAGCTCACTTTGTTTTTCTGCTCCTTGCCCTTTTCACCTCTACTTTCTTTCATCCTTAGCTCTCTCATCTTGCACTGTACATCAATTCTCCACTTCCATGATGCTATTACTTCCTGATTGCTAACCTTCCATTATGTGCTCCTTAATCTCTCATACTCCTCTTGGAATCCTCCACACATTGCAAGTAACCCCCAGTCCCTATCATTGATTGCTGTTTCACGTGATAGTATTGGACAGCCCTAAAGGAAGCCAGCACAGCATTTCAGACTGGGAGAAAAATGTATGGGTTGCATATTGGCAGTCTTGGCAGTTCTACCACAGCATCACTTCAGCATTTAATCAGCTACAAAAGCCATTTAATGCTTGGGATACTCCAATGCTATAAATATGATCCCTTAAGTAATTACACAGCTTTACGTCCTGTAACATATTTGGTAACACTTTAAATAAAGTGTCTTCAATGCATTTTGATGCATTTTTAATTTAGACTGGATACAGCTATGATTGTATGCTAGATAAATAACAGTTCAAATTTAAATGGATGCATCGGTATTTCACAACTAGCTAATAATTAAATAACTCGGGATATAGCAGATGGAAGTATCAGTGTATTTCAATGATTAATTAATAACATATAACTTTTAAGAAAAACATCCTTCTTAACAGCACACTATTAGACCCAGAGAGAAGTAGTATGGCGAGGTCTATTACTTTGACTCCAAATACAGGCTAAAGTGGAGATTGCTTTTGGAATGTAGAGAAAAATCTATGCCATTGTCTGCGTTTCACTGTCCTTTTGTCACCTAAGGATGAGTTAGCTCAGTCTGTCATTTACCAATGACATTCTGTATGTAATTCTTCTGGCATATTTGCCTCCGGTTCGTGAAACTGTAGTATAAACAAACTGGTCTTAACTAAAGAGTCAAAGTGTTTTATTGTCACAATTTTTAAATGAAATATGTGTTTTTGAAAAAAAAAACACCAAAAACTTGTTCACTTAATAATTTAACTTTCCTTTAAATTTAAAATCATTAAACCCCTTACTTGACTATGAAGTAATAATCTTTGTATTTAAAGATTAAATTCCAAATTAAGGTTTTTTAAATTTAAAACCGATATTAAAATTGGCATCCCCAAATATACCTTTGGAATTTATAAAGAACAAATAAAATATACAAGTCACATTATATATTTTGTACTGAAACTGATACTTCTCTGGTCTTCATAGTTCTACATCACTGTCAATACACACTATAACTGAAGAGACACAATCACTGCACATGTGAGCCCAAAGTAATATATTTAACAATTTAATGTTTGAATAACGATTGCTTATTCTGTAATTTGCATTATAATTAAAGTGGTAGTTGAGGACTCCTTCTAGCAGAACTCTTCAATATTGCAAGCATTCACTAACTTCCAAAAAGAAAATGAAAAGGTAAAAGAATGAAAAAAAGAAAGCCAAACCTCTTTTTTTCTAACAGCCATTATCCAGATAGCTGAACTACTGGTGAAATCTTTGGAAAAGTAAGATACTTCTGCCATGCAAGGTACATTTGTTCAGCATTTCACCTTCTTTAATATTGTTAAGCAGAACACTGAAGAATTTGGTCCAAGATGTACATCTAGGAGGATTCACACCTTTATTATACAACACCATTCAAAGTTTTACCCAGCTACTATAACAAACCATCAAAATAACTTTCTATTATGCTTGAGTTTCTTCATTTAATCAGTAAACTTAATTACAAATGCTAGCAAAATTCTCACCTTTGTGAAGCATGTACAATTCTAAAAGAATCTAAACTATCAAGGGGCATAGAGATGGTAAGAAAGCTTTGTGGCAAATGAAGGCTATGTGCTTATCTAGAAGGCCTGAGTAGACTAAAGAAAAAAAAAAACACATGACTGAAAAGCATTTCAGTTAAGCTTATAATATGTGTGTATTTTGGTATCCATTGAAAGCTTATGCCCCAAGTCCAGTGAGAAACTACTTGTTT
The DNA here is from genome assembly GCA_035583185.1 of Anabacerthia variegaticeps. Classification (NCBI taxonomy): domain Eukaryota; kingdom Metazoa; phylum Chordata; class Aves; order Passeriformes; family Furnariidae; genus Anabacerthia; species Anabacerthia variegaticeps. Next base: position 26,020,488 of record JAWWEW010000078.1, read on the forward strand.
AAAAGGAATAGATCCAACATGTAGTGGATCAAACAAACAGTAAAATAAAACAATTATTTTCTTCTTTCTTCATTTCAAATGTAATAAATAGCAAAAATGAGGGAGATTTCACAACAGTCTAAGTTAGTCTATTCCAGTGTTCCATCATCCAGACAATTATAAAGCATTTTTTAATTTTTCCTAAAAATTAATGTACATCAACCTATCTCTAGTTCCATCAAGACTGATAGGAGGGAATAATTACTTTCCATGTCCTACACAGGATACTTCTGTTGCTGAAGCTCTGACCTGCATTGCCTCACTAATGTTTTTGTAATGGAAACATGTACCTGACTCATATTTAATTTCAAAGACATCATAACCCTTAGATTCTTTTCTGTACTCTCATACAGACCTCATTTTGTATGAGTGCATTTAAATACTCTCTTTGAACTGTGGATCTTTGCTCATGCTTTCATTTAATTTGCTCTTGTCAATTCCATGCTTTCTCTCCAATTAGCCAAGATCATTTTGATTTATGATCATATTCTCCAAAGAGCTTGCAAATCTTGTTCTTTGCAGTTTCCGGAAAAAATGTCACTCTGACATCCAAATTGCCAAAACTGTTAAGCGGAACTTGGCCTACAGTAAGTCCTGTCGAAAAGAGATCCTTTCCTATTTTGACAGAGACACATTGATAATTCATTTTAGAGTTAATGCTCAGAGTTGTCGTACGTGAACCAGCCAATTTGTTGTAAAAATTATGCTGATGTAAGTTATGTCTAGATTAGTATTTCTTTATCTTAGGAGCCAAACCTTTTGAATAATACAATGTTGAATAATACAATAAAAAATGTTACACATTCCAAATATCCAAACAAGAATTTCTTCCATGTTTACTGTATTCTGCCAATGAAAGAACTTAGAAAAATTTATCATTTGCTCTTGTCAAATCAATGTTAATTCTTCTTTCTTGATTTAATATTTTCAGGTATGTATTTATTATTTGATAATTTTGCCCTAACTTTTGGAAGAGATGAAAAGAAAGAGAATATTTGAATTTTTCTTTTCTACTAAAGATAGTGACTATATTTGCTTTCCTTCAGTCACTGGGGATGACAGTAAAGACTTAGAGATTGCTTCAGAAAAGCATAAGACCCTAACAATTCAGACCATTCTAACTGCATATTTTGCAGTCCATTCTTCTTGTTTGGATTGTGTTTCTGTCTTCTGGATGAACTCAAGAAGCTAGTCACAATTTAATGTTTTGGTAAAGATTAAAGAAACTGAAAGGCATTGAATATTTCAGCTTTTTTCTGTGCTATCTATTATTTGCTCTTTTTCTTACTTGGTAATGGAATTATTCTCCCCTTTGTTTTCCTCTTACTTATAGTGTATTTATAGAACCACTTCTTGTTGCCTTTTGTGTTCCTTTACAATTGAAACTCAGTTTGTGTCTCAGCCTCCCTGGATTTTTTCCTACGTGCTCATACATTTTGTTTCCAAGCATATGGGTTCAGATTCATTTATCATATTCTCCTTGAACATTTTATTACTATTATTATCATAATTGTTAATGTTATTATTTTACATTTTGATTAAGGCAGATCCATTTGAAAATTTGTGTTTTAAATTCAGTATTTATTCATAGGACCCTCATCATATGCATTTTGCCTACAAATATATCGAGGTGATAAGGAACAGTCATCATTTAATTCTTTAGTCACATTTGTTTTTCTTTCCTCCTTATCGTTATTCTTGCTTGGTATTTCTAGCTCTTATCTATAGTATTATGGAAGTTGCATGCATTAAGAATATAGTAACTCCAAATATTTCACTGTTGTTTTTCATGGCTGTCTTTCTTTTATCAGATAGAGTGCAAGTGAACAGTGAGGCTCCCTGAGAGTAACAAGTGCTAAAGATACACGTCTCTTCTTTTGGTTTAGCCAGTGAAAAGCCCTCATTCATTAGAATTTTAGTAAATAACGTCTTTCTTAGTTTCAGTGGGTGTAGAAACCATCATGGGACCTTTCTTCTTCATAGAATATCTTTTCACTGATTAGTAGTTCATTACCACTGGAACAGTAATTTCAGCATTTTAATATATTTATAAATTTTGAGATTTTTATTGCATTAGACTTCACTGGAATGGAATATCAAATGTATGGTCCCTGTAATGCTCTTCTTCTCCAAAAGGGATTCAAAGCTACTGCAAACAGGGTGAAAGCAATCACCATCAGCTGCAACAGTGTGGTCAATGCATCTTGCAGCAGCAAAATTCATAGCAGGACAGGAAGGTGGAGAAGACAATAACTGTTTTACTGGAAATGTTACCATTCACGTCTGGAAGATTCTATTGTTTGGTGCAGATTAATCAAAAAAGTTGCATCAAATACTATATGCCAATACAGCTTTGAGGTAATTCTTTAAAAGACTCAAAAAATTCTTATAGAAGCTTCATGTTATTTCATAACGATTTTCTTCTTCCTGTTGTTTTTTTTTTTAAATATAATATACGTGACTTTTCCAAAATAAAAATTGCACATATCCTAATCAATGTGATTAATGAAAATTCAATGTATTTTCCTTAAGAATTCCTCTCAAGTTGAAAAGTTGTAATTCCTGGCCATGTAGGTTGTGCCCATGTTCACTGTAGCATTTGTTCTGTCCAGCAGTCTATCTATTGCAAAAAATACATGTATGAAATGGGGAAGTACTTTATAACTCAAACTATCAAGAAAATGCTGTTCCTTTTTTGCACTGTCAGAAAAATAACGAATTTAAATGAACTAGGAATTGTCCTACTACATCAGGCCAATCCAGTTATTAACATACCTTTAAAAATGTGGAAGAACACTTCCCTTCCCTGTGAAGGAAATGGTTTATGGTTCCTATTTACCATCATCCCACAAGATCTTCCCATGTTCCTGTAATCTGGGGTATATACCTTCTGATTCCTTCTGTTATAGGAAAAAAACCTGCAGAAACTTTCTGCTTTACGGAGGGATCCAGAAAAAAGGAAATAAATGTATGGAATGAAAACCTCACAGAGATCCAAAAGACTACAAGAATAAAGAAGTGGATGAGTCATATTTTTAACTAAGATTGGACATTTTAAATACTTCTAAAAATATTTGCTCCTCCCGGAAACCAAAAGGTTAGCTGTCTAGAAAAGGAGGCAGCCAGAACCAGTAATTTTTAGTGTTTTGCTTTTTTTCTTTTGTGCTTTGCTCTGCCTTTCCATTTTCCTCCATGTCTGTTTTTATTTTTTCCCAGTAGGAAAGCATCATCATGATCCAGTTGACAATATTTCATGGAAGAAGTTACAAAGCAGTTGAAATAATAAATTCTGGTTTTTCTTAATATGTGCATTAATTTGCTTTGATATCTGAATGATAAGATGAAATTAAGCAGGGTACATATAGGTGCTCTACATACAAAAAACCTGAGAAAGTTAAGATGAGCAGAGATGAGTTGTTCTTGAGACCTATTGCACCTGCCACATCATCTGGTACGTAAAAAAAAAGTCAAGCCATAGCTTATGCATGACACATAATGGTGGTAATTATATATGGAGTTTTACATAGGCTCATATGGATAAGAATTTAATAAATGTGAAATCCACCAAGGTGATAAATTGAGAAAGTTTCTTAAGGGTAGATTTCCTCTTTGATCTGCAAACACAAAATCAAAATGAGAACATTAGGAAGCATAGCTTTCAAGTAAATTGCTTCTCTGATAGCAGGTCTGTACTTAGACTTAGTAGGGAAAAAAAGCTAAATTAAGTATTAAGGCAAATGTTCTCTTCTTGAATATTTATATGGCTTGTTTTACTATTCTCCTGTCACTGCTGGTGTCAGAGAATCTGGCAACTCAGAATGCTGTAATATTTGTCCTATAAAATAGAGGTCATTTTATCTAAAAGCTTGCTGCCCAACAATGCCAAAGCAATACCGTCAGACCCTTTTATACTGAGCAATGAGATGGAGATTATTTAGCCATTTAGACCAAAACAGGCTTTCTGAAAGCAGCAGTTTGCATTTTTGCTCTAAAATTTATTTGCAGTATAAAGGTTCAATAACTCATTGGAAATTACTGGTTTTTTCCCTTTGGCTTGGGAAACAGCCATTGTGTCCTGTTCTTGAACTTCTCAGAAATGCAAGTAAAAGAAGGACATTCATAGACTCTTACTTTGCTTTTATCCGCTCTTTGTTTTTATAAACATGCTCCACAAAAATGCCAGATAGAGCAAATAGAAGTTTATATTCATTTACCAACCTCAATATTAAAATTCCAGCAATGCATCACCTACTTCACTCTACCTTTTTTTAAACAAACTGTGTAATGTGTCCTCTTCTGCAATATAAACTGATATATACAGATCACATAATGCTCAAGAAGATTTTTGTTAAAATATTCTAAGAGCGACATTTTATTGCCCATCTAGCACTGACCTTTTAAGAAGGTTTAAGTTGTTGTAGATAAGAAATTTTAAATCAATTGCTGATTACAGTTTTTATTGTAATTTCTTTATAAATTTTCCATTTTCAAATTAAAATCAAAGTAGGTGGATTCTGTGTACTCAAGTTCTTGTCTGACATCAGAAGCAGACAGATTAACTTTTCACACAGCAGAAAGGCCCAAACCATTTGTGCACCAGTTTTCAGAGGTTTCATGATGTGTACACTGCAAGCCCATCTTATCCGCAGAACCCCGGACAGTGAAAATGGACAAAAAGTTATAACATTTAAGAGACCTGATCAATAAAGGAAGAGGAACTACTACTTCAATAAAATGGAAGTCAATTTGGGAAAAAGTGGGTTGAGGTTGCACTTAATTTTGACTTGCTAAACATTTATGTGACCAACCTGGAAAATGTGCTTGAAAAACTTTGACTGAAAATGATGATAACCTACATATTGTCACAGGTCTCTACTGAAGTGTTCTGTCTGTCTTCCTTATGTTGCCTCTTTCAAGAGGGGTAAACTCACTGTAAATTTGCCTGTAAATATTTTGTCAAGACTTTAATTTTTCATTCTATTAATGTTCATATATTATTTTTTATGTTAGACCAATCTCTGCACAATGACTTCTGAACCCTGGCAGAATCTTAAGTGTGAGATGTGGTTACATATCTAGTCCCTAGTCTCATAGTCTCTACTCTTGCTGCAGATTCCCCACTTCCTACATCTCTGCCCTACTCTATGCTATTTTTATCACAGTTCTCCATAGCATTCTCCCATACTCTCAGTAGCTAGGGAAGATGCATTCACTAAGAACAACAGATACTCCGTCTCTGTATGTAAAAGCCAAAACGTTGAAAATCCACTGTCCTCTTGTGATACCCAGGCATAGTAATTTTAATAGGTCATGCTTCAACCACGTGGTATTATAGTGAACAGAAAACAGCTTGTCATAAGAACTTCAATATTTTAGCCTCCCAAAAACTTTTATTAAAGTTGCAATGAACACTTGAACTTGAGATAAGACATTTTAGAATTTTAAGTAAGTGACTAGGATGCAAAATAACTTTGGAGTACGGCATATTCCTCTGCCCACAACAAAGTTTAGTATTTCAAAGACAAATTTGAGAAGAAAAGAGAGTTGTCAAGAAAATACATTTGTCTCAGTGATGATAAAGTTCAGGACATCTGTACTGAATTCCAAAGGCCATACAATTTGCCACTGTGCTTTTTTTAATTGGAAAGAGAACTGCAAGCAAAATAAAAAGAAAACCCTAAAAATCCACAAGGATGGTATAATTGGAATTGCTGATATTTAAACATTGGAGAAAACTGAAGTCATTGTTTTCACACATCCTGCTAATACTGGATAACATCTTGCACTGTATTGAATGAAGCACAGATATTTGCCTGTAATAAAAAAAAAAAAAAAAAAAAAAAAAAAAAGATTAATGTGTTCTTATCAAAAAGACTATTTGAATAATAATAAAGTTTGACTGCCAACCTTATTTTTCTTCCATGGATTAACAATCTTATAGAATTATTTTGAAAATAAAAACTAGATTTTTGTTTTTAAATGTATTACTGTTGTCAAAAAATTAGGTACAGTATTTATTCAGGCCTGAAATTGCCAGATATGTATGTGTTCTTCCTCACTTATTTACAAATACTTAACACAACAACAAAAATGCTAATTCTTGAGTAAACATATCTATATTAGAATAAAGATGTCTAGTTTTCAGAAGATGCAAAATATTCATTAAAACTAACACCATGAATGTTTACGTGCTTGATAGAGAGACTGCATGAATGTTTTCAACCATTTTCTGTAGCAAAGATGAGAAGAACAGCACAGTCTGAAATACCAAGCATAACTCCTGCAGTTAAGAACCCATTTTATCAGGCTGAATTTGCCATACAACAGCTTTTTGATTTTCTATGGGCAAAGAAGTATTTAATCACCATGAATGAGGGAGGACTTCAATTCAGTTGTGGAAGACTTCAGAATTTAGGTTTATATGACCTAAACCTTGAGCTTAGGCTTAATTTCACAACAAAGTATTTCTGCTTGAACTATGAATTCAGTGATAATTCTTGACCATAATTTTCTGAGGAAATGACCTGGTTTCAGCTGGAATAGAGTTAATTTTCTTACTAATAGGTGGTATAGCACTGAGTTTTGGATTTAGGGTCCGAACAGTGTTGATAACACACTGATGTTTGGATGTTGTTGGTTTTTTTACCACAGTCTATCATTTTATTAGATCAGGTGTTAAATAGCTCAGAAGAAATCTGGTGTCCCTCAGAAAGCAGCAAAGAGATTACTTTATCCAATAAATATTTGCACTTTAGCTTCACAGAGTATAAACTTAATGAGCAGGTAATGTCAAGGTTTTTAAGGGAAAATGGTAAGGAGCTAAATTCATAGATGACACTTTCCTGCTTGATTTTGTGAAGTAGTGAGTAATCTAATTGAGTCAAGCAAATCCCAAAGAATAGTTATGTTTAAGTTAAGCACATGCTTAAGTGCTCCGCTGGAAAAAAGAAACAATTCTTAGTAATTAGTAGGACTGAAGCTTTAATGGGTAATTCCAGATAAATTAATTCGTCAATGAAAGCCGGTCAGATTAGTTTCTGGAGTCTTAAGTGTTTAATTTCTACTGCTCCATTTCCTTGTTCTCCCTCAGAGGAGAGTTGAGGAGATTTACTTGAGCTTCTCTTCAAAATACCAAGTTGCAACCGAGCAACTGAGCATTGCATTTCCTCAAAGCTTGAAATCACTATCTCTGTGGAGAAGAGAAACACTTGTCTGGAGCATTTGCAATTCAACTTATACCAGCCTATGCTTCCTTACCAAGAGCCTGTTTCAAATTGATTGTGATTCAGATGCGGATACCTCTGTGTGCTGGAGAATGGACTTGGGTTTATTTATTTTCTTATCCTCTAAGCTTTTTTTTTTAGTGGGATCCTAGAAGCTAGAGGATAGTTCCAAAGAGTTTTATTATAAATACATCAAAGATGAGTGATTATTGAATCAATCTCACAATATTTAGTCTAATGATGTATAATTGCTTAATTTAATCTAGTAGTTTATCATGGTGGAAAGCTCCCCATACTATAAGAAAATTCATTCATTAATCTTTTCATGTATCAGTAAAGAGACTGGTATATACTCTCAAATCAAGAGTCCAGCCTGACAGCAACTCACTTTTCATTGACATATGTCCACATAAGCTCAGAGGAACCATTTGAGAATACCTGTAATAAGCTGCCATCTGTCCATAAAGCAGAAAATATCTTCTTTGTTTAATTTCGATTTAAAGACAGGCTCAAACTCCATGTGCCCATATGAGCTCTGTGGATGAAATAGGAGGTGATGACAAATATATCGTATATTGTGAAGAGTTGCTGTTAAAATGTAAATCCCCCTCTATCTGACAATTCCTTTGCGGTACTCAATGCTCTGCTACTTATTCTGACATGTGTATAAATCCAGTTCTTTATAGGTATCACGGTTTCCCGAGCATAAGGATGGGAAATAACCTCTATGAAGCTGGATAAACTAAACTATTAAAACAGAATAGTGTGGGGAGATTGGCTTTTCAAGCTGTCTCAGTGTTAGTGAGCTCTTAGTCTGAAATGTATTTGGCCTAAAACCAACTTGTTACAGAAAACTTCCTGGCTAATTCAGTTGCTATAAAGCTAGTTAATTTTTGCCAGAGCGCAATAATTTACAAAGAAAAGCACAGTCTATGAAACACCTTCAGATAGCTGCAGTTAAGTACAGCCATTTTGCATTTGGAGCTGAAGATGGAGCAAATTGCACAAGGGATTAGGTCTGTGTTTTCTTAAATGCCTTTCAGCAAAGGCAGCGTTCTCACAATAAAATTCCTGTTGGAAAACTCTGTGTTGTTCTGTTTAATTTCCTGTTACATCAGCCATTCACTATCATGTTACGCAAAGCAGTGTTACACAGCTTGATGGGTGTAGCTCCATGTGCTTTGTCACATCATGTTAGTTGAGCCAAGGAAACTTAAGAAAAGTCTGTTTTGAGAGGTGGTCAAGAAAATCTGTCTACGTTTTATCTATGAAAGGAAAAGGGATTTTATGTTCTTTCTTCTCAAGGAACAAGTTAAGTTTATATAATTAAATTCAACTTATAAATCTTAAAATCCATGAAAACAAAACCAAAAGCAACAAGAAATACCGGAGTTTGAGTTCCTTTTTTATCCTTATCACTACAATAAGACAGAATGTTTTTTTCAAAATGTCTGCTGTCAAAGTCCATTTGTAGGTTCTTTCTTGGCTTTTCTCTCCCCTTCCTTCCTCTCTCACCCCCTCCCCTTCCTTCCCCTCTCGTCCCCTCCCCTTCCCTCCCCCCATTCCCTTCTTCCATCTTTTCTTTTAGTTCTCTCTCACTCTTTCTCTGCCAGCTCCTTTCACATTGGCAACGTTATTACAGAATGTGAAGATTATTTAGCAAATTTAATAGAAAGAGAACACAGACAACATGTTCTTCTCATGCAGGTTTCTATATCTTCAGGGAAGTAGTATTGTGCTAAAAATCCTCTAAACCAAGGGCAGCAAGAGGTGTGCCAGGATGCATTTTGCTTGCTCAGATTAGAGTTTAAGTTTACATTGGGATATTAACAGAATTAAGGAGATGCTGTTTTTCAAAACTTGCTGTTCCCTATAATACTAATGGCAATGTCTCATCCTCCTTCAAGGGGCTTCCACCAGTCAGAAGCTGGAATCAGCTTTCAGTCTCATAGATAACTTGACCTCAAGGTGCTTCAGCTCTTCGCTCATGCACTCTATGTCATGCATCATTTCAAATCTCCGACCCTGTTATGGGTTACCTTGCCCCCTCTTCTTTAGGTCACTAAATGGCACTGTAATGTGAATTTATGGGAGGCTGATTTAAAAACAAAAAGGAACAGGTGCTCAATGCTTTATTGGACGGCTCTGATTTTCTGAGGCCACTAAATGCTCACACACTTCACTTATTCATATCATTCTGAGAAAAGCAGACAAAGCACCAAAACTTAAACTCTCATCAGCAAATTTCCATGGGTGTTTTTATTATTGCTAATAATAATTTTGTATTTGACTCTTTATAACCCAGCTGAATTTTTGTCTTCCCTTACCTGTCTACTAAGCATCAGAAGAAAATTGATTTGATTTCACACTTTTTTTTTCTTTTTTTTTTTTTCCAGTTGTGGCAATCTAAATCAGGTGTATATTAGACTCCTTGGAAGCAAACCTATCTAAGCATTGTCTAGTCAGAGACTAGTAGATCAATTCAAAGAAGCTGAAAATGCAGTTTTTATTTCCCTGAATTTTAACCCTCAGCATCCTTGTTCTCAAATTCTGCTTTTCAGTTTTAAAATAGATTTTTTTATCTAGTGTAAATTGCTAAGTTTATCACTTGAATTCACTAAAACTGGAATATGGTAACTTACATACATTCGCCTTGAAAGTCAGCTTTTATTTTTATTGACAAAATATTCTCTCTGGCCTGTTAAATTCCATCTAATCCATGAGCACTACCACCTTTCACCAGCGATCATTATAAAGACAGTCAGTCATTCATTCTCTTTGCTGGGGGAAAGGTGCAGTGCAATGATACCATGAAAGCTGATAATCCACTCATGTTTACACTTCAGATATTTCCCACAGAGCTCTCTGGAACAAGGGACACATGTGATGATTTGGCAAATGCTGTCCTTTCATACAAATTCCCTGGGTGCATTTGGACCAACCTATCAGAGAATTCTTCTGCTATTCATGTCGGTAATTAGATTTGGAGAGAGCAGTACCACATGCATGTTTATGGCAATCACTGTTAACCCAAATGACAATCTCTTCCCTTTCTTCCTCCTCTCTCTCTGTTCCCACTTGAATTTGCTGCATGCTGTCACAGCATCTGCCAATAAATAAATAAATAAATAAACAAAATACCCAAGCCTGCTCCCTAACAGACCAAAATGCCTTGTATTTTGATGATTGCAAAAAAAAACAAAAACAACAAAACAAAACAAAAAAATACAAAAAAAAATCATATTAAAAAATTGGGGAAGAAAAGAAAGGAGAGCAAACAATGAACTAAAGATGAAATGAGAGAGAAAAAAGCAGAGAAACAAAATTTTCATGGGGACTTTTGAAACAAAAGCTAGCTTTTTAAAAGTTGAAAAAATAAAAACAAGATGTTACATTGTAAAATGTATTAAAATGATCTTTTTTGAAAGAAATATGCAAATTTATGAAATATTGGAATATGAAGGAAATATATACATGGTTCTTTATATTTTTCAGTACTTTACACCTTTATTTTCATTACTGATGGAAATTCTATAAAAATATAAAAAAAAAAATATTCCATAGTCTTGGGAATTACTCTGCAAAAACTCAGTTTAAACTCATTTCACATTTGCATTAGTGTAAACCAAATTGCCATATTTATATCTTTTCCAAACAGACTTAATAATATTTCCTAAAGATTAATAATACATATTTCCCCTCCTTCGCTCACTCTTATATCTGAATAAACTGACAACCTGACTCACAACTTAAGTCCTACTTCAGGAAAACCTCATATTCAGTTAATAAAAAGAGGGTTTAAATGCCATTATTGAACTGGATTAAGAATTTCTACATTTGACATGTATTTTATATGGGTATTTAGCACTATTTGATTTAATTATTTATAATGGATATAACATAGACTATATTTGATTTAATTATTTATAATGGATATAACATAGACTATTAAGACACATAAATACAAAGAGATGTGCACATTATATGTTGTATAGTTCATTGGTGCTTCAAAATAAAAGGAGCTCTCTCAGGATTTAGTGTTTGCACTTGCACATATTGTTATGATGTAACTGCTATTTTCACTTCCACTTTCAGGCATGATGGAAGTGATGGAAGTCCAAGTATACCATCAAATACACTTCCCTGCTGGGCTAAGGTATGCTTAAGTATAAAAAATTGTTTGTTTTTTTAATCAGTTTGGATTGTATTTTTCATCCTGATCTGCTAGGATTTGAGCAATTCATAATTCTTGTGAAAGGAACAATTGATCATGCTGAACTAGAATTAAACACTGAGCAAATTTCATATGTGCCACATAATACACATCAGGTAGTGCTGTCCATCACTCTATACTGACTTGGGTCTTATTAGGCCCCTTAGATAAGCAGAAAAAGTCTATCTAATCTTTCTAATAACCCGTTGAATCATCCATTTACTCATAAACTATGTGGGTTTAAGTTGTGGACAAAAAACAACCTTCAGTAAAATATGGCTTTTTTCTTTAACAGATCAGGTAATATAACTACATCAGTAGTTGTTTTCATTAGCTGAGATTCTTGACATTTTAAATTCTACAGATGAAATTTCACAGTTTATTATCTTTATTAGGACATGGAAACTATAAACCTGCTTAAAAATATTTTCTCTCGGTTTTTTTTGTTTGTTTTCTTTGCTTGTATTTGTTTGGGGTTTGGGTTTGTTTGTTTGTTTTGTAGTGGTTTTTGTTTTGGTTTGGGTTTTTTTGTTTGTTTCTTGGTTGGGTTTAAGAGACCCGAACAGGAAAATGACCAGCTGCTTAGATTACCACTCCAATCCTCTCATGAATTTTTAAAGGTAGGGATTTTCGGAGAAGCAACATCAAATAAAGGATCAAATGCCTTCTATTACAGAATACAAATGTGTTGCTCAAAATCCCTAGAAATTATAGTCTTTGAGAACCATCTGGACCCACATGTTATCCAGAAGAGGAGAAACACAAAGGAAGTACTGATTAATTTTAATGTAGAGTGAAAAGACTTGTAATTAAATTCTGGTTTATGAAGTTATTGGTGTTTGTAACTCAAATCTTACAGGCTAGCATTATAACCTAGACTTCTTGAAAGCATGTATTCTTTCCACATTTTGAAAACTTATTGGATATATTGATAACAAGAATAAGTTTGTAGACTTGGCATTGATTTATTTCATGGATCTCCCTTCTGAGCAATATACTGTATTAGTTTAGTAATTCTTACCATTAATTATTTGCAGTTTCAAGTTTTTATATGCATATATATATTATTTATGGCAGTTTAACCAATTTTGCCCTATGTCATGAAAAGCAGAGTGAGACCTTTTTATTAACACTTGCTCGATACATTTGCACCTATAAGAGCTTTAATTTTGATCTGGGTTGCTAAGCGAGAAACTTCTTGTTTATCTGAAATGAACTGACAACACAGAAATCTGTTTTCACACACTTAGTGATTGTTTTTACTAGGAATAGAGAGCAGAAAAAGGAGATGGGTTTTCTTAAAATATTATCTACCACTCTTCTGTTGCCTTTCAAGGGCCATAAATTGTTCACAAATTCTCTCTCTGATTATTTGAACAGAAGATTTAAATGGAAAGCAGCTTTAGTTAAATAAATATGGAATTCAATCAAAATGAAGGTACAGTAGGTGACTGTATCACTAAGTAGTGCATAGACTTAGTACTGCTCTCTGCACAGAAGTTATTTGCTACCTGAATTATTTGCTGTCCAATAAGAGGTCTGAATTTGCTTTCAGTGTGGCATTTTCATTGTGTGTAGAAGCACACTAATTGGAAGAGTGTTTTTCTGATGTTTACTCTAAAATGCAGAAAGCAAATGGCATATGCACAGATTTCCTATTTCATAAATAAAGGAAAACTGATAGATGAAAACTTATGAGGGAAAAAACCCCAAACAAACCAAAAACAAACAAACAAAAAAAAACAACCAAAGAATGCTGAATAAAATGGAAAAAATGGAGAAATCTAAAAAATAAAAACAATCCAAGCATTCATACGAGGGTTTCCTATAATGAAGCCATAGGGAAGAGTTGTGCTCCTTGCAGATTCTTACACCAAGCCCATATGGTGCTGGCCTTTTCTTAATGTTCTATAATGTTGAAGACTCCACAAGCTCTCCAGCCAAACTGCCCTTGTACTTCATTGTCCTTTGCCTCAATATGTTATTTCTTTTTAATATAACCTAGATTATTGATGATGTAATTTTAGTCCGTTACTCACAGTCCTATCCACTCATGCATGGAGAACACAATTTTTTTTCTTTACCATTCTTTCAAAATCCTGTTAGACACATTGACTACTGACACTTTTTAAATATATGAAAACTGTCTGCAGTTCAGGACGTCCATCAGTTGAAAAAAGTGTTGAGAAGGTTTAGGATGTATCATCTTTTCTTGTGCTTACTTTCTCTGAGATTCTGGTTTTGACCATTACTAGAAACATGATAACAGGCAAGCTGGACTTTTGAGATTACGTACTCCTTTCCATTCCATTTATATGTAACTTTGAATATATTTCTATATCCCCGCTCAACCGCCTTCTTTCATTTAGGTTTAATACATCAATTTTTTGATGTCTTGTAGGTCATGTCTTGTAGAACTTGATCATTCTCTCCTCTGTCTCAGGCATAGAGTGGATAGACTGGTTCACGTCTTCTTTGAGACATGTCTCAGAAGAGAGCTCTGCAATTCAGCTGAGCTGAATGGAGGGGAAAAGTTTATTCCCTTATTTGGTAGACTGTCCTCATATTTATTTATTCTATTATGCAGGTTGCCTTCTCTGCAATGGTATAGCATTACTGTCATTGTATTAAGTTTGTTATCCGCAAAAGCCCAGTTCCTTTTTTTTTATTTTGCTGAAGAAATGTTGTCAGACAGCATTTGTGCAGTCAATTTTCTTGCATTTACCTTCATAGAAATTAATTTTACTCTTTTCAGATCATATATCAAACTTATTTATGCTTTTTTAAAATTCTAACCCTTTTCCAAATTTATCCTCATTCAGCTTGGTGTCATTGGTAAATGAAATAGGGCAATTTTTTATTCCTACAGAAAGATTACTAATGAAAATGCTGAATAATCTTCATAATGCTGCTTGACACAATTTTCTACATGAAAGTGAGTTCTCAAAAAACTTGTTTTCTGGATTGAGCGGACCAACCTGTTTTGCTGCAAAAAAATAGAAATTTCATTCAGAATCCCACAGCTTGCTTATGGGAATATTTTGTGAGACATGAATTAATAGATTAAAGTCACAGAATTTCTACCACTTCTCTCCTATCCATAACACCTGTTCCTTTATTATTATTGTGCTTTACCCCAATTCATTCACTTCCCCCCACTGGAGTAGATAGAGAATCAGAAGAGTAAAACTGAGAACATTTGTGGTTTGAGATAAAGACATTTTAGTAGCTAAAGCAAAAGCCACATACAAAAGCAAAACAAAACAAAGAATTTCTTCACCACTTGCCATGGGTAGGCAGGTGTTCATTATCTCCAGGACAACAGGGCTTCATCACACTGTTACTTGGAAAGACAAACCCCGTCACCGTGAACGTCCCCCCTCCCTCTTCCTTCCTTCTTCTTCTCCCTAGTTTATGTTCTGGGCATGACACTATATGGTATGGAATATCCCTTTGGTCAGTTGGGGTCAGCTGTCCTGGCCGTGTCCCCTCTCTGCTCTTTGTGCACTCTAAGCTCGCTTATGGAGTGGGATGAGAAGGAGAGGAGGCCTTGACTCTGTGTAAGCACTAGTCAGCGATAGCTAAAACATCCCTGAATTACCAACACTTTCCAGCACAAATACAAAACATAGCTCCATATAAACTACTGTGAAGAAAACTGAACTCTATCTCAGCCAAAACACTCAGCAAAATCACATAGATTTTTATCAATTTGTTTGCTGTTCATATTCTTACTATCATCCATGTACTTGCAAATAATCCCTTTGATTATCTTTCGCAGACTTTTTCAGAACTGAAGTTGACTGCACTCAATTCGGTTTTTTCTCCTGTATTGACATCCATACTATGACATGCTCCACTACTTCCTCTTTTTCAAAGACATTTTGATTATGAATGTTTCAGATATTTAAGACAGTTTTCTAGTTTTCCTAGGAAAAAAACTGCAGAAAATTAGTCCACACAAATATCTGAAGGAATTGAAGAATTATACGTCTATGCCACTTACAAAAATAAATTTTCTTTAAAATGCATGGCATTCAGAAGTTTTGAAAGGTAACTTTTTACCTTACTCTCAAAATGACTGAGAATACTATAACAGTTTTCAAAAAAAAAAAAAAAAAAAAGGGTTGAAACAATGAATTATTATATTATTTAATGTATCTGAGTAAAATACAAGCCTCACATGAAGATTTTTTTTTTTTTGTAATTTTTCTTTGAAATACTGGAACATGATAAAATATGATATGACTGAAAGTGGATCAATTATGGAAAGGGGGAAACCGTGACTCCAGACTATTTGATGGATATTGTCAAATTGGTCAGCAAAACGGTAGGTAAACAGGAGCTCACAGTTATAATTTATTTTTATTCAGAAATGCTGCAATCAAACTCCTCATAAAAAGCTTTCTGGAAAAACAGATATTTGGGGATAAGAGACAAACTACTGTTATGGATTGGACACTGACAAAATGAAGAGTGTTTTCTAAACACGGAAATATAAAATACAGAGTTTGCTAAATGGTGCAATTGGGGACTGTTTTTAGTCTTCATTAATGATCTGGAAACAGGATGAATAGGGAAAATGAATGAAGCAAACAAAACTAAATGCTGGCTGCTTTTACAACCAGTAATATTCTCTGGGTGTTTTTTAAAGTTCAATCAATATGTTAGCCACTTTTGTGCTTCAGTTTCAAGAGAAGATCATAAAAAGTACATATCTGAATAACTGTGTTTCATAGCAAGTCCAATTCTATTCCTCCTCAGAAGCAAGTTTTTAAAAACATACTGGAAGTAGAAATAGGTTTAGATGAACTGAAATTACTTAATGAGTGACTATGTTTTGACCCCTGAGGCGTCTACTGTTGTTTTGTCTCATTGTCTGTTTTGCACCAGGACCTTTGCTTCCCAGTGCCATACACTTTAGGTGTGTATATCTTATACAGATACACACTAATTCATCGTCAAACTTCCGTTATGGTGCAAATCCTGAGTTTTCTTCTAGAGGTTCATGCATTTTGGTTGAAGATCAATTCCTTAGAATTGTGAATGACTGTGTGCTGTAAACAGTGTGCACGTGTGTGTGTGTGTGTGTGTGCTTGTGCATGAATGTCTCAAACCAAGCCTTGAAATGTCAAGCTCAAGGCTACCATAGTGAACTGCAGTTATGACCTGACTGAACAGAAATTACACACATGTGACTCTCTAAAGAGTAGAAATGAGCACTATATATTTGTCAAAGGAACTGATGGGGAAGCTGATGGTGCACTGTGCTTCTGCATAAGACTCTTGAGATTGGGAAGTCTTGTCATTTGGGACGTATGCTTTGAAATGCACCAGCTACTGCTGGAGGAGACCAAGGGTCACAGCTGTAACTGCAAACAGCTGGACCATATGAAACCAACAGGTGTTTAAGTCCAGCTTTCCCAGACCAACAGCAAACTCATTGATGAAAGGGATGGCAAAACTGAGTAATACTGTGGGAATAGAGAGCATGAAATAATGAAAAAAAGGTAGAAACGCTATGCTTTTTGGCTCTTAAATAAAACCCACTGTAAAAACTCGATGTGAGTTGCCATTTCGCTTGTCTCTCCTGCAACAGACATGGCTGAGATGATAGCTCACACTCTATACAAGTATTTAAGACACAAACTGTGATGACATGAAAATGAAACTTTGTGCTTCTTGCTACTGTTTTATGCAGGACCAATTGACTACAATCTGAGAAGAGAGTCTGAGCGTTATTAGATTTGTTCTTGCCCTAGTTTTTCACAGGAATCTGAAAACAATTTTGAAGATTGGCATAGAATAATTATGTTCTGGCAGAACTTCTTTTTTGTCAAATTCATTCACTTTTTGCCTCAGTAGCAACTGAAAGCTGGAAAGAGGACTGTTGAAAAAATCACTTTATTACCCCGTAAATTTTGGCTCATCCTTAAATCTAGTTAACCATGGCTGCCTAAACCAGCTATGGAAACTCATTAAGCTTCCTATAGGCTGTACTATACTGTAGAGATAAACTAAATGGAGACACCCTAAAGAGCTCTGCAGTCCTTCTTTATCCTGAAAGCAGAGACGAATTCTGTCCTTAGTCAAGCATTTGACCCTTCAGGTGACATTTACAACCTTTGCAGGGTTATAACAATGTGTCTGAGAGCAAATTATGGCTTTTTTTTTAGTACTAATTCTACCCATCCTCTGTTTTTTTTTCACTATCGTGTAATAGAAAACTGTTTTGCATAAATGCAAGAAGTGAGGTGGCTTTCTGTAAAATTAGTAGAAAATCCTTACTTAATTTGACTTCTGCAAAATCATCCACAGCTGAGGAAGAAGATACGTTAGGCTGCTGCTTTCTTGCAGACATTTGGAATTTCAGCAGTAAGATAGCATTAGAATTTACTGCCGTGTTATATATTGCATCTTCTGTGTGCAGCAAGATAATTTTATTTCATGTTGCTGATTAGCAGATAAGTAAAATAGGTATTTCAGTTATCATAAAAGAATAGAATAGCTAAGGTTGGAAGGGACCTTAAAGATACTCTAGTTTCAACTACCATGCCGTTGGCAGGGACACCTTCCTGTAGACCAGGTTGCTCAAACCTCCAACGAACCTGGCCTTGAACACTTCCAAGGGTAGGGCACCCACAACTGGGCAATCTGTTTGAGTGCTTCACCATGCAACATTCTCAAACAGAACTATTAATAGATGTCTCTTAAAGGTTTTATTTTTCTGAGGAATTTAGTGTGGATTATTATGAAAGAAAACCAATACTAATAAATTCTTCATTTCCCTTATTGTTTGGTTTTGGTTTGTGTTGGTTTTTTTGGGTTTTTTTGTTTGTTTTTTTTTTTTTTCCCCAATGTATATGTAGTAGCTGATGAGAGGTATTAGCAGAATTGAGATTTCCAGCTGCTTTGGCTGTTAATCATGGATGGTGCCTCCTACTGATCTGGAGGACTGTGTTTCTGCTATCAGTCCTGGAATAAATGTCAATTTAAGTCTCATCAAACACGGTTAAGCAAAATATTGCCCATAGTGTTGAAAAGTAATGCTGTAGGCTTCAGTTTTCACCTGATCTATGGTAAAAGCCGAGGGGTAAAGGGAATTTCCACTTCATAGGCACAAACACCTGTAGGTGGGTAACAGTTTTTAAATGTTTGAACACCTGCACGTAGCCAGGTATGATACTTCAGGGACTATCTGCAAGCTGTGCGTCTGCCTGAAGCATGTTACAGTTGTTGACTTTCTGCTTTGTTTTGGTTCATGTTTTACCTCAATATCATAGGTGATCATCCTCTGGAGTCTGTCACAGATGCGATTTTTTTGGTCACTTCTTTGAAACATATAAGTGCATTACTCCTGGTCTATGTCCCCTCCAATTAGTAAAAAAAAAAAAAAAAAATAGAAAAAAATATGTCTTTTGGCATTACAAATGCAGCAACAAGCTTTGATAAGCTGTTTGAGCAAGATACCTATTTGGGTTATTGATTTTATGTACTCTTTTATTTGAAGGGCTTAGAACAAGTTTTAGCAGTTGACTAGGTTGTGATTCTCCTTCCCTCATTTCTCTCACGAGAATATTTAATTTTAAAATGCTAAAAGGGAAGGTGTGCAATTCAAACAATGGCCAATCTGCAAAAACAGTGGGATAGGTGTTTAGTTTCTGGAATATTTTCCCAGCTCTCATATTGAGAGTTAAGGTGGATTTCTAATTTTTATTCCACTCATTACTAAACAGGAACACTGAGGTCACAGCAAATAAAGCAGTATGAGTTAATGAGAACAGCTTTAGCAAAAAGAGGAGGTGTTTCTCAAAGTACATCAAGTGCTTCACATATATTAAGAAACCCCAGCTGAATGGATTTAATAATGTTGGGATTTACACAATTATTACAGAGCCTTCATTATTCACCCAGCCTGCACATACCACAGCACAAATGAACATCTCAGTCTGGTGGTATTAACATTGCCATTTTCTAACCCGTTCCCAGGCCATCTGCTACATGCTGATCATTCACTGCTTTAACATTTAACAGTTACCCAACTGCAACTTAGCAGATTTGTGTACTTTTGAAAACAGCTGGTTTAATAACTGCTTCAGAGCTTCTGGATAAAGAAATTATTTTGTAGTGCTTTACAATAGAGTTTTTTTCTAAAAAGTGCCTCTGAGAAAAGGGTATAACAGTTACTTCACAAATTTATGAATTTTCAATGCTTCAATTTATTTCTTGTCTTATAAGAAAAAATGTTTGATTATTTATAGAACAATAATTCAAGAAATCCCTTTTAACCTTCCTGGTTTATTTTTTGTCCTCCCTCAGGTACAGAGAAAATACTCATATGCTGGAATAATGAAAGAACTTAATCTGTCTGTCTGAAGGGCTCAAACATGGAGTTTGTCATATAGAACAACAGACCTGTATCTTAAAACGCAAAATCATAACATAATAGTTACCATTAAACTGAATAAATAGGCAGTTTTGAACATAGTTGAACTGTAACCTTGACTTTCCAAACTTGATGAGAATGTGAATATAATGTATAATGTTCATTCTTTCACTGATCTTGATGTCACAGTTGATTAGAAATTTAAAAATTTTAGCTAATGCTAATGGCTGGATTCTCCTTCCCTTTTTTTTTTTTTTCTGTAAATTATCACAATTTAGACACTCTTGTAATTTCAAAAGATAGTATCAATCACAAGGGTAAAAAATCATTTATTGTTTACCTGAAGCACTATGAGTATATCTATATATATGTATACACACACACACATATCTTGCATCTTGTTAATTACCATTTGATTTGCTTATTCTAAATAGCCTTCAGATCCTATTTAACCCTTGCTTCATAAACATTCAAGTAGTTGTTGCTGGATGCTGACATTAATAATTTTATTAGAAACCAGAGTGCATGGAGTTAAAAGGAAGAACTTAGTATTATTGTGCCACTAAAGTGACAATTCATGAGGGGTTTTTTTCAAAAACACCTCTTCTTTTACACAGCTGTCAATCAAAGTTACAGCATCCCTTAGATTGAGTTTGAATTCTCCAGCACAAATTAATTAATCTGTCCAGTACTTCCTATCTCCCTGTTTCAATCAAACAACAAATAAAGCCAATCAGGACTTCAATTCTTTGCTGATTAGTCAATAAACCATGACTACACTTGTGAGAGTACTTCTGGGATTCTCACAGAAGCTTATTTATAGCAGGTAGCAAGTGCCATGATCAGTTTTCACAAATGGGTGTACATTTAATTATTATTCTTTAAAACTAGCTTCTTTATAACAACAAACGAAAAATCAGAACAGCATAAAAATAAATTTGATAAACACATTATCTGAAATGGAACATAGCATAAAATTCAACATCTCAGAAACCCCAGAAAATGGAAGTGCTTTGGTGGTATGTAATAATAGCTTTCAGTTCCTTTCACTGGAACGAGAGCAGTGAGGAGTGCACCTGGTCAGAAGGGAGGTTGCACTGTGGAAATGTCCTAAAGTAATAAAAAACCCCATCACTCTAGCCACATGAGAAGGAGTGAGAGCAGAAATATCTCCAGCAGCCTGTGAGACCTTAGGAAGGAATACTATGCCCTTGACACAGAGCTCAGTTAACATCCCATGCTATTCTGGTTTGGACCCTTACAACTAGGTTCTTGCAACTAGAAAGCCAGGACAGAGTCAGGGGAACAGTCCATTCCACTAGAGTTTACCAGCACCATCCCGGATGACTTTTCATGCCTAACACTGATATACAAGCGTATGCAATTTCCCTGGGCACAACACATATAGTTCCACCTCACAGGAATAAAGTCACTGCCCCCGTAACACACAATGTTATCTTTTAAGCACTTTAAATCGATTAAAATTGTCGGCCCAAAGGGGAATTGGAACCAAGAGTAATGTAGTGCAAACGAGATCAGTATGTTTGAGAGAGAACTCATCCCAAGCATTATGGATTAGTTAATCTGTACCACTTGACCTTGGGACTGAGGCTTGTTTCTTGTCCCTCTTTAGCTGTTCAAGGATGCTGTGTACACTCTAACAGGGTCTCACATCCCAGTCTGAATATCTGGTGGAAAACTCAAGTAACACAGTTCTGCCATTTTCCACTCGAGCCTTGAAGAAAAATTTTCATTTCTACAGGGGCTGCTCTACAATATAACTTTTTCTTGGTAGAACGGGAATGCAAAAAGTTGGATTACTGAACATGAATTCAACCTAGATCTGTATTCATCATCATGACCTTATGTCAGTTTGGTATCACATGAGATCTTCACAGATTTTGTAAAACAGAATAAAATTTTGCTGCTGCAGTCCAAAAGGTGATTTTCCCAATTTATTGTAAAGGTCTCATTCAAGTTAATTCACTACCAAAACTCAGATAGCAAAACCAGGCATTAATGCAATAAAGATCTAATTGTCTCTTTATATAATTCCTACCAGTGTCAACAGATGTAATTTGAAAAGAGATGTCTGAACAACATCAGAAAACTTACAAAACAAATATGTAGAGATTCTGTAACAAAAACACTATGGCTGATAGAAACATGAACCACTCTATTTTTGAAGTGTTCATGAAATCAAGCTACACACCATGTACTATTACTATGAGCATAAAATTACATTGTAATTAAATTCCTAACTGAAATTTTAATATTTTAAATTACTCAAAAACAACAGCAAAACAACAAAGTCTGAATGAGTAATATTGTATTTCACATTATTTTCACTTTCATAATTTCAGCTCTGAAAATAATATGCAAAACATTATTAAAGTGCTTCTTTAATTTCAAAAGTTTTTTCAATTAAATTAATATAATTGGATGCATTTGAAATTTGTAGATGTTGAAAAACAGATTGATGATGAAGCATAAAATATTTAATGTCATTCTGGGTAAGAAATGACAAAGAAATTGTATTACAAGTTAAGCACAGTTGATTTTAGACTGACTTAGTTAAGTTCAGTTTTTCACCCACAATATAATTATGGTTTTTGCTGTCAGCCAACTTAATATTTACATAAATACATATTATTATAAAATATTAAGAATCTTAAGAAGCAATTCCTACACATGATGACATTTTCTATGACAAGATATTAAGACTACCTAGTAAATACAGATATGTGCATTTTAAAATACATTTTTAGTTTCCTTCCGAAGTATTCTGAGGTACAATCACAATTAAACTCTGTTAGGCATTGATATATGTGTAGTCCCTCACATTTATCTCCAAACAGAAGTTCCTAAGGTCACAATAATATATGTCTCGACTGAATCCTGATACTCTCACTTGTCTTACTCTTCTTCCTACAGATTTCACTTCCTTTACTCCTTTTGTTCTAGTTTCATTTTTTTTTTTTATTTATTTTAGCCACACAGATCTAAGCATTTGGGAATTTTGCTTGCAGTATGTATATATATATATGTGTGTGTGTGCTTGCACACATATGGGTACTGTTCAGTTCACAGAGGCCATTAAACTTTATTAGCTGGTTTTAAAATGAGATTTACAGACTCTTAAGTAAAAATTTTGGCTGTTAATTATTTTAAAACTGAGGTGGATGATGTTTACACATTACTTCATTGTTCCATCTCTGTTTCTTATTTTCTTTTCCATATTTTACATATAAAGTCCTGTTTTCTTAGAAAACAGTGTTGTTGTTAGCAGTACTTGGGACAGTGTTTTCCTCAATGAAAACTGTTTCACACTGTTTTAGTGCCGTCCTTTCAAATTAAAAAACTGTGTTACACCAAGAATGCGCAAACAATAAAATATTGCAAAGTAACAAAGAAAAAGTAATTTCAGAGTTCAGAGCAATGCTTTGGATTGTAACACATTTCATTAAGTCTCATTGGTCATGTCACATTTCGTCTCTCTTGTAACACAAGGTGCTGTAGGCTGAAGCAACCTGATGTGTAGAACATCAAAATGTACCACACTGTATATCACCTAAGAAATCTTTGACAATATTATTAGCAAAAAACAGATGATTCAATGAAGGAAAAAACTCCAATACTGAAATCACAGAGAAAAAGGAAGTGTTTCTATGTGTAACTAACAGATCACATTAAAAATATGTATCTGAGCTTGGATTTATCACGGTGAATGAACTGTTCATAAAATAGATATGCTTGGAACATATTTGTTTTTAGGTGCCCTGATAAGGACACATTTAGTGACATACTCACATTGGCTTTTATCCTACTTAACAGTGTATAAGGCATGCTGCTTATAACGCATGTCTTAATTTGGCCCCAGGAATTTCTCTATAGACTCAAAAGATCCTGATTTGCAGATAAGTTGCAGAACACTTAATCTTTTAAATCTGAAAATAAGATGAAAGGTATCTAAAATGTTGTTGCAGAATTCCCATTAGAAATACTATCTGAAAGGAGAAATCTGGTGGAAATAATTCTAATTGCTTCTTTTGATCTGCTTGGGGAACTAACAACACTGACAGATGAACTCTGGTGAGTCCTGTCGAAATAAAGATGGTATCACCACAGCTGCTTGCCTTGTTTTTCTGCTTGAGGTTTCTATTTCCATGGCCATGCTGTCAGAAGGGAAATCTGCCTACACATCAGTAGGTGTCTTGGATTGAATTTCATGCCTTGGATTAAAAATACAATTAAACTTGATTTGCATAAAGGTACCAGATCCTGCATGGAAGTACATGCACTATGGGTATGCATTCTTTTCTAACTCTTCTGTGGAAGTGGTAAAACTTAATGAGTGGCTGCTGTAATAAATCTAACTTCCACAAGAATTTTTTTAAGTGCCCTAAATCCCGGTGTCTGAAGACTTAAGAGAAAAAAATTTCCACATCTTCTTTGTTAAGATAAATCTCAGATAGATAACTTGCTCATTATGGCATCTGAAAAAATTATTTTTAAGTAATTTACTGTTTCTATTTTTTCACACATATCTTGCATGTTTTTGCAAAATTTATGCTCTTATATGAAGGGCAAAAGATAGTAGTTTAAAAAAACCCCTCACTTAACAAGTTTATGTTTAGAATTGTCTCAAAGTTTTGTGAAAAGTTGATTTTAAATTAAACAAAATCTAAACCCACAGGTTTTTGTGGAAAAAAAATAATAAATTGGGATGAAGATATTTTTACCTCACAAAATGAAGAATTTGAAAGAAAAAGTTTTAGACTAACTAAAGGATCTTGGCAGAGGAAACTCTATTGTCATTACCGATAACATTTTTTACAGCAAAAGCCAGTAGTTAAAAGTCAATGTCTATGCACTGTGCACATAACAAGTGGATTTATTGTTATTTTACATTCTTCCTAGTCATGAAACTTAACCATACTATATCATGAGTCATGTTGCCAATAAACAAGTCCCTCATCCGTAGCACTTAAATTCTAAGTTTAAATTGAGATGACAGGGATGCACAAAATTTTCTAAGAATACACTGCCAGTCTGCAAAATCAGCATGCATAGTACCCAGAATCATCCATTATCAATTCTTTCATCGATGTCACAGAAAGATTTAGTAGCAATGTCAAGGGAAGCCAACCAAAAAGCATTATAAAAGTTGAGAAACGGTTTCTTCTAAAACTCATGGTTTTACAGAGAAAGAACTTGTAAATATTAGATGGTATCTGTATGGATGGATTATGGTGGTTCATATCAACACTGTAGCAGTTCTGAGTACCAGCTACATTCCTTTAATTGTTTTAATGTTTTTGCATATGTGAATTTTTTATTAATTTCTTTTTTTCAGGCTATATCACAATTTTTCCTAGAATATTATTTACATTCCTGTCCTTAAAGAAATTTTAAAGAGGTCATTTTCCCTACACTTGCTGTTGATGTATTATTGCACTCTATCATAGTTAAAGGTTATACTTTTTAATTGCACTTGAACTCCTCTTATTCAGTTTATTGTCAATTAATGAAAATTTTGTACTAAACACATAAATATCATCAAACCACTAAAATTAATTTTTTTCTGTCCTCTTTTCCTCTGGCCCTCAAATTTAGAGAGGAAAAAAGTTAACTAGTTAACTAGTGTTTAAACAGAAAAATATTCAGGCAGCTTCAGCATCTGAGACTCCAAGTTATCTTCCTTCTACAGGGGTCCTCACTTGCAGCTGTAGAGTGGGGATAAAAAAAAAAAATGAGTTACTGCTATTGGTTAACTCAAACCACAAATGGTTTCTCTTATTCATTCACAAAAGACTGGAAATTTATTAAATGGAATTATTTCTTATTTAAACATAGTAGGGTAATATCTTCTCTCATTCAATTATACATGCAGAAAGGTTTTCCTGTTTTTAGCTTCAGAATGGTGCTGTTGAAAGCAGACAGGTGTTTTCATAGTGTGAACAATTTAGTGTTCAAGGTATTACAAGGAATGTATGTTTGATGACCTGAATGAAAGTGATTTCTATAACTGATAAGCCTTTCAATTATTTTTCTTTTTTCCCCACTCAACAATTTTTTTTATTTTTATTGTTTTTACCTTTGATTTTGGGCATTCACTTCACATTCCTCAAAAATATTTTGTGAGCTTTTTACTGCAATCAAAAGGAACAGAAAAATTCCACGGAAATATCATGTGTACACTTGAATTGGATCCTAAAGGAATAAAGTGCTGGTTTTTTCAAAATTGAATGGATTTTTTTTCTCCTAAAATTTACAATAACTTTATTTCCCTGATTACAGAGAGACTATGGGAGAAACATGAAGCACAAAAAAAAAAAAAAAAAAAAGAAGAAAAAAGAAAAAAATAATTTATTTCAGTGAATAAAACCAAGCTCTAGGACATTTCTTATTTTTTCTGGGTCTCTCTTTTCAAACATGTATCACCAGCTTGAATTTATTTTTCAATAAACAACAAAGTTTTTCTGTGTGTCTCTATTTCATAAACTATACTGGAAAATTGATTTGGAGAAATGTGAAAATTGCTGTAGCAGTCAAGAAGTTACATACATTTATGGGTTTTGAATACTTAAAAAGGCTAATGGTATTTTCATAAAAATTAAGACTTTTCATTTCATCTAGTTATGGAACAAACATATTCATTTATTGCTCCATTACATTTCCTTTGGAATACTTTTTCAATGAAAAGGTAACAATATAATTTAAATTTTAAAGTATTCCTTTTGGCAAAAATAAGTATATATGTTTTCAAGTTTCGTTATAACCATCTAGATTGAAAAAAATCAAGCATTCACATGAATAATATGACTGATACTACATTTCTCATTTATCTGTATGTTGAGGTGTGTGCTGATTTCTGCAAAGGTCAGGAGACACATTTCCTTCCACCTTTTACACCAGTCTACAATATTTAATGCTTGTCTAAAGGCATTCACTGGGACTTTTGCCTTTCTGTTAAACATCAACTATTAGTTACTGCCAAAGGCAAGATTCTTTCTTATCTCGTATGGCAAATTGCGGGTTCTTTTTTTCTCTTCTCACAGGCAAACAGATATGTTTGAACTGATACAGAGTCCTCAAAATGAGATGTCATTCACAAAACACTTTTTCTATTACAAAAAATTCTGTTTAATAAATGCTATGTGAATGCTTAGAAATCTCTTTATTTCTCTGAAGGAATAAATAGTTTGGGGGGTTTGGGGGATTGTTTTTGGTTTTTTGTTTTGTTTGTTTTGGGTTTTTTGGTGTTTTTTTGTGGGTTTTTTTTTTTGTTTTTTTTGTTTGGGTTTTTTTGTTGGGTGTTCTTCATTTTTTTTAATTTTACCCAAAAATTGGCAGGGAAAAGAAAATAATACTGTTTCCTAAAGTGGTTCAGGGGACAAAATTTTATCTGGCAAGTAATACCTTGCCTTGTTGACTAATTAGTGCTTTACAGGATTCTTACTGGTCTTCCAGACTTTAAAAACCTGCAATGCTCAGAATCAAGATCTTTTCTCTCAGTAGCAGAACCTTGTATCTCTTTCTGGGCACAGCATTCCGCAGAAACTGTGAATGGCAGTTCACTACCTGCAAGAGATTTAAGAGTCCTCTTCAGTGGCAAGTCGTTATGTAGTAGCTGAGATCACCCGATTGAAGTAATCCCTACTGAATTTTGTCTTTCCACAAAGTTCTTGAAACCTCTAGTAAGATGAGCGTCTGTAAGCCAGAAATCTGTTTTGGTCTAGGAAGACTATTTCTGGCCTGACCACTTCAGGAACGACCAAAAGCTAAAATTTGTTGTTAGGGGGCACTCACTGTCCAGGCTTAACACTTAAACACTGACAGGCTCACAGCATTGATCACCTCACTAGGAAGCCTATTCCTATGTTTCACCATCCCCTCAGTAAAGAAATGCTTCTTAAGGTCCAGTCTAAAACTCTCCTGGTAAAGCTTAGAATCATTCCCACTAGTCTTGTCAGTGAATAGCAGAAAGAATGGCTCAGGACCTCCCTCTCCAGTTCCACTCCCTGGAAAACTGTAGAATGGTGAGGACACCCCTGAGCCTCCTTTTCTTCAAACTAGACAAACCCAGAGTCCTTAGCTGCTGCTAATAGGACACTGTTGGCCGGTCAATAATCTACACATTCCCAGTTTATGGGGTAAAAACTGAGACATTTATTGAACACCCATGCTACAATATATAGAACCGAGGAGCTGTGCATGTTAATGAGGAGGTAGGACATGTTAATAAGGGGGACGAGTTATGTTAACTAGGACTTAGGAAATTCAGTCACCATATTTCATCATAGGGTAAGTGTTTCTCCATATCAGGACCACCTCGTGGGGGGAACAAAGGGTCTCTGGATGTCTTGCCACGTCTTGTAAAGTCCTTCCATATCTCACAAGGGTAGGCAGGGCTAATACACATAGATAGCTGTAAACAGTCCTAATCCTCAAGGTATCCTCTCGTGGCAGGCTCCTGTCTTATTGAAGGGAAGAACCTGTCTCAGTATCTGTTGCCCAGGGCTTGCTGGACAATCCCTTCAGGTCTCCATCTGTTAATACCTGATTCTCTTCCCCAGCAACATTCCTTCCAGCCCTTTCACCAGCTTTGTTGCCTTCTTGTTGACACATCTGAGTACCTGAACACCCTTCTTAAATTGTGGGGCCCAGAACTGCACACACTACTCCAGGTGAGGCAGCACCAATGCTGAATACAGCATACAGGATAATCACCATGTTTGACCATCTGCTTGCACTGTGTTAAATGCATCCCAGGATGCCATTTGCCCCCTTGTCTGCGAGGGCACATCACTGACTGATACCAGCGCACCCAGGTGCCTTCCTGCAGGGCTACTCTGCAGACACTCTTCTCCTAATTTAAACTCATGTCTGGTGCCATCCTAGGTGCAGAGTCCAGCATTTGGACTTGTTAACATTCATCCCTTTAATGCTTCAATTTGTCTAGATTCCTGTGCAAGTCATCTTGCCCCTCAAGAGAGTCAGCAGCACCTCCTAGTTTATTCGACACTGTCACTGTAACACAGCAATCATACAGGAACCTAGAAGAGCATGCAAGGTTTCAGTTCCCCTCAGGCACTGCTGAAATTGAGAAGTCTTTCTTAACCACAGAGGGGAGATTCTGGGATCTTCTTGGAGAAGAAAATGCAACAGAATTCTAAAATAATTTTTAGTTTTGTTGCTTCCATAAAAATGTGATAAAGATCATTACTTTTCAGATAGTAGTAATAAAGTGAAATCAGGGACATGAATTGAAACTTTGAGAATAATCTTGAAAGAATGCTCATATGAGAGCTGCTCATTGCATTTTGGTGTTACGATAATGGGGAAAAATAAGAAGTTTGTAAACAAA
Source organism: Anabacerthia variegaticeps (assembly GCA_035583185.1). NCBI lineage: Eukaryota > Metazoa > Chordata > Aves > Passeriformes > Furnariidae > Anabacerthia > Anabacerthia variegaticeps. Next base: position 26,049,719 of record JAWWEW010000078.1, read on the forward strand.
CGGGAGGGGCAGGATAGGAAAAAAACCTATCACAGAGCAAGGGAAAAGAGGATGAAATAAAGCAAATGTACTTGGGCATGAAAAAAGGAGAAATTGTCGCACGTAGCTAATTGAACAAAACTAGGTAAGTCTGTTCAAAACTGTGAGTAACAGATTCTTCTTATCTGTGCTTTGGCAGTAGTCTCAGAATCCTCTATTGATAGCTGATAGTACAGATCTAAGCAATGACAGAAGAATTTGACATGAAGTTGAACTTCATCAAATGTCTAGTTTCTGGGGGAGATGTCGAGGACCCTTTTTTACTTCTAAATACTTTAAGTAGTTTTGAACTCAGAATATCCATGTCTGCAAATTCCCTATTTCACACTGCATAAGACTTTCAACTATCATACCGTTCAATTTGATATGGGTAGATTAGAAGATATGTGATAGAAACTGAGTGTTTCAAGCCAAAGGCTAAATTCTCATCTCAGTGGACTGGGACCTAGGTGCCTATCTGCTTTGAATACTGTCAGGGCAGCTATCATATGCATGAAAACTCTTGAGCAGCAAAATACAACATCCTCAATACCTGAAAGGAACATTAACCTAAGTATTTCAAACAGCATATAAACCTTTTTTTAAAATAAAGGTAATAGAGATTAAAGTCTCTGTAATTATCATTTTCTATGTGTCATAAGCTCTTTTGGATGTACAAATTTGTAGAAGTTTTGAAAAATAAAGGGTGCTATTGATTAAATGTAAAATTTGTTCAAAGCTCTGAATCAGGTCTAATGCTTATCAATTATTTGCTATTTCACATTTTAGACGCTACTGACTTTTCCACTTGCAGGCAAGATTATCCTTTCATTAAACAACTCACTTTTGTATACATGACACTTTTAGGTTTCAGCTTTTTTGAGGCTGCATAATTTCACTACTATCCAGTGACTTGAATAATTCAGTTGCAAAATCAATAAATTGTACCCTGCCATACAAAACTGTAAGTAGTACAATTCTGACGTGATGCTTCAGTCTGTAAGTTTTTAACACACAGACAATGCACAAAATCAAATCTCCACATATGTTAATAGGAGGAATCGTCAATAAACATTGGAGTTCCAAACAACCTGAAGCCAAATCAGGAGTGGCTGAAAACATGACAGTAGTTTGCAGAAGGTCCCTCTAGTAACACCGTCAACTGTCCTCTGAGTAACAGCCTGCAGTTTGGCCTAAGTCTGTGCAAGGATCCTGGACTAAAATAAAGGGTCAGGTCTCCCTCATCCTTGGTAAGGAAGCACATCAACAGCATATGGATATGGCATTTTCTGTTTGTTTTCCTGACATAATCTTTCACATTATCTTCGTCACAAAGCTGAAAACAGGTGTACTTTGCTACAGTCTCCAGGAAAGCAGGAAAAATTGAAATACCATAAAACTTCAAGGCTGCTACAGAAAAGAGTCCTGCTTTTAAAACTAAAATAGGCTCTGGCATATTCTATCAGATGGTTATCTGGATGTGCACTGGTTCCAAAAGAGCTACCAGGTGCACTGCTCACGGAGTCACGGATCAGTACTTGGTTTCTGACTTCTGACCAGGGGGAAGGGATGGTAGTGAAGTCCACTAGACCTCTCAGCTGGAGCAGTTCTGGACACAGAGCAAAACAAAACTCTGAACACTTAGACAGCCTTACAACCAAATAGGGATTGTTTGCGTAAAACCATCTTAGAGGGCTTCTTGTGAATCACTGTTTTGCATACAAGTTCTATCCCATTCTTGTTAAGACACTGCTTTATCTGGGCCCCATCCACCTATCTATCATATTTTTGCACAGGTAAACTACTGTATTGGACATGAGCAATTATTTTTAGTAGTAGTAATAGTAGCAACATCACCATCAACAGCATAATTCTGTTTTACTGTTTTATTTCAATTATTAAACTGTTCTTATCTCAGCCTACAAGTTTTCTCACTTTTACCTTTCTGATTCTGGGAGCGAGTGAGCGATGTGTGGAAGTTAGTTACCAGCATGGGTTAAGTCACAACAGCCTCCTGCAGCCAGAATCTGTGACAGAGCCCTGAATTATGCAACTAGAATATGCAAAGAAAAATAAAAGGACCTGACTTAGAAAAAAAGTTCTTCAGCATGTGTTCAGTTTTAAATCTTTAACCATGTGGAGTGAACAGAACTCCAAAGAAGTTTAAACATATAATTGAAATGTTTTTCTTATCAGTATTATTACCAACAAAATTTCTTGTTCTGGAACCTGTTTATATCATGGAAAATTTTGAAGGACTTGAAATAAAATTTGTATGGCATATTCTATACTCAGCATCCCGGGACTTTTCCTCAGTAGCTTTATGGCTAATCAAAGTTTTTTAATATGCTTTGCCACTTCAGTAACATAGTTATTATGTTCCATATAATTTTTTCAAATGTCAGAAAATGCAACTTGAGCTATTCTTTAATTTTTCTGTTCAACCTACCAAAATCTTCTTCGGAAAAAACATGAGGAATTTTAAATGGTACTTCAGATACTAAGATAGCAGCATTTAAGCTATATAAAATATCTCATATCTCTGTCCAGAAATAACTTTGAGGAATGGTATTTTGCCAGAAGAAGAAACATTCTTTATCAGACCCCATCTATCTTTACTGTATTATGATACATTATTTTTATATTGATTTATATATTCTACCAGAAAAAATACTCAAGGTAATATGTAAGATGTAAGAACTCCTAACTTTCCTTCCACAGAAAAAAATTATATATATATAAAAATAATAAATATTATATTTTTATATATATATATATATAAAGTACATATATATTCTAATAAACATGACTACTCCTTCTCCATCTATAGCACAATCTATGAATTTCAGTCCCAGGAGGAATGTACTTACTCATTTCTCAGTCTCACAAATATCAACATGTTTTTGTTACCACTAATATAAATCATCAAGGCTTATTTTGGCTTCATAGGTAATTTGCTTCCAGCTCATTTAATAATTTAAAATAATCAGTACTGTTTAAAATCTTAGCAATTTTGAAGTTGTGTTACAATCAAAACACATTTAGATTGCTATGCAATTCAACCTTACAAATCACCAACCAATCAGTACCCCCGATGCTGTGAAGCACTCTTATCTCGCTCTAAAGTGTTATCTCATGCTGCTCTTAACACTTTTGGAAATTGAGAACACTGACTGCCTTTAGTATTTGCATCTATTCCGTGTTTAATGTCTGAGACTTCACCACTATTCTGTTCAATTTGGTGTGGCATTTCAGCTGTAACTATCTTTGCAGTAATCATGTTAAATTCAATAAAAGTAGGTTCAACCACAGATTATAGAGAAATAAATTATGAATGAAAATATTTTGAAAGGTGGGAACTCTACTTAGTGTCTCTTTGACTCCAAGGAAATTATGAACTTCAGGGTAGTTTTAAGTCCATTTAAGTTTCAATAGCATGATTATCAATGCATTGCATCAGAAGCTGGAGAATGTATCTGATCTGCTTTTCTATTCCAGAGTAAGCATGGAAACAGCAAGAATGAATTCTGCAGCTTTTAGGATGGTTCCTGCCTTCCATTTTATCGGTCTTGGAGGATTTGGAGAGTTTACATTGCTTTGTGTCATACAAGATTAAATCCTTTCTCCCTCTTGTCACACAATGGGAAAAAAAAAAATATAATTCTAACCATCTCTCCCTTTTGACATTAGTAGCATTTTTTTCTCTTTTTTTTTTTTTTCCTTCACTTGAGTACATTCAGAAGACACTCCAGAGCTTATATTAGCTTTTTCTGATTTTTTTTTTTTTTTAGGTGTTGATTTCTGCCTTTACCTGACAATATTCCAATTTTTATTAGCAAGCTAATAGTCTGATTTGGGGAACCCTATAAGCCTGTGAAAAAATAAGTCATGCTGTATTAGCTCAAGCCAAGGTAGGTACACCTTTAAATATTAACGTTGTTTATTTTAGATGACTAACATCACTAGTGCAGTTTGCTTAAATGAAATTTTGTTCTTTCTAGTCTTCAGAAACTTTAATTTTTGAAATGAGGAAGAGATTAGTTAAGCATATGCATCTATTCCATCTGTCCAACTGCCAGCATGAAAAGAAAAAAACATCCCAAAAAACAATCTTTTTTTTTAAATTTTAAATTCTTTTTTTTTTTTTACTGTGTGGTCCCTTGGTTTATTCATGATATTACATACTTTGAATAACTTTATTGAATGAACAGTATACTGACTAAAAAATTACAGTGTTTCAAGGTAAATCCTAATCACTTTCCTCTAAATTCCACCTGGTTAGTGTGTATATTCTCCATCTAAAGTATCACCTTGTGTGTTTTGATTTATAATTCACTGAAAAGGATAGAACTTTCCTTCTGAAATTATTCTGTCAAAGATTAAGAGAAAGTTTAATTGCTTAATTTTTGTACTTAACTATCAGATACTCTTGAAGGAGCAAATTTACTATTTTGCAAGTGAAATGTTAAGGAGATGCCCACGCCCTAAGTGAATGTAGAAATGTTTAGTTTGTGAAACAGAGAAACACAGAATACAAAACCTACAGGCTTTTTTTTTTTTTTTTTTAACTGCATTCTTTCATACAGCAGTGATAACTAACACAGATAGCTCTGAGGTGTTCTGTGTATTGCCCTGTATAGCAAACAGAAATATAAAGAACTTCAGTTTAAGCCACATTTTTCTTCATTCAGTCTGCTGTCAGTTATATATACCTCACCTGTGGAGGCCCATTTTCTCTTTACACACCTCTTCAGCTTTTTGCACAGCTCTCTTGTCTAAATCCTGTCCCCTGACAAAGACCTTGACTTGCTATCCATCTTCTCTCTTCCTGAGCTCATCTGATTTATATGTTTCACCATGAATCTTGTCCAAGACTCCTCCGTGGTTTTTCACCACAGCTCCTGAGCAACCCCCTTCCCACATCTCTCACCCTCTTCTAGTCACAGAACTCTTTAGACACTTTAAGTCTCACTTCTCATTCTTCTTTCTCACCCTCCTCTTCCTCATATGACCAACAGTCCTCCTACTCCCTTTTTCCCCTGCCTAGAGAGCAGACCCCGTCGGTCCTGTCACAGCATATTTCTCAACCCCAGTTTCTCCAGGTAGCTTTTTTCTTCCTTGTCCATGCTCTGCATGCCTTCAATAATACAGGAAGGGCACTAATAACATTTTGAGGAACAGTCTTATAGGCGGTGCTTTTTAGAACAGGTACCAGATATGACACCAGCTGCAAGAGCTCAGAGCTGAAAGGAAGGGGAAGGCCCATTGCAACCTTAGGATTAATTAATTAAGAATTTCAGCAAGTAAAACATTTTCACTGATTTTCACTAAACTATACTATTTTAAAGGTTTGCTATTTTAGCCAGATTTAGTCAGATATTTACAAAGTGGAAGAAGACATTTCCAGTGAACTTCAAAAATCTGTTTCAGGGATTTGCAATGCTTGAGCCCATTAAAAATGGGGTGCTAGAATTTTGCAGTATAAGGAAAACAGTATATTAGTCTTTTTACTTCATTTTCAGATAGGGTTTAATCATTTTTTTTACTAAAATTAAACATATGAACCTAAGGCACACACACTCGACATGACAAATTTCAGCCTGGCTGGTTGCATTTTGGCAAAAATATAAGCAGCTGAAACACAATTCTTAGAGTGGCAACTTATACCATCCTGAAAGATGCGTGTGTGTGTATGGAATATATGCACATGCACACAAAATTGTATGCACTCCATATGCATCTGGTGCAGTATAATGTGTTATAGTATGATTTCTGCCCTAACATGTTTCACCTAAAATTAAGAGTGCTCTTCCTAATGCACTCATCCACAAGAAAAGGAAACTAAAACACGACAGAAAACAAACCTCTTAAAGTCACATAAAACAGATTAGAAGACCACACATGATTCTCCTAGTGTAAAATCCTAATTTAACATGCATTTTGAAGGTACACGTATTATTTCTGCTGTGTGGACCTCTTTCTGCTGTGTGGATCACTCTTGCTGCTTATGTCATTTTATTACTTACTCTGTTCAACATAGTAGCAGCTGTCCTCTTTTACACCTCTAGGGGAAAAAAAATCAGAATGGATTATTCAAAAGATTTAAATCCCTTTGAGACATAGCCCTTCCAGCAATACTATAAATTCTTTTTCACTCCAAGGTTAGATGCTATGTTGGCCTTGATTTAAACCCCAGGATTCTGTTGAAAATGGCAATGATATCCAGCTCTGACAAATTGAATTGGTCTCAAGGTATTGAAGGATGACTAATAAATCTGAGACTTGATCCTGAAACTTTTCTATAGGTGCTTTGAATCCTTTTTTACTTGAGATGTTTGCAATACTGTATATATTAAAATCATGTCATACCAGTGATCTATTTTATTGACTAAATACCTGAAGGTATTTTCCTTCAGGATAGAATTGTAAACTTTAAGGGAGTTTGAGTGAATGCATGCATGTTAGAAACAACTATAATTTGCTTTGGGTCAACAGTACTCAACGTTTCATTGACTGAAGCATACAAGAAAAAAAATCATTATTAATTTCACTATTAATTTCATTAATCACATGTGCCAGACTACTGGCATATTGCTAGTTTTAGAGAACTTGTTTCTAAGAAAGGATCAATGTATATTCAATACATAAAACAGAATTACTGGTGTTTGACTGAAACCAGCAAGCGTGAGGCTTATGTTTTGCCATCAAATTTATATTCAAGTCATAGACTTTTCTGTAAGAGCCAGTCAGTCATCCTGCAGGCTAAGCCAGTCATTCGAAGGATGCAGAAGGCAGTGAGCTGACTGCAATGAAGATCCCAAGATTCAAGTATGTTTTTTGTGAGTTTAAACTGGATACTTATTAAAATATAAATTCAGATTTTGAATCGATCTCTTTTTCTTCTTACAGAATCACATAGTCACATATTCATCAAGGTTGGAAGAGACCTTCATGATCATCTAGTCCCAACCATCAACCCAGCACCACTACAATCACCCTTAAATACTATCCAAGTGCCACATCCAGACACCTCTTGAACACTTTCAGAGACAGTAACTCTACCACCTCCCTGGGAAACTTATTCCAATGTCTAACCACTCTTTCAGTTAATTTTTTCCCCCCAGTATCTAATCTGAGCCACCCCTGGTGCAACTTAAGGCCATTTCCTCCTGTCCTTTCACTTGAGACATGGTGGAAGCAACTGACTCCCACCTTGCTACAACCTCCTATCAGGTAGTTGTAGAGAGCAATGAGGTCCCCCTGAGGCTCCTCTTCTCCAGAATAAACAACCCCAGCTCATTCAGCTCTTCCGCCCCTGAGGAGCAATCCTTTGATGAACTAACATATAAAAATGTTTAATAATTGTGTGCACCAGAAAGCATCCCAAGATAGACAATTACACAGCACCCAACTTCGTGTCCAACTGCACTGAAATCCAACATATTTTTTTAGTAACTAATGAAAAACCAGATAAAATGAGTTTTCCTACATACTTAGCTCAGGGTAACCTCGAAAAAGAAGCAATTGTCCTAAGTTTTAACAACCTCCAAATGGCCTATGTACCTCTTCTTATTTCCTTTCATCAAGCTTGACCTTTAACCCTTTTAATGGTGCTCTGTTCTCTGTCACCTATTAGCCACATTTACTTTTTAAGGCTATAAATTGTGATCTTGTGCACCTTAAAAGATACCTAGATTGGTAATGGAGGAAAAAAAATACAAATCATTACACTTTTTTCTGTATTAAAATCAAAAGCATTATCACTGGACGTTGTCTTATTTCTCTTTTAAAAGCAAAATTTAACTGCTAATCAAACCTGAAACAAACCTCAGACTAGTAAAAAAAAGAAAGATTTTCTTCAATTCTTTTGTTAACTTGTCTCAGACTGTGTGCTGTGCCAATCAGGTCAACAACCTAGATAAACAAACTCAGGAAAACTTTGTTATGAAATCAGGAATCTTTTCAAAAACAGAAAACAAATTGCCCATTTCTAAGTCATCTGTGCAAAAAACGAGACAAAAACCCTCTTGCTTTTAGGACAGTTTTCAGTTAATTAAAATCTAATGGATGTAACTTGCATCTCTGGAAACAGTCTTCCAGTATTCATTTTTTTTTTCAGCCTAATTAGTAGTGCTATTGATTATTCTGAGGCTGGTAAATTGTGGAAAGCCACAAGGACACTGGTTGGCAAATGTTAATCTCTTCTGTTACCCACAGTCAGACAGATTCTGAACGTGTACACCTGTTAACAGACAGACTCATAATTACAGCAGGATCACCCCCAGGATTTGTCTGGACAGACTGTGTCTCGCTCCTCTATTAGCCTCCTTTCGGAGTCCTCACATAATAGTTATCAATGTGTATCCAAAACATAATTTTGAGTGCAGTCTCATAGAAACACTTTTATGACTTTAGATTTACAGTTCTGGAGATTTTGCCTGTGAAAGAGAGCCCATAATTTTATCAGACTTAGATGTATACTTCCATAAGAAAAATATAATTTGGTACAACTGATGAATCAAAATATCTGGTATGGTTTCCCTTTTGTCGCCAACCCTATTCTTGGTAAAAGGTTACTTCAGCTTTGGCTGATACTGCAGACAACCCTAGGAATATACCAATGGCCCAAGGAATACTGGTGCTCGATGTCTGTAGTGATGGTTAGTAATGTAATAACCAGGAAAAAAAGCCAGAGAAACATGTGAAATGATTCTTCACATACAGCAAAATAAAACCAACAAATAAATAAAAAAAAAAGTCATCAAGAAATATGTTTCAGGAACTGCAAGGCTCATTTTGGAGTCTGCGTTCCTTTCAGTCATAATGAACACCATGGCACAGAGAAAATGGCATCACACCCAGAAAATTTGGTAGAGGCAGAAATCAATTTTGATTTTGAGGATCTGGGAACAAGGCTGGATCATAGTCACCTCTGCCATAGAAAATGTGGGGTTTAAAGGAGTAGCTGCTGCACCTGATTCTGATGAGGAAGATGGGAAGGATGGACACAGGAAGTCTGCTTAGTGACTTGAACCCATTTGTTGATAACTTGGCTTCCAGAGTTCTGGTATTTCAGGCCAGGTAAGATAAAATGGTGTTCCATTTGGTGTAACGTTTGGTTCCATTTGGTTGGATGCTATCCCTGCCCAGACGCAGAGCCTGAGCTGCAGACTCTGGCTGGAAAGCTCATGGCTCAGGGCCAGGCAGCCTTGCTCTCTGTGTAGTACAGGGATCTGGACCTGCTTTCTTCTCACCTCTTCGATTGCATGGGACCTTCATTGCCTCAGATCATCATACTGGGATGAGGTATTTAACTTTTGAATGTGGCACTGCAGCTGGATGTAAGATGACTATTTTGGTCATGATCATTCTTTACAAGTTAGGATGTGCACTTAGCCTGTATAGCATGTTAAACAATATTAGAGTGACAACAAAATGGTGGGTTTCTACTCTGTGTGCTCCAGAATCCTTTTTCAAAGGATTGCAAGTTTCAGAATTTTTTTTGAAGAAGCAGAAGTATTGCTACTCAATAGAAACTTTATAGTACTTACTGCTACACATCTTTTTAAAGAGAAGGTTATATTACTTCACAGCATAATCACCAAAGGAACCCTTGAACAGATAAATGAATTTGCCCTAAAAAAAAAAATAAAAAAAATTAACTGTTGGGTAGAGACCAAGTATAGTAAATTTTATCCTAGGATCTCATTATACAAAGAAAATTATGTCTATCTCATTTTTCGAGTTTCAAGTCCAGCTACTGAGGTTAGATTAGCTTCAAAACAGTCAATAGCTGTATAATTTACACTGGGAACTGTCACTTTTTTATTATTTTAAAATTAAAAAGTAGATCAAAGGGATTTTATTTAATCAATGTTGAAAAATATCTGTTTGAAGGGAGAAAACTATAGAAAATACACTAAAAGCATGTTTTCTTCTATGAACACAAAAAATTAAAAATTGTGAGTTATGATGAAAACTTATTTGTAGTCTTAGAAAATAACTAAGCAACTATCTAAGACTGGTGCAAATTCTCCTGCTTATGGTTTACATTAGCAAAATATTAGCCATTAGCCAGAAGACATAATCCTGTTCCCAAACTGACCTGCATGGCAAGGTATATTAACCTAGATATTGTGCCATTACAATGTGGCTATGAGGTTTCTGGACCAGAGCTATGTTCGATCAGCTCTGATCACAGTGGATTGATGCATATTTTCATATCTTTGAATAACTCTGTCTTTCAAATAACAGGCACAACAGGAAATTTTTGGAAAATACTAATTAGAAAAAGGAACTTTTCTAATAATTTAGCCAGTGTTTTCATTTGTCCACAGTTTTTAGTTAGAGAATTTTAAAATTCTAAAATATAAGCATTCAATCCTAAATAAAAATGGATTTTCTCAAATAACTCATTTTAAGCCCTGAAATATTGAATTCTGTATGAGTACAATAAGTATTTTGGTGCGAAACTGTCAATTCCTGCTGCTTAAGGTAAATGAGTTCACCTAAATAAACACCCTTTCTTTGGATGACAGGCTGTGATAGAAGTTGAAGCTGTCATGAGGATGTTCACAGGTCTTTTTCTTCCCATGACTCACTATCAAAATATTTGCCAATGGCCTTGGACTAGTGTAAGTCTCTTTCTAGTGTAACTGATCCTATGCAATTGAAATAACTCCAGCAGACTGATTACTGCATCCAGAGCACCCATTAGCATGATGTGTAAGGAACATGCAAGTTAAAAGCTCAAGATGTTTGTCTGATTTTGTGAAGGAAGATTTTACACTGATACTTCCCAGTTTTGCCTCAGACAAGACAAGAAAAGAGAGACAAAAATGTCAGTAATATTGGTAGGAAAGGAAAATGTTACCCACAAAATTGATATGAATAATTGGATATGAATAAAATCTATTCTATGACCATGTTTTCATGTTAAGGACCATTCCCACATGTTTTCTTTCAAATGAACGTGCCATGTCCCTGTAAGGAAAAGCTGCAGAAACAATATGCAGTCTTGAGAAAAATGTTGCTATTTGCCTTTACTGCAAACCACAAAGACACACAGAACAGTAATGAAAACATAAAGAAAATATTTGGAAAAAATTGCCAATCAGCAGTCTAAAATGCATTTCCAGGTTTACTATGCTTTGCTACTTTGATTTGAGCATGACCTTTTGAAAACAATAGATTCCTGGTTTTCAGCACTGCTAATGCTACCACTGCAAATATTTTCTCAAATAATATGAAAATACAGCCATGTAAGAAACTGCTCTGATGATATAAAGAATACTCTAAAAATCTCTGAAGTATGTAGTGTAAGTGACTTCAGCAGCTCACAGGGTCCTACACTATAATACCTTTTGCCATAAGGTACCTCTCCACTATATTTATAAAAACTAGGTCACTGTTCAACGAAGTTTGTAAGACTTATTTCACAGGGAAAAGACAAAATAAGACATTTCATGGTCTTACAACTTCCTAACATGGTGTCTGGGCAACTCTGGTCTCTGACTATCACTGGCTGGCTAATTAGCCAAAAAAGTCCACTTATCCATTTATTTAAGCTCAAGAACCAGCCTAAAAGTTATGACTAATTACCAGGCAACACAGGTATGAACATGGTTCCTTATTCTTTGTCTCACACCATGACTCGCTCTCTCTAAAACATCAAGCAAACACCAAGCATCAGTACCTCCTACATCTTGAGCAAAAAGTCCGACAATTCTATTAGTACATGAGTTAGAACCAGGATTTTCTTCAGGAGACCTTCTTCAGGTATCCTCAGGTCCTACAACAAATATCTGGTTCTCAGGAAAGGGTTCAGATTTTAGATTGTGAAAGGTTTTTATCAACTATGCATTAGGTGCACAACCTTCACAAATGGCAATAATTTCAGTTATATTTCTCTGCTTCTTGCCACACAGCTGTAGTCCATTCTTCTGGGTAATTCCAAAGTCCAAAGCTTGCCATATGGCACAGTGAACCTGCATGCTCAGCTCTGTGCTTTGAATACTTCTGTGGGGGTCTATAAAAGGAAAGTGAAGGAACCAAAAATGTGAAGTAACGAATATAAAGACAATCAAGTATCTTATTTGGTTCAACTTTTAGATTGGAATCTTTGGGTGGTTTTTTTTTTGGTGGGTTTTTTCTTGTTTTATTTTGTTTTTTTTTTTGTGGTGTTGTTTTTTTGTTTTGTTTGGGGTTTTTTGTAGTGCAGTAGGAAACAAGTAACTTTTTCTTCATAAAGTACTTTACTCACCAAATGTCTGGAGATATGAATGGAAGAACATGAAATGCCATAAGAAAGTTCAGTCTCTGTAAGTCTAGCAGCTGATCAAGACTCAATAAAGGATTTTAGCAGTCTACTAGACTCTGTAGGTCTCCAGGGGTTCTTCTAGAGCTTTGATTTCAGGAACTACAGTGATGAAGGAACCAGTGGGGCTTTTCTTAAGAGAAAACAACCTGCTATTTCAACCAGAGTTCTACTTCATAACAGGGCTGACTTGCAACAAGCTTCTTCTCTTCCTCTGTTTCGCTCACTGTGTTTATAGCAGACTATCATTACAGCTTTAATCTTGAAACTACAGCTTCCATTCCCAAAAATATGTAAGAGCCAGAAGAGTCCTAAGGTCCTGAGTAAGAAAAAAGAAGTTGGGAAAAGTTTTTTCTTTAAATCTTGCTAACGTTTTCTTTACATGCTCAAAGCAAATTGGTATAACACAGCATTAGAAGCAAATCTTAAATGTCTTTAATTGCCTATCTTTTAAGCACTTTCTTTCACTTTCATCTTCCTTTTAGGTATTGTATCTTGATATCTTTTGCTCATAATATTTGTTGCCGTGAGCAGTGCTTTTAGTCCTTGCACAGTGATTTAACCCTTTGTGTTCTTGACAAACTGAATTCTCTCTCCTCAAACCTTTTCTCAGAAATTCAATTTGCCTACCACCCAACTAGCATAACAGGTTATTTTCCATAAGCTGAGGATCTTGTATTATCTTACGTATTGCATATTAACCTTCTCTTTCATCCTGAGAGATCTTATTTATATTCCAGCAAAGTGGGTGAATGAGGCACTATATCAATGATAAGCAGAACTTTGGAGCCCATGACACATATGTAGGGTGTGTGCAGGGGAGAACTGTCACAGTGTTCATAACTACTTTTTTCTGATGATACATACTCAGGAAGTCTTTCCCGCATCCAAAAAGCATATTTCGTTATATGAGTTTGTTGTTGTCCAGGGGTAGGGGACCCATAACATTGCAGTAAAGTCTCAGTAGGCAACCAGAGGACAGAAAACCCAGTCTAAAGAACACAGGATACAAACTCTTTGGTTTTGTTTTTGTTTTTTTTTTCCTAAATGGTTCCTGTTAGCCTCCCTAACCTTGTGGCAAGAACACTGGGTACTAGTCTAATAACTGAAAAGGTATGATTGTTAACTGAATTTTAAGCTTGTTCTACATGGAAAAAATGCATAGGATACATACTCTGAAATAGAATTAAACTACTGTTTTTGTCAGTCAAATATACTGCTCTGCCTTGTTCAGTACTATCCTGCTGGAAAGTGACTTGTTCTTAGCAAGACAGAAAAAGAAGTGACACTAGAAGGTAACTGAACTTATGTTAGCAGAGTTATTTATAGCAGGATACCACTGGGTTCATATTTCCTTGTACACTATTGCAATGAATTTGGGTCAGGTGTTTTTCCTTTCTGTGTATGAATGTTGTATTTAAGGTATCTGCATTGTTTAGATGCAGAGAACTGCACGGTCAAAATGTGGCTATGTTTGCAGGAAACACTGAAGTCAAATAATTTATTGTCTTGTGTTGCAGTGTCTTTAGTGGTAGTCCCCCAGCTCCTGGTTACAGGATCCTCTGGAGAAGACATTGAAGAAGATAGTTATGAAACTGCTCCCAAGGGCTATTTCACAGATATGTTGTAGGACTCAAGGTAAAAGGGGCAGAGTTTTGGGTGCAACAGGAAACAGTGTAGACATTTATGAAGTGCTAGACCTTGTCAGTGGTCACAGGAGCGTGCTGTGACTTGGGCTGTCTGTCCAAATGAGTCTGTCTGGGATGCATCTCCTGGTCTTCAGGGAAGTGCACATCCCAGATTTATATTGACCCACTGTGGAACATGACCCATGTAGTTACTTCTGCTCCTCTTCTTCCTCATGCCATGGTTTCCAAAGGAAGGAAATTGTGAGTAGAGGTCCAGTGGGACTTACAATGCTACATTCAGAACTCTGATAAGGATGACTGACATTACAACTGACAGAGCAACAGACCCACAAACTAGATATAATTTCAGTTGATGAGCTCAAACATAGTGCACCAAAGAACTTTCAAATTACATGATTTTATCCTGAGGTCTACACTGCCTGTGCTATGTGATGTCTGAGGAGCAGCTAAAGTGCCATAACACCCTGTGAATTAACAACAGTAGTGCTGACCATAAAACTTAACTTGCTCTAAGATGTCCTGTATAGAATCTCACTTCTAATTGCTGAACCTAAAATCTAAGGCGTACCACAGAACCTTAACTTCTGTTTTCCTGCTTTACAAATCTGTGACTGATCATTCTTTCTGAATTTGAATACACTTGCTTAGTTATTGCATCTGTTTTACTGAAGAACTATACTTGACAAATTAAAACAAACAAACACAAAAACCAAACCAAAACAAAACTTCATTAGAAATTATGATTACAGGAAGAAAAACTTCAGAGAATTTCAAATCACAACAGCAAATGAAATGGAAACTTCCCCTTCCTGCCTATCCCAAAGATCTAAAGGTTTCTCAGAAATTCAGAACATTCCCCCCCAGGTCTTCATTCCCAACAAAAACAGCCTCCTTTTTCCTTTAACACACTGTTTAATGAAAAAATGTAAGTACTCCAACATAAAAGATTTTTAATCATCCAAAGTGGTGGCTCTGTAGTACAAATCAAGGAATTAGCAGCAACTGATTTTAAATAGGAGATACAACAGAAGAGCCTTGGGGCAAATCAAAAGCCAATTTGTACTTCTGCAAAACCGTGAGGCTAGATTCATTCAATGTACAACTTAGACATGATTTTCACAGTAATTCCATATGTAGTGCGCCATTTTTGAGTTGTAATAAGTTAAAATGTAACTTTTATTATTAAATATTATGAAAAGGTTAAACTGATCGCATCTTTCTTTTCTGGATTATTCATTACATGCTGTACAGCTACTATATTAAGGAAGTTTTGGTTTTGGCATCTTGTATTCTTTCATAAGATTCATTTCCAATCAGGCATGAATACTGAATGCAATGCATTGCACTTGAGTTCTGCTGGTAGCTTGGGACAGCAGTTTAGGGACAGTTATAGATGGGAAAGGAAATAGAAGAAAAAGAAAAGGGGAAGAAAAAGGGAAGAGATCTTGAAACTTATGGGTATTGTAGATGGATGTCTATAGTTACCATGGAAAAGTAACAGATTTACCTATTTATTATGTCTCATATTTGCACTAGAATAGACTTTCAGAAATTAGAAAACTGAAAAAGGTCTTTGTTTATGAGTAAGGCATTACAAGATTGAGCAACATTGAGCTGTGATGTGTCTCTTCTTAACAAATATTTAGAGAGAATGGGGCAATGTATCATGTTGGAGCACTAACATATTTTTTCCTTATTGCATTGCAGCCATAATACTGCAGTGGCTTTTCTGTGGACTTTGGACACTTAAATAAAATTCATGGAAAGATTTTGTTTCCCCCGTATCACCAATCTTTAACATTATGTAAGAACATAATGTTCCAGAAACATTTTGCTTACTTGAAGTAACAAAAAAAACCGACTTAATTAATCTTTTTTCTTTTTTTTTTTTTTTTAATATATGGTGGGTTTGTGATACACAGTTAGTCACTGGGTAGACTTTTATGATGTAATTTCTCATCAGCATGATAGTCCCACCAATTTAATCTTAAATTACAACTCAATTTAATTCTAAATTATAACTCCTGTTAATTGTGAATGGGAACTAAATACAGGATAGCAGGACAAGTATACAACAAGTATTAAAGAATCCACAGCCAACATGAGACTGCAACCTAGTCATGCAAACCTGTGTGTGGGTTGCCTGCCATGTGAGTGGGTACATTTTTGCATTTCGCTCCATATTCTAGCTACAGAAAAACCTGTGCAACTGAAAGCTTTTTGAATTGCTCTATTAGGAGTTTCAATAGGAGTCTGAATATTGTCTAAATTAAAACTCTTTATAATCATGTTGGTAGTAGTTCTATACTTAGTATCATTTTGGTCTAAAGGGATTTTGAGGCCAATGAGAATCAGATCTAGGGCCCTTAAAATTATAATCACGATATTTTAAATCACATCTACTTTGTATTCACAAACCCATGTTGCAACGAAATTAAACAATTAACAAATACAATGAATGCAAGCCTTACCTATAAAAATACTTGCACTTGAAAATATTGCAGGTCATTATTTAGAATCTTGTTCGGAACAAACTATTACAATTCAGGACATAAGACTCAGAATTATATCAGATAAATTTATGGAAAGATAAAATCTAAATAGTGATTGAAAAACCCCCTAACAGCCAACAAGTTTAACTGTACGGATTGGTAGGAAAGGATTAAGAAAAAAATAATTGCAATTTACTTCGTGGTACACATGCCTTTTAGTATAGTAAGATCCTGTTTGTTCAATGCCACAAATCATGTGGCACAGTTAGAAAAGACACAGATAGTAATAATGGTCACAGAAATTACTTTAACTGTGGGTTGGATTGAGACTATTTAAGCCAGAAAAGAGACAGCTTGATAGGGGTATAATAGTAGTCTGTGATTGTGGGTAGCACAGGGAATAATTATTCACAATTCAAGAAAAAGGGGCATCAAATTAAACTATTATGTGACAGAAAGAATAAATATCTTTATATTTTCTCATATTATTCTCTATACAACTACTCTGACCACCTCTGAAGAAAGATACTAGAACAAACAGATAATTGGTTTCAACCAGTGGTGCTGTTCTCATGGGGAATTTGTCTTATGACCATTCCATGTAGGTACTTCTAATAAATATCTGTTACAAAACCCCCTCTTGTCTTGAATCATACCACTGGTAGTTCAAGAGTGTGCTAAGTGTAAAGCAGCACAAGATGTCTTCAGATAATGCCCTTTTGCATTCCTGCTATATTGTACTGAGAGAAAAATGTGGTCTACTAGGTTTGTTAGCATGAGGCATATATATAAAGTTTTCTAAAGTACTTGATTTCATATAATGGTATTTTCAAG
Source organism: Anabacerthia variegaticeps (assembly GCA_035583185.1). Lineage (NCBI taxonomy): Eukaryota > Metazoa > Chordata > Aves > Passeriformes > Furnariidae > Anabacerthia > Anabacerthia variegaticeps. Next base: position 26,067,028 of record JAWWEW010000078.1, read on the forward strand.
AGTAACTGTGAAATTTTAGTCTTACAGTCAAAGTGAGTGCTGCAACAAGATTTTAAAGCGCATGTACTCCCTACTATAAAACAACACTTCTAAATTCACTTGTACATTGATTTTAAAGCACTAATGTTTGAGAATCTTGCTATAGGAAATTTTTAAATATATATATACCTGAGAATAGAAATCTAAATAAATTCAGGTTTTATTAATTTTTCTTACTGTTTTTTTGTTGTTTAGTTGGATTTTTGTTCATTTGTTTTTGTGAAATGTTATGCTTTGGAAATAAAAAACTTTTTATGTGAAAAAGTAATGAACATCTGAAGTGTGTATACGGGTATTTCATACCCTTTTCATCAGTGTATTCTTAGATGAATTCATGAATTCTACCATTATCTTTTTAATTAAGCTCATAAACTGCTTGCTCTACAGTTTAGGTATGTTCTTGAAAGTCTAGTTTCAAGAGAATGGACATACAAGGTTGGCAGAATAGATTTTGTTTGGATTTTCTACAACTTCAACATTAAAAGAAGTTTCACATACAAAATTGGCTTAATAGTTTTAAAACCCATGGATTTTAAAATCTGAAACTAACTCAGACCATACATATGCTAGTAATCACTTTTTAGAAGTTTTGGGTTCAAGAATATCATCTGCTAGATGACTTGTAACTCTAGCTGACAACTAGTGTGCATTTCACCAATTAGTTAAAATTTTCAGAGAAGCAATGAGGAAAGCACAAGTTAACAGGGAGAGTCAGGCAGAAAGGAAGATCATTCTCCTCTTAGCAAAGAACTCAGGACACTGATGACTCACTAAAATACACTAACCCTCACCCCCACGCACACATTTCTTTTACAGAAACAGTGAGGCCTGGCTCTTAGTTTTAAGGTCCAAAAAGTATAAAAGTATTTGGAAGGATGACTGCATATCACAGAAAATAATATTAAAAAGTATAACAATTGTAGCTCTGGATGAGGTTTTCCTGTAATAATTCCATAATTTAGTCTAGAAACATTACTGTTATTGGAGTTAGACTGATGAGAACAGAAGTTTCTTCTTTGTTGATTATTGTCAAACTGTGAATTGAACAGTAAATTCTTAGACCAGCATACATACACATGCTCTGCTCACTTTTTGCAGGTAGCAAAGTTTTCTGTGTAAAAATATTTGTCTCTTGGTTGCAAGACTAAAAAGTATAAACTTTGTTAACTTGCTTTTTTCTTGAATCTTACTTTTGCACAGCAATCATTTGAAAGCTGGAGGAAAGTCTCTTGCCTCTATTTGTCCAAGTCAGTATCTTCATGACTGAAAAATTTTTCTATAAAGAGATATATGTGTCTAGAAAGACAGTTTTTGGTGCCCCAGCCCTAGAAAAGAATTGTCAGAGATTCATGATTCATGCAGGTAAAGCTGGCATCACAACCTGTGGCTGTGAACTGAAGAATCTGTAGCTGCTGTTGATTTGGATGGTGTTCCTGCCTTCTACACTATCAGGCATTAAACTTTGGGGTCTTAAACTTAGTCTACCACAGCAGAAACCTCAGCTGGGTACATGTGTTGCCTGCACCTCACTACTCCTACTCTTCTTTGCCACAAAAAAAAAAACAACAAAAACAACAACAACAACAAAAAAAAAAAACCAAACTAGATCTTTGGTGCTTTAACATAGAGAAAGATGTGTCAACTGTATAAAATTTTACAGTCTGCCATGCTATAAAACATCCTATAAGTTGACTTCAGGAGAAGAAAGTAAAATTAATGACATATAATAAAACCCTTTCAGTGTAATTATTCAGCATGTTTTTCTCAGACTCAGTACAGTACATCATATTGTGGAGAATTTTCAGTTTGCTTATTAGCTTCTTATGGTATCAAATATAGGAAACTCACATAAATAATTCCCTCAAAATAATCAGAGTCAACAGAGTATTTACAAGTGATTAAGGAGAATTAAATTTCATTGTATGCTGCAGTCCTAAACAAATTTCATACTCACCTGAGTTTGTTTCACAGCAAATCAATAATACTAAAGACTTTATTTGAACAGACAATATATCGTTTCCTATTCCTGTTCAGTGTGCATATGAAACCATCAACTACACTTAATGAGAAACTTTTCCATAAACGTTGATGGGTGGAAATGTATCCTTTGCTTTAAGAGATGCTTTGCATCTGATATCAACTAGCAGCCTTTAATAGAAAGAGACACTGTCCAACTCCCAAGAACACTTTCTACACTTTTCAGTGACCTCTGGGCAAGTATTTAATGATTCAGTACTAAGGTAAATAAATTATTTTTAGTCTGTTTTCAGCTTTCATTGCACAGCTATCAGTAGGATTAAAAGGCTGAGAAAACAATCAAAACAACCACACTACAGTCATTATTAAATATCCTTGGGATACTAATGCTGAATCCAGTAAAAATATGAAACATACTGCAAAGGTAATACCACTGCCAGAATCCATATTCTTCTTAGGTATCAATGTGGCTATACTTTGTGTCTTTTTTATCTCAAGGTGCCGTTAATTCCTGCCCATGGAGAAGTCCTCAGAAAGCATTCAGTGTTCTAAAATATTTTCTTAGGGAATAAAAGCAGCGCAGTAATTACCAAAAGGTACAGAGATATCATAGGGTAAAATAATTGAAGAGGGAATTCTGGAACATTCTAATATTTCCTGTCCAATTGTCAGTGAATGTTTTGAGTTTATGAGCCGATTTGAGGTTATGAGCTCATTTTCCTTCAAGGAAATATTCCCAAATGGTAACAGGTATTGAACAATTTCAAAGAAAGATATGAAAATAGAGAAACATTCAAATATTAATACAGATGTAACACAAGTTTAAAGTATTAAAAATGTTTGAAGCAAATTTCCCATCAGCAATAAATCATAATCAGTCTCTCAGCTGGACAAAATATTTTGAGAGTGCAAGAAGGAGCAATGTGAGTCACTGCCTGAGTCTTGTTTTGGGGATATGTCTCCTGGTATCTGACCCTACATCACGCATAGACCTGGATCCTGTGTTGTAAGTGGGATTTCTCCTGGAACCCTTGAATATATGCTGCATGCAGCCCTGTCTCTGGCCCTGTCTCCTGGATTGGTTTTGACCTCCTGCTGTAGCCTTCTCTTCTGCCTGGTCTCTGGCACTCTCTGCTTTTCCACCAGGCTGGAGTTCCACAGAGGGACCCCAGGGTCAGTCTACTACTTGTCTGTGCCAGTTGATGGAACCCATCACCAGCACCTGCCACTGCTTGCAGTAGTCAGCCCATGTGAGACTGCATGCATCCTGTTGATGGGGACACAGCCCCAGGTGGAACCTTCAGAAGCTGACTTGTCTGCTCTTGAGGAGCAGCTCTGTCCTTGCTGTTCCCTGATGCAGAGATTTAAAGTTGCATCTTCGTGGAAAGGTTAGAGCTCTAGCAAAGAGTGATGGGTATTTTTATTGTTGTGCACAGGCAAGCACAGGATTCATGTGAAGATTTAAGCACAGAGCATCCTGTAGCACTCTAAGTAAAAAGGTAATTTGTATATCCAGAGTGGAAAACTGGAGCAGCTATATTTACTGTCAACTCATTAGCAACACTATAGGAAAAGATTTTTAAAGATAACAGTGAATTTCACTTTGTGTGTATGACTAGAACTTGGGGTTTGTACTTCTTGAAGAAAAAAAAAAGGGGAGAAGGCTGCCAATTAAGGTCTTCTGCCATCTGATTTATTTATGCATTTTAGGAGCATTAGGAATCTGGAAAATATTTTAAATTGTAATAATTTCCAAGCTGAATAGGAAGAAAACTTGAATGTGAAAAAATAATTTTTGATATTCTTTTTCAATTATGTCGTGTTTACCAGATTGGTTATTATAAACATAACTTAGTGTTTGAAATTATATAACAAAATGAAGTTTTCTTCACCAGAATTTGTTTTAATCTGCATGTGTTACTTTGTTTTAATGGGTAAGCATAAATATATTCCTACTGTGTTCTAAACAAATACAACTCAGTTTGTGGCAGTCACTGTCCTTCCCTTAGCAAAATCCTTATACACCTGCACTTGCTTCTGACAATGTAAGCATGTAAGCATGATGAAGCACGGCTGAAATTCACAGTTTAGTGTAGCAGTCACTCATTCATTCATTAAAAAAAAAAAAAAAAAAAAAGGCCCTAAATTAAACAGACTGAAGTCTCAGTGTGTCTGCAAAGGAGATACTATGCTGCAGTTTATTGCATTCTGAGCCAGAGAACATGGCCTTTATAGCGCTATTACCAATGAATTTTAAATCACTCTAAAGTTCAAACTTCACTGAAGCATCACATTGTATGTTGAAATCAGATGACCATTTTGGCTGGCAAATGCCATCTATATTTCAGAAAACATCCATGTTCTAATAAAAAATGAATTAAAAGACATGGAAACTTCAAGCACCATTTGTCATCTGAAACTCGTGTTCATTAATATGCCTCAAATCTCTAACTCTGAGAAAAGCTAAGTCAATTCCCAAATTACCATAACATTCAAAACTAAACAGTAATGCATTTTAAAATGAGTGTATTGAAAATTGAATGCCAACTGAAAATAAATGATGGTACCTTTTAAAATTAAATTACAACAGACTTTTTTCTTTGTTCTTTCCCCTGTTGTCATCTTCAGTTAGTCTAGCTGTCCAATTCTTACCATATTTACTCTATGACAAGAAGGGCCTAGAATATAAAAGACAAAAACACCACATAACTTTTCATAATTAAATACTTCATAACAATCTGAACTTGGTATAAAAATAATTCATTACATAATAAGGAGTTTCTTCATCTCTCTGTTCTCTGTTAGTTCTCTCATATAACTGGATTTTTCATTTGACCTTGTACAAAAATATCCTTATTTGATATATCTTATCTGGTATTTGTACAGCTAAATATATAATTTTTTAGTAAGCTTGGTATAAATTTAAAAACAAAACCAAAACTAAAACCGTATTTCCTAAAAACAAACTAGCAGACTAAAAGTTTTTCACTATGAAGTTTTGGTGTGGTCAGGAAAAAATAAGAAACTATGAGAAAAGGATATTCAAACCAGATCTGGATTATATATTGATACTTAAAATTGAGATTTTTCTTAAAAAAAGAAAATCTTAAAATACTTCCTTTTGCTGATGTTCCCAAAATGCTTACTATCAAATTTCAAAATATATTAAAAAGCCCCAAAAAACCCAAACCCCAACCCTTGCACACTTAACAATAAAATTTAGTAAAATGAGAATGGCATTGTAAATTCCAGGAGAGTGGCTAGGTTTTTTAAACTTTAAATGGGAGAATATTACATAATAGATTCATGAAGTTCCACAAGTCCCCTTTCTGCATTTTTAGAGGTCTACATTTTTTAAATTTTCCCAGTATTTTTACTTTTTACTTGTACAGTGCCTGGCACAGTGTAGGTCTCCATATTATTTCACATCCATAAAGCAGTAGTCTGCAAAGAATGAAAATAAAATTTTTGATTATTATTTACAAAATTATTTTGGTCAACCTCATTCTTTCCATGTTCTTCAGTCACCATTTTCACTTAATGAATTGTATCCACTATGCAATTAGCATATCTTGTTTGCCCGATGTCATAGTTGAACAATAAACATTTTAGACTACTTTGGCTCTTTAGCATAGAACATCTTTCTTTATTTGGCATCCTTCTGTTTTTCATTGTGGACACATTTTTAAATGCAACCTCTAATTTTGCACTGGCAATCAATTACAGGTGCAAATAATTGGAGTATTTAGATGTCCAAATACCTGATTAAAGTCACAAATCATGTAGTTAAACTCTAAATGCTATTGATTGTGACCACAAAATGAGTAGTTTAGTTGCATTCTCCTGTACTTGCTTGACTATGAAAATCAAGATGCTCTTTAAAATAAATAGAAGATTATTTCTGATGTTTAGAACTTATTCCTCTGTATCGTAAAGGTCCTTTTTGTTTTGACTATTCTCACAAAATGCATATTTAATGTGTCTTTCTGGGAATTGTGCCTCACAGACACTTAGTCATAGAAAGTTCCTGAGAATTTAATGGCTGTACAAATATGATAATAGTGCTTTCTTCACTTTAACCACAAGTCACAAAAACTTGTGACAAGGACAGTCAGGTAAATTGTCTCCAGGCACAATTCTCTCTTTGCTCTATGGATATTTTGCCAGAAAAAGAGCTGCAAAGTTGAGGCCTTCTAATAAAAAGTAACTGAAGTAAGGTGTATGTTCATTAAAAAATGTCTTTCTATACCTTTTTTCTCCCATCTTTCTGCAAGTAGCTATGGTGCTTCAGGTGGAATCTGAACTGTGCCTTGTTGCTTTGGATCTAAAAGTGCTTTTCTGAACAAAAATTATTAATCATGCTGAATAATGGGGAAGATTGTTGTTGTGTATAAACATTTGATATGAAATATGCTGAGGTGAGCACATTTCCCTTGTCAGCTCATACAAACGATTTGAATCCTGATATCCAGAAGTAAAAGGCTTTAAGTGCAGTAACCCATCGGGTCACTGAGGGACTGAAACAAGTGGCAGCTGTAACACATTTTTAACCATAAGAAATGGTAGACATACTATTTTCCTGCATGAACAGTGACCATTATGAAATAAACATGCACGTGTCATTTGGTCATAAGATTGATGGGAAACAAATCCTCAAGTCAGCATTTACAGGCTGAAATAAGGTAATTGTCCAGTTACAGACTTACTGAAATAACTTAGGTCTTATGGGTACGCCCCGGGGAAAAATCAGAGGATTGCCACAATAGATTAGCTTAGAATTTGTCTTTCTATATATTATTTTGACAAGAAGTAGGCATTGGAAATTTCTCTGCTCTCCCAGCACCTTGCCCTACATTCACACATTCTGAGAGAGCTGTTCTGGCTCAGCTCTCCCAGGAATACTAGCTCCTGGTGACCAATGTAGGGCTTCAAATGTTACAGATAAATTTTAGTCTGTGTCTCAAACTTTCGCCAAATTTCTGGGATGGCAGAGTTTGAACTATGGATCTTACCTCTTCCTAATTACTTTCTCAGAGGAAGTTGACATAAAGGAAACTAGGTTCATTTTAAGTACAATAAAAAACCAGCACAGGGCAAGGGAATTTTCTCAATTTGTTTTGGTGGTAGGTTTTAGATGCTGTAATTATTACTTAGGAGGTGCATCAAAAAAACATAATAAAAGAATAAATATATCACGGAAAATATTATAAAATCAATATTTATACCTCTTTTAAAATTCTGCATTTCCAGGGTACAGGTTTTAGTTCACAGTTCTTCAAATTAGTATTAAAATGTTGAAAGTGCAGATAATCATTATGCTAACTATGAAAATTAATAAATCACACTCATTATTTTTTTTTATTTTAATTACTGCAGAAGGGCCTGCCTGCTGCCTGGAACAGTCTGACATGGAGGTGAAAATTCTCTTTCTAAATTAGAAAGTTCGTATTGAGAGCAACAAAATCTAAAAAGTAACATGTGCAAGACTACTATAATATTACCTGGTTTGAAATGAAAACACTTTTTCCCTTCAGAATCCATGCATAATTTTATAAATAATTGAATCTGATGTAGAGAGCACATCACAGCATTTGTAAACTCATCGCAGTAAGGTCGCGGAAAAAGACCTCCAATGAACGTCAGGTTTTTGCTAAAACTTGCAGTATAAGACCTCAGACCTCAAAAATGTATATGCATATTTAATACCATGCATATGAATTCTATTTTGAAGGTTTCTTTCAAAAAAGCCATATCTGTTAACAGGTAGGCAATCTTTTCCTTCCACTTCTAGACATAACAACAGCTCTTAAATTTTATCACATAGGTAGATAAACACTGGTATAGAGACTGTTGCCAGCTTGCAGAGCTTCAGCTCTTTTGTACATTTAACTACAGAAACATTTCACTATATCTAACAGATAATTCAGTCTTGGACTTGACCATACTAAGTTTCATACCTCTCCAATATTATATCATTTGTTCATGTCACTGTCAGTCAAATTATAGGCAAAATGTATTCGTTTTGTGTAACTCCAGCTGCTTAAAAAACAGGCGCAAAGTGTGGATTGGTAATTGCAAAGGAAGGTAGTCACTCTGCCAATGTGTCTTTTGCCCTCAGACACATCTTTGCAGAAAGGAAGGATTCCGCCCCCCCCCGAGCAGACATCTCTCTCTCCACGTGCAAAAACTATGTTTCAGGTATAGAACAAAGAGAAAACTTCCAAGCAATTCTCATGCAAGCATTTAAAACAAAGGATTAAATTGTTTTTCAGACTTATCTGAAGGCTTTTCCTCTGAAACAGCACATTCACTCTGATCCTCAATTGAGAAATTAAAACAAGTCATTGGTACCCTTTCTTCAAATGACTTTTAAGATAAATTTTTCACTCTTTCTAATTATGATTAACAGATACCTTTTTCTTTCTCTGCAGTCACATTTCCTTTTGCTCCAATTAAAACCCTGCCAATTTTTCTTTCAGAAACAGTTAATGAATATGAACTTCAGATGGAAAGAACAAAATTGCACCTCACAAAAATACATAGTCTCAGACTGTGTTTTCTGTCCTTTTAACATATCAGGTAATTGGAAGAGAAATCTTAGAATGATTGAATTCTAATAGATTCACAAATCTGTGAAGAAAAGTAAGAGCAAAACTTAAAAAAAAAAAAAAGTGCGAATGAATTCTAAAACACGTATTAGTTGATAATCACATGAAATGGCAAACACATTAATTTTTAATGTTTACTGCTTAATGTCAAAACTAATGTTCAGTTTTGTGGACAAGTAATTTCCATTATTTGGCTATTGAAGGTCACTTAAGTAGGTAATCAGAATAATTAAATTAGCTCCCCAGAATTCCTTGTACTAGAACAAGTTCAACAGTATTCACTTAGTCATATTACGTGCATGAACATCACTGAGGAGGTCTCCTGAATGATCTTCTATTTATTTTTTTTTTTTTTATCTAGAAAACATCCATTGGTTACAAATTGCAAGGGCTGTGAAACTTCCATACCTACAAGATGACAGATATTCACTAAACAACAGACATGAATGCATCAGGTAGATTCCCTTAAATGAAATTTAGTATGCGTGATACATAGCAGTCTCCAAGCTGCTCCCTGACCACAGTTGCAGTGTTTTCCTGAACTGTGCCATTGAGCTCTGCATAATGGTATTAGTCCAAAATAATATGGAAGAAGAGCTTATCAGGAAAATACAATGAGCAATCATTTTGTTCCTTCTGTTTGACAAAGGCAAAGAATATCCATGGCAGTAGTGGCATTAGCAATGAACTTACATACTGGAACTTACAAAAATTCACAGTTTATTTCACAGGAAAAGTGTAAAACAAAACAGTCTGTAAATATAAAACATGCTAAGAAATGAAAATGGATTTTCCAAATCTGAGCTCTGCATGATTACGAACATAGCCTTTCTTTCCTTTTACAGTGCCTTAAAATCTACAAATTCACTCAGGAAATCATTACTGCTTATTCAACAGGTTTTATAAAGGGTCTCTAATATGAGTTAGGATTTAGACTTTAGTTTTAAGATACAGTCTATACAACTAAGAGGACCTATAAAGTAGTGTGGCTTTTTGGTCTGCTAGGTGATTGATTCAAGCCAACTAGCAGAGCAGTGTGACACATAGACAATATAGAAATAATGTTTTACCATTGTTTCTGTCTGTCAAAACTTCCTACCAAAAAATTCTCTGGCAGCTTTCTGACAGAAGTTCTTACAAGAGCTTCCTGCTGGAGCTTTCCTTCTATTGTGATCTCTTCAAAATATCTGAATAGGGCTGTGTGACAAAAAACCATGTACACTCTCCTTTGAACACTATAAAAGTGAAGAAAAATTTTGGAAAATCAGGGAGTGAGAAAAGAGAGAGAGAACTGGTTACTGTAACCAAAAATCTCTCCCTACCTGCCCCTCAACTCACTTTTTACTCCACCGCTGTCTATATAGCACTATATGCTACCAGAGACTGAAACTACCAACCTGGAGGGCACTGAGACCCACCACAGCACCTGCATGAGTTATATCTTATCCTTCTACACTTTCCATAGTTTTGAGAGCCAAAGGGTGCTGCTAGATTTGCATCCTCCATGGCCAACGAACACGAGCGCTTCTTGAGTGACAAAACCCACATCCTGGCTGTATTCCAGAGAACTAAAGCAGCTAAGACTACCCACTGCTAAGGAGATAACACTGAAAAGTGGCAGGGACAGGAAAAAAAAAGGCAGAAATTGCTTCTCTTCCCCCCCCACCACACCACCTCAGTAAAAAAAGGTAGTTTCTGGTGGTACGTTTTCTCTGCTTCTAAAAGCAATCTTAGCTTTTTCCAACCTTTTCTTATTTTTTCTTTTTGCATCTCTTAGCAATTAATAAAAATCATTTTTTGGTATCAACAGATAATTTGTATGAGTTTTAATTTTGCTCAGGGGAATGTTCTAATCTAAAGTTCTTTCTGCAATGTTTATGCAGATTGTAAGAAGAGAGAAACCACATTACTTCCTGCAAACTCTCTAGTGGCAGTGCTTGCCACGAGTGTTGAGGAGGCCCTGAATTTCTGTTGAAACACTCTACATGGAACTTATGGAAGGGAACTATGTTAAGGTATTAAACATATGTTAAGGCATTTTACATTACAAGTGGCAGACAAATCAAATATTACATAGAAAAAGTGGGAAAATTATTAACTTCACAAGAATAAGTGGAAATTTTGAAACAAAAGCCAGCTTTTAGATCACTCTTATGCTTACGTCCGTATCTGTTGTTTTACAATAAGTAATAGTATTTATTATTATCAGGTGTTTTACACTTCAGAGTGCATGACACATCTGAGAGTTATTGTTACCAGCTTTACATGGATTCTAATTTATCATTTCTTAATTGCCTGCTTGGAACAAAATCAAGGCAATTTCCTTTCCTATCTGACCAAAATAGCATTTTTCAGCCTTGATGTTCAGGATTCAGTGTTCTAAAGAAGCATACAGTCAAAGAGCTCAGCAGAAGAACCCTGCAAGATACATGAAAAAATGGTATTTTGAATCAGTTGATCTCAAATTCAGAGGGTAAAAAAAAAAAAAAAAAAAAACAAAAAAAAAAACAGAATAGAAAATGAAGAATCATTTTTAGAATAAGCATAAGTGTTTTCTTAAGGACTACATTCAATATTTCTATAATATTAATAATATAATATAATATAACCTTATGCTTTTAGAAAAGTAAAAGTGCAGTTTTTCAGAGCAGTGAGTTAACGTACTCTTGGAAAAAAATAATGCACATAGTATTTGTTTCCAAATATAAGCCCCAGGACAAAACCCAATAATTTTGATTAAAGAGGAATAAGAAATACAATGCTGTCCACAGTCTCCTATTAAGAAAAACAACAAGGAAAAAGAAAGTTTGAGGAAACAAAGCATTTCTCAAACAAACTGGGTAACTTTCTAGAAGGACACATCAAAAGAATTAAAATCAGTTGAGGAAGACTAATTCTTTATGAGACCACACAATGATATCCACATCAAAAAAAATACTCAGATGCTTAATGTTAAGCACGTACTAAAGTGATGTGCTGCATTACAGCTTTGAATGTCCATACCACACCAATATCATAACACAGAGAAGCTACATCACAGTTGCTTGTGATAAAGATCATGTTTTACAATGCAGTGGTGCTTTCCAAATTGCTTTATGATTCAGAGGAAAGCCATGAATATGAATGTTTTATCAACACACCAGGCAGCTTCAGATGAAATGCTCTCAGCCACTTACAACTGAAAACTGGCAAGATTAAAAAACCAGCATTAGCAGCAATTTTCCAGTACTGGAGAATACTGGTCTCATTAACATGATAGTAGAAACTTGAAAAGATTAATTATAAAAAGCTATTCGTATAAATGATTTCATAAAGGCATACAAATGAATTTATACAAATAAAAGGGGAAACTGTTACTCCTTTGTGAATCCTTTTGGAATGCAGACATGCAAGTGGGGTATATACTCATAAAAGTAACTTCCAATGGTGTAGTATTGACAGGGAACCTTTGGAAACCGTAGATACCAGGCTAACTGGGACAAACAACAAAAGGTGGATTGAAGCTATTTGAAAACATCCACCTCGCCAATTACAAAACAAAGTGCAAACTTCTGCAACAGTCACTCTCTGTGCATCACTGTAACTATCTTGGGTTGTTCCTGGCAAACTCTTTAGGGTCCAAAATGAATGGAGAAGTCAAGAACAGAATGGAAAAACCTCAACTTTTTTCTTTTTAAGTGTGGTAATCATCATCTCTTTTTCCATATCTTCCTGATAGTTTGTCCAAACTTTAATCTTTTTTCTTATCCTTGGGTGATCTTGAGGCTGAAGTCTGCAAAGCATTCCTTTTAGGAAAGGACATGCCCTCAGCTTTGTTTTCCTTTCTTTTTGTGCTTGGTTCATTTATTTTGTTCTTGTGTGTGTGAGCTTGCAGGTGGTAAGGTTTTTCTCTCTCTCTTTTTTTTTTTTCTTCACAACCAGATTCATTATTCTGCATTAAGCTGCATTGAACTACATTTGTCATCTATTAGTCCTGTTACTGTCTGCATTGTTCCTCATTAATTACTATTTCTCCTAATTTAGAATCACATGGAAATCTTGCTTTCAGAAGCATTATCCAATTCATTTATATGAATAAAAATAGTAGAAAACAGATCACTAGTGCTTGCAATACTAACACCCCACGAATAATTTCTGTTTGATTTAGGAAGGAACGTCTTGGACTTTTTTTGTCCTCTTGCAGAAATTCACTTTACTGAGTTTCTGTGCTGCATTTCTAGTATGTTTTGGAGGTTAACCTTTGAAAGACAACTTACACAATAGATCCTAAGCCAGGTTCTGTAGGTCCTACATACCTGCTGTGCTATATCCTTTCACTTATTAAAGAAAAGCAACAATTTTCAGACCTTTGTATACTTGTAATGCAGAAATTGAAGTAAGGAGGAAAGGAATTCCAGTGAATTATAGAGCAGAGAATCTTTATTTCTTTGGTACCATAAGGTCTGCTCGTAACATCAAACATTGTACTTGCCATTCGAATCCAGGAGTTCCCATCGGTTTCTCTTACTAGCTTTGACTGTGCTAGTGATGTGAAATTGACATTTACCAGCATGGGAAAGTTGGCAAACTCTGCCTGTGTTGGACAAGCACTGTAACACTATTTGAGTTGTTTATTTATACTACATATAATGTTGGCCTGTAAATATTCTACAGTTTTGCCAAACCAAATTTACACTGACTTGTTTCACAGACTTTGAATGCCAACATATTTTGGTCCTGCTTTTCCTTTTGTGCCATGTTGTGGTTTAATTAGCTTGTCTACCAAACTTTCAGTTTCTTTCGGTGTTTAAATAAGATAGGTGTTTATAGCTTTTAAATAGCATGAGTCTTTTAGTGAATTTTTCATATGGTTTGCTCTCCATAGAAGTATATGATAAAATGGGGCTCCTATAGATGGAGGCATTGTCACCTCCTTTGTTGAGGATGGCTAGCTTCTGGTTCAGAGTCTGCTAAACTTTAACAGTAAATATAGTAAAATGTTCTACATTGCTTGAAAAATGTTATAAGATTTATAGATGACCTATATTTTGATGGTATTTTTTTCATACCTGTTTCACATGATGGACAAATTCATATTAACAAAGAAAAAATTCTTGTTCTTTCTAGAAATTTTCTAATTTGCAATTTTTATAAAACAGATTATAAAAGGTTAAAAATGTCTTTGTCTTCTCACCCAGAGACAGTCCAAAGGAATTCTGCATGCTGTTTAATCACTCATAAGAAAGACTGCACTTACACAAACAACTTTTGCTTAGTTATTTTTATTTCAATTATTACCTACTGCAAGCTCGGGAGCCTGTTAGCTTTGTGGATATTACAGGCAGATGTAAAGACACAATGTATAGAATAGGAAGAGAACATGAAATTATTATAAAATATATATGTCAATGCAGTCATGCAAATATGTTTGACATATGGGTGACAAGAAAGAAAATAGAAATTACCAAGTTGATTATCAAAGTCAATAGGGATCTTCCATAAATGATAATTCTGAGAGATGAGCAGATTTAATAATAATAATCTATTTCATAAACAACTAAAAGAGTTAAATATATCTGGTTACAATAATTATTTAAAAAACAAACAAACAAACAAAAAGAAAAAAACAAATCAAAACAAAAGCAAAAATTTTGCTCAGCTTTTAACATAAGTCAGACTGTAAAAAACCTTACTAAAAAGCATTTCTCCCTTGAGTTTCTGTAAGTTATGTTTAATCTGCAGTCTTTTAAAGCAGCTTGAAATCAAATTATATTAAAACAGACTAAAAAAAAAAAAAGAAAAAAAAAAGGCAGATTTTATAGCTAGACCTTGATTTCTGTGTTTTTAATGAAGTGTGTTTCCAAAGCAGCAAATTGGGATTTTTATTCCCTTTCATATCTTTTATTTACGAGCAATGGTGTGACTGGGTGACATAAACAAACAAGATTTATTCACACAAGTATTTAAACACAGCTAACAAATGAAGAGGAAAGACACAAAGCACAAAATCAGATAAACAATAAAAATACAGTTTTAACCTAGTAGTAAATTGGCAATTATGGATATGATACTCCGGTCACTGTTTCATTTTTATTGTTCCCTCTTGGAGCTGAAAGACATACTAAGCTAAGATAAAAGTAAAACTCTTGCAGTGGTTAGTCTCAGATAGCATCTGAATATACGGTTGTTCATCTCCTAACCCAATTCCCAATTTATGAAGAAAATCCTTATTAAAAGGACAGGTTCTTCTGGCAAGGTGTCAGTCACCACTGAAATTCTTTGACTTTGAATCTAAATAATAGAGCATGAAGGAGATCTGGCTGGAGTTGCAAGAAATAGAAAATAGAATCCATTTTCTTTTTAAGGGATGGAGATGACTCTGGTTTTCAGCTCTAGAAAGCAGCAAATCTGAAATCCATGAAAGGTTTTACATGGCTTTCATCTCTGAAACATTAGTTATTTTAGATCAGTAATTTCTCCTTGCCTCAGGTCCCCAGCTGTGAAATGGGAATGCAAGGTCTTCTCCAGGCATACCCTAAAAATACTATCCTCATTCTTCAGTCATTGCTTTATTCATTGAGTGGTTCCACTTGCAGTCTCTGTACACATAGCCCATTAAAAATGTCTGCTTTTTTGTGTGCTTTAGAGCTTGTTTTTTACTGAAACTGCAAGGGATTAAAAGTATTTGTGCTCTTGCTTGGTAATTCTCTCATGAACCAAGCTCTGAGACAACTGCCATTTTGTGGGTAATGTTGCTTATTTCATAGCACACGTCTGAATTTCTTAAGAGATTCCTTATTTTATATCTTAAGAAAACATGCCAAGAACTTGGGACAGGTTTTTGAGGATGTCTGATAAAACTGTGTTGCTATCATAGTCTGGTCACAGTAATCCCTATCCTGATATCATGCAACAGTTAGCTTTTCTAATTCAGGTCAGGGAGATATTATTCTGCTTTTCTTTCTGACTGGATAGATCCACTTGACATAAACAAAAAGTCAAGTTCATGAGTCAACAGGAACTAAAAGCGCTGGAAGATTCAATTCAGTTTGAAAACTGAAAAAAAAAAAAAATCAAATTGGCATTGAAAACAGTGTTCATTTTATCAGTTTCATATTTTTGGTGTTTTGTTTTGTTTTTTTTTTATTTAAATGTTGTCAGAAAACTCTTATCTGCATTTCCCAAGAACAAAGAATCAAAAGCAAAGATTTATCTTCTCTGTGCCTATTACTTGGGGTGGGTCTAATGTTGTTTTGCTTATAACATTTGCTTTTTAACATTTTACAATCCTGGATTATTAATCCCATTCCTTTACATGGAATTTTTTTACTATTATTTTGATTACTCCTCTCTGAACCGAGATACTAAGAACAGCTGATAAATCATCAGTGGTATAGGCCCCTGTTTTGACACTATCAAAGTATTTATTAACTGTTGCAGGACTAAAATGAATAAAAACATGGAAAGTCTATAAAGCATTTTTTTAAATACAATTTCACTTTTTTTTCAGAATTATTTGACACTATTTGTCATCATCAAATAGTTCAGAGAGGCATGTTTTGTTGTGTTTTGGTGTTTTATCTGACAGGAAAGAGTACTCTTTTGGTTTTTTCCTGTCTATAAAATCATAATGGTTACAATTTTGCTTTTAAGACAGTATGGATGGTCCTGGTAGTGAGGTCAATTTCACTTGTCTGATATCCCTGGAAACATGATGAACATGTCTTTTAAAGATAGTTAATATCTCTGCTGCCATGCAGTATAACAGTTTATCCACATTAAATTACATACTTTTGTCAGTATCTCAGCCACTTCATTGTCAGACAGCTCCAATATGAAAAGTATTTATTCTCTTCTCTCCTTACTTCAGTTCCTGACAGCCTCATTCTTATTACCTGAAAAGATGAAGTAAGGGAGGTTCTTTTCCGATGGTCTGGTGAGACGGGTAAAAAGGAATTATCAGGCTTCAGTGTGACAATGTCCTTATCTGATATAACAGCACACTCCATTCTCAGCTGTTGGACCAAAAAAGCAAATAATTTTTTTGTGGTTTTCTGTCTCTGGTACTTAGACTTGCTTTGCTTTTTGAAGAGTGAGCCTGGGTCTGAAGCTGGTGACTGGATCCTCCCAAAAAGCCCTTTCCCCACAATTTGAATGGGTCCCATGCAGTTTACAAGAATTTTGACCCTACTTGCCCCCAAATATTTGAATCCCTATTGCATACAGAAATTAGAGTCAAACACATATTACTTATGAATGATATAATAAAATGAAGAGTCTCTCATTTCTATGGGCAAATAATACTCTCTCACATTCTCAATCTAAATCAAACTATAGAGTCACTAATAAAAATAAGTCATGACTCACAAAGTTAAGTTCTTTTGCATTACTCTTAAACTATTTAGGAGTTATTGGAGTCTCACATCATTAAAACTAATGTCAGTGGTATAGTCTGCAGTAACTATTAAATTTACATTTGGAAGATAAGACTCATATAAAAGAAACATTATAACTGTACTAAAGATGAAAATCTGTAGATACTGTTTACACAGCTGCGGCAGGTAATGGTTTACAGGTAAACCCTTCATGTGGTAGGAAATTCATTATGTAAATCGTCACTGGGTTTTTTTGCAACATTATTTTGTCAAATAACTCTGTGAGAGGCCTAATTGTATAAAAATATCTTTTTGTATAGACTTCAAATGTTTTTACTTCTTGCAGCAATTAATAAATACTGCATACACTCATTTAACAGTGTGCAGCATATTTATCTGTGTTCTCCTAGACTGACCTGAATAAAATGAACAAAAATATGACAAATATAAAATCTATCCTAGGTCCATCAACAAAGTACAGTTAACCAGTCATTGTCCATGAATTTACTGTATCTCAAAGACCACACCAGGCTGAGAAAGGCAAAAAATGCATCCAGAAACATACTGAGGTTACCTTCTGAAAGAAGAGGTTACCCTCTGTAGGAAAAACCTGTTAAAACTAGAGTACACACAAGTATTCTCTCAGTACCATAACTAAAAATACATTTTAATGGGGAAAATAAATAATAAAATATATATATATATATATATATAAAAATCCTTGCGGAATAAGAAGCAGAAAGAATTTTGCTGTGGTTCTTGACATATGTCCTGCTTCACTTAGGGTGTATATGCTGAACTCCACACAGGCTGACTGGAAGCTCCTGCTTCAAGGGCTTCTCACCTACCTCTTTTAGTCCTTGTAACTCAGAAAAGGCCTAAGAGGCGATGGTGAAACGAAGCAGCCTGCTTGTACGTGAAGTGCAATGTCTCAACAGCCAGCAAGCAGGGGCTGAGCTGTTAAACCTATTAATTAAAAGTGAGTTTATGTGCATTGCAGTCACTGTCCCAGAAATCTGAGGCTGGATTTCATGTCCTCAGGCTCTTTCACTAAACATTTTGTAATTGTTTTTGGTGGTTTTTTTCATTCTAGTGGAATATCTATGAGAACACACTATTACTTTAAATTGATATTGCTCAGAAATTAATCCAAATTTGTGAGGTTTAGCGATGGTATTTCAGATTACTAGCATAGTACGTACACTGTTTATGAAAAAAGTGTAATTGAAACAACCTGGGGGATTTTTTAAGGAAAAATCTTGGTATTTTCTAGCAGAATATTTCAAATAGCATTCAATTGTTCATTTTGAGATTCAAATCCTTCAAACGCACACAAAAATTTCAAAAAACAAAAACTGAGTGATATTATTTCAGATTAAACAAATCTTTCATTTAATTTAAACTATTTTGTTTTATAAAAAATCAAATATTTTCAATCAAATCAAAAAATAGGATTATTTTCTTTAGGTAGAAAAGTGATTTAAGCTAGAATAAGAGAACCATTTAAGATAAAATAAGAAAAGCTTTTATTCACATATATCGAATGTTACTTAGCTAATCAGACTTCTAAGTTTTTCTCTAGAAGTGAAAAAGAAAATCTAATCGAGACAATGGCCTTTCATTTTTTATCTAGCATTTAATGCAAGTATTGTAGCATAAACCACCATAAACTACAGAAAATACTAATTCTTTTTAATAACTCTTTAAAAGCAGAATTTTAAATAAATCACAGAATCACAGAATTGTTAGGACTGAAAGGGACCTCTGGAGATCATCCAGTCCAACCACCTTGCCAAGTCAGGGTCACCTAGAGCAGGTTACACAGGAACACGTCCAGGTGGGTTTTGAATGCCCCCAGAGAAGGAGACTCCATGACCTCCCTGAGCAGCCTCTTCCAGTGCTCTGACACCCTCAACATAAGGAAGCTGTCGCTGATGTTTAGGTGAAACTTGTGTTTTAGTTTTTGGCCAATGCTCCTCGTTGTGTCTCTGGGCAGCACTGAAGAGTCTGGCACCATCCACTTGGCACTTGCCTTTGAGATATTTATATGCATTAATTAGATCTCCTCTCAGATTTCTCTAGACTAGACAGGCCCAGCTCCCTCAGTCTTTCCCCAGGCCTCCAGGCTTCTGATCATCTTTGTGGCCCTCCACTGGACCCTCTCCAGCAGCTCCTTGTCTTTTTGTACTGAGGAGCCCAGAACTGGACACAGAACTCCAGATGTGGCCTCACTAGGGCTGAGTAGAGGGAGAGGAACATCTTCTCGTGACCTCCTGGCCACACTCTTCCTGATGCACCCCAAGGCACTATTGGCCCTCCTCGCCACAAAGGCACGCAGCAGGCTCATATACTAGGGGTTTGACAAGATGTTTATCTTTCATCCATATGTTATGTCTAGGGAAACAATCTCTGAAAAGATTTGATTCAATTTAGCTATGCAATAGAGACCAGTTCTTTTTTATGAACCTGATGAGGTTCATAACACTATGCAGGCGAAGAAACAAATAAACAAACTTGTTTAAAGAAGGCTTTACATTATATAAACATTAGAATGACTAAGAAATCTACAAACTTAAAACAATTTCTCTGCCTTTTATGGCTTTGTTATTACTGAAAAAAAAACCAACTTACTAAATTGGCAATGATTTAATGAGGATTGCTCCACAAAGCAGTGCGTCTCAGTGAAGTCATTAAGGGAAAGCTAAAGCAATTTTTTCCTTTAACTTTACTGTTTTGAGGACAAATAATTTCTTTTATTCTTTCAATTCTGAGATTTTCCATTTGCTTACTTTTACTAGAAAGCTGTGGTTAATATAATTGCTATTTAAAAAAAATCAGAGAAGATATAACTTTATTTCTGTTTGTAGAGCTACTTATGCACATCTACTTGTTTTACTTAAAGTATCTATGTGTTCTGTGAGAAGCTTTTCACCAGTGTAACCATATTTACTTCACATCAGATAGAAATGGGGGTATTCATATATTCTAATGCAAAATTCAATACCAAAATTTTGAGTCTTAAGCTTTTGAAGTAGGTGTTAGTATTATGTTAAGTTACTGTGGAGAGATGTATTTTCAGGTAAAATAGGACTAAGTGTGTTTAAAAATATGGTTGAATATGAGGTAGACCATACACTCAATTTTAGTTGTTATTTTCTGTAAATGCAAACTCAGGTCCATATTCAGGTTCCAATTGTCATGTCTATAAATGTGTAACTCTCCATCACTTTCCCAAGTTTAAAAGCTAAATGTCTACATAAATTAAAGTTTCAGAATGATGGGTAAGGTCTCTTGTTTAGTCATAGATGTAGACACTG
Organism: Anabacerthia variegaticeps; assembly: GCA_035583185.1. NCBI lineage: Eukaryota > Metazoa > Chordata > Aves > Passeriformes > Furnariidae > Anabacerthia > Anabacerthia variegaticeps. Next base: position 26,087,323 of record JAWWEW010000078.1, read on the forward strand.
AGACATCTCAGAAAAATCTCTAATTTCAGCATAGTTAACTATTGTTGCATTACTTTTATGTGAAGGTTATGATCAAGGAGAAAGTACAAGAAGGAGTCCAATATCATATTTGGCTTTATAAGTCCTGTTAGGTAAAAAAAAAAAAAAAAAAAATCTCATAGATCATGCAAGTGAACTTTAATTTGGCTCACTAGGGCAGTACTTGTCTTAAAATGGGACAAAACTCAGAATGACTTTGTAATAACTGAATTAATATTTCATTAGATATCTTAAAGGGATCCATAAAGTTCTTATAAGATTAGCTAGACTAATGTGTATATTAAATCACACATATTTGTTTAAGCTAAATAGAAACAGGAAATATCCCAGGTTTCCCATATTGCTATAAAATTAGTCAAGAAAGATATTTTGTTTTCTATGATAATAGGAATAGAGAACACAGAGCCCTTTAAAAGACAACTGTTTTTCTACTTCTAAATTAAATTTTTAGACTGCTGAGAAATTAAGGCAGAAGGGATCAAGCAGTTATTCAGAACATTCTCTCAACCTATTTGGTAGTGGAAGTAGGAAAAAGCAAACTTTAAAGTGTTACAGGACACAGTAAAGTGCAAGCCATACAGCATTGCATTTTCCTGAGCTGAGAGAAAGCTAAAAAATACAGAGTACATGGAGCAATGACAGTGTTTGGTACTAGTTGACAATGACATGCAGAGCATCCTAAGCAATAGTGTTTATCTCACAGAGCATCTGAATTATTCATAGATTCCAACAGTAGAATAAATTTATTGTCTCCTATAAGAGATATAAGAGGTTGATAAACTGCTTTTCTGACCTTGAAGAACTTTGTTGGCACATTAAGGGACTTTGATACATAGCAAGGTGCAGACACTCACTATGATTTGTTAGGTGCATTCTGCTGGGACTGCACTATCAGGTGAATTGAAAACAAAAAACCTCTCTCAAGAAAGCAGTGTGGAAAAAAAAAATGCAGAAAAAAAAAGCTGGTGGATTTTCTCCCACTGTCCCAATTGTACTGAATACAAGGGGGAGGGAGGTGCAGGGGTTTAAAGTTTATATTTTTTTTAACTACTGCTAACATGTGGAGAAGGAAAGATGGAATATTGTCTTCTCTTTTGTCTTCTGCTGTCTATGTTCCTTCTACTCTGGTACCAATGACTCTGACCCATCCTGCTTTACTCACTACATATTGCTCTGTACTACACACTGGGATTTGAACAGGTGACAGTAGGGCCTCAGAGAGGCTAGAACTAAGATCCTATTGATATGGAAGCAAGAACATGCTTCTCTACTGTCATGCTTTGTACTGTCGTACAAATACCCTTCAAATGTAGAGAATGAAAAAACTTAGTAGAGGAAAAAAAATGTTGCACAACAGACACATTTCTTTCAATGTTCTTTCAATGGATAAGTGGAAAGAGTGGCATTAATTACTGGCAACATATGTTCTTTCAGAGCATTTATCTTAATATCCTCTCTTCGATCTCTGTGGATTTAGTCTACTAGCTTAGTATTAGGATCTTTTCATTCTCTTCTTGTTGGATAGGCCAATACAGCTTACAGAAGTGGTTAAACTACCTGTTTTCCTCAGCCTCAGGGATTCGAGAGTTGTAACTGCAGAGGCAGAGGCATCAGCCCACAGGGCCTCCAGAGATCAGCAGTTTGCTTCACAAAACTGCCATCTGTAACTCTAAATAATTAAATATAACTGATAATCAATCAGGAGCATATGGTTAGCATAACAGAAATTGAACTGTCGCTGAAGTCAGGGAAAAAGCTGCTTCACTGAGGATTAAGAAGATTGGATTTTGGTTACCTGCACACTATATTACATGTGAATAAAAAGAGGATTTTAGTTTCCTGTATAAGTAGTCTATTAATCCTAATAAATGCAACCATCTTTCCCACAGAAACATTTAACATGAGTTTAGTGCTTTTACCTCAGTCTAATACTTGTGTCATAAAATAGCACAAAAATAATGTACCATCCTAAAAGAAAAACACAAGCTGTCTTGTATAAGCTATTGAGAAAGATTTATTGTTTTCAGCTTGAAAACAGCAAGAAAAACATAAGAAGGTTAAGGGCTGAACTGTGATCACCCAGCTCAAGCAAATGAGAGCAAAGCAAGCAAAATGATCCCACTTCCATAGTTTGTGAGAAACCAGTTAGATAAACAGGAGCAAAACAGTGTTATTTCCTTTAAGACAATATATTTTAAATAAGCAACAGTCCCTTCCTTTGCAAGGAGTTGCTTGTAGTCCTAGCAGCCATTGGCAACTGCTGGCACACCTCTGCTTTCATGTTGCCAACTCAGAAAATGCAGTTGTCTGTATCCTCCTTCCATCTTCCTGCTTTCTCTGGAAAGAGTCTACTTGAATTAGAAGAAGCTACTTGTTGTTTAAGACTACCGCTGTTACTCCCTTTGTGAGTCCACATTCAAAATCACAGTGTTGTTTTAAAAGATGGAAGGCTGCACAGCTGGAAAATTGCCCTACAGGCGACTAATAAGGACCAGTATATTATTTATGTATGCAAATACACAACTCTATAAAATGAGGACTATTCAATACAGGAGTTCACAGACTCAGCCCTGGTAATCCTGCATGCCTGAGCTCTCAGCGACTAGAAATGCCGAAGTGCTAGTTGCATATACTTCTGACAATGAATAATCAGTAAGGGATTGACAGTAAGCATAGGTAATTTTGATTGAATAGACTACTCTCTAGGTTCACATGGACAATTCAGAAGCCCATTATACTTGTTTAATGAACATGAGTAATAGAGATCATTTATTAATTCACTGCATTAATTGAAGCCAGTATTGTTACCTTTCGTCTTTGTTTAATGCTGCCATTATCTGACCCAGCTTTATATTGTTGATATATTTAATACTCTGTGAACTGTTTCATGTTGACTTTTTGATGTGTTATAAAAAATTCAATGCAATTTCATTAAGAATAGGACTGAAGTGGGATAAATAGTAACTCCAGCTATAGTGCTATCTATATTTTAATTTTCAGTGTAAAATGTTCTGTCTGACCTTTTAGAAAGCTCTATTACATTAAGTTAGGATTCTCCATTTCAAATGGTCTATGTTCATATTGGCATTTCTAATAAACTTTGGAAAAGGAAAATATTTATAATTTAAGCTTGTCCATTACCAGATCCATGCCACAGTTGTAGACATTTTATGTGAAGGCATATATATCTTTCAAGTAAAAGCAAGAAAAATGGCTTGTGTAACTTTACAGCCTTTCATCAGGTAAAATGAATGGGGTTTTTTAGCCATTAAGATCTTGCCTAGGTTTCTTTCTTTCTCTGACACTTTTTGTTCCAAATCTGAACTTTGGGATAGTATGTGAATTTGCTCATTTATTCATTTTTGGATAGTCCCAAGCCCTGTCTTTGCTGTAGCTGAGAAGACTGATGGCATGTTAACACTTCTGAGGTTATTTGTTCTTAAGTACATCTTCTAGGTTATATGTCATAATGACAAGCAGCCAGCATTGTAGGTGCCAGAAACATTACAGCCCTGTAGCAGGGTTACAGTTCATAGACTAAATCAGCTCAGAAGATGTATGGGTGGTCCAATGATTGCTGAATGTTCAGTCCAGGAGTTTAAAAGAGAGAATCAATGAGCTGCAACTGTGTAAAATAGGGGTCAAATATGTACAGCTGAGCCTCCACATACATCAGATAGGGCTATGTTTTATCTTCTGCTGTGTAACATTTGTTACTGAAACATGGCTCAGAAACAGTCTATTAAAAGAAGATTGGTATTAATTAATTCAGATTACCGTCTGCTCTAGAAGACAGCAGAATAGCAGTATAGTTCTGAACTACCTTGGGCACATTGCTATCTATCTCAAATTCTAAGTACTAATTCTAAATTACCAAGCAGATATTTGACCAAGACTCTCTCCTCCACTGATGGCCCTTTGGTTTTGTGTCAGTGATTTTCTTGCCAGCACAATCTGCTCTGCCAATCACAGCTTCCTTGCTTTTTTATCTGCTTGACTTTGTGTTCCATTGGATGGTTAAATCTACTCCAGGTCTTTATAACTATTTCTTTATTGATAAATAATTTTTGTTCTATGGTGCTGATTCAGTTTCTTCGTGAAAAGAAGCCTGGTACTGGGGAAAAAACCAAATTCAGGTGGACCAGTGAGAATTCAGAGAACTTCATCAGCTCAGCAAATCTAGCTTACTTCCACCATATGAGAGAATATGTTTGGGTTAAAAAAAAAAAAATTAAAAAGAAAATCAGTTAAAACATTAAAATCCTTAATTCTCGGTCTCTGACAGCCGGTCTCATTATTCATACAAGTCTATAACAATTCTTATGGTGACCCTCTGTGACTTTCCATTTTGCATTTCTGGAGCAGCCTACATTGCTGCAGCATCCTTAACACTGAGTTGCTCTTTTCCCTACCCTAGCCTGGAGAGGGTTTCAGAGTGGAATTTATCTCAGATCTACTTTCAGCAAACAGAAGCCATAACTCATACCACTAATATAGATTTAGGGAGAATATAAATTTCCTTTGCAATGGCTGGTGGTGGTAAGGGGGCTTTTAGGGTGCAGAACTACTATAATGAGAAAGCTGGAACATGCTTGATCCTCCTGTTCATTTAATGAAGAGTCTTGTTGCTGACCCTCTGCACAATTTTGAAGTATCGGAACTAGTGTTTGGGAAATTGAGATCTGAAGAATTTTAACCTAAGGAATGGAAAGAAAGAAGTGAAAGGTTAAAGAAGACAAACATAAATGTGAATATGGAAGTAAATAAAAGCAATACCACTGAGGAAAGAAAAAACAACAACAACAAACAAAACACTAGGAGGCACTAATTTTCAGAAGAAGAATACTAAATATAGACAATGTAATTTTGAAAAGTTTATATTCAGTCTTGTAAGAGAATTGGATATGACCATTAATGATGTTGTAAGAAGTTCAGAATTAGGAAGGAAGAATACAGATAAAATAGGACAGCTGAGAAGGGGGTGCAGGTTACTTAACTGATTTTAAGGGTCCGGATAATTTCTTAGAATCATAGAATGAGATCATCTATTTCTAATTCTCCTGCCATGGTCAGGGCCACCTTTCACTAAATCAGGTTCCTCAAAGCCCCATCCAACCTGGCCTTGAATACTTCCAGCAATGGGGCATCCACAACCTCTCTGAGCAACATAATTTCATGAAAATAACTTTGTTTATGGCATGGTTACTATAAAAGGGGCTAGATGCCTGAGTCTTCTAGCCCTATTTTTTAATGCTTTGTTGAAAGAGAAGATACCTGAATTGGCATATTAAGGAAAATTGTACATTTAGTTTTCCTTTATTTAGTTTATAAGCAAATTTTATAATCTGCCAAAAAACACAATCTTTGTTGAAGCTTCATCTTTTTATTCAACTCTACTTTTATTTCATTAAATCTAATTATAGAACAGATAAACAATTTAATTTGAAAACATCCAGTAATTTTTTTGTCTTTCCTTTATTACTTATGTAAGTGGAATGGTTTTCATTCTGTTTTGTTGTGTTTGTAGAAAAAATCCAATAAATCTAACATACTACAATGTGAAGCAATACAAGTAGGAGTAGTAGGATGTGGCCTTATATAGTATCCCTAAAAATTGTATTTTTTTTTTTTTTTTAAATTTCCCTGGTTATTAAGAATAGCAGTTGCTATATACATTTCAGAAAACTGTTTTAAGAGTGTCCACCTTGCTTTCACTACCAACACTAGTACTCTGCTCAGTGCTTTAAACCTTCATTACTATTCACAGCACTGGAATGTGTGGCAGTGAAGGTACCTTTTCACCTACTATAGATCTTATCAGTTTTAGAGTGCCCTGATGATGGACGATACACAGAGGATGCAGTTAATGAATGCTTTTTTTGCTTCAGTCTTTACTACTAATTCCAGACCTGGAGGCAAGAGAAAGTCTGGAGAAAGTAGGATTTCCACTTGGTCAAGAAGTATCAGATGGTAAAGGTCATTTAGTCAGACTTGACATCCACAAAACCATGGACCCCAGTGAGATGAAGCCATGAGTGTTGAGGGAGTTGGCAGATGTTATTGCTAAGCCGATTTCAGTCATCTTTGAAGGGTCATGAAAAACAAGAATGATGTGTGGAGGAAAGCCAGTGTCACTCCAGTTTTCAAATAGGGCAACATGGAGGACCCAGAACGCTACAGACCACTTAGCTTCACCTCCGTCCCTGGAAAGGTGGAGGAACAGCTCATTCTGGAGATCATCCCTAAGGATGGGGAATTAAAGAATGTTATCAGGAGTAGTGGATTAAACAAGGAGGAAATCATCCTTGACCAGCCTGATAGCCTTCTATGATGCATGACTGACCAGGCAGATGAGGAAAGAGTGGTGGATGTTGTCTCCCCTGACTTCAGCAAGGCTTTTAATGCTGTCTCTCATAACACCCTCATAGGTAAGCTCTAAAAGTGGGTTGGGTGAGTGGAAAATGACATGGATTGAAAACTGTCTCAGTGACATAGTTCAGAGAGTTGTGATCTGTGGAGCAGGGTCTAGTTGTACATCTGTAGCCAGCCGTATTCCCGGCGGGTCAGTACTGGCCCCAGTCTCGTTCAACTTATCCATCAGTGGCCTGGATGAAGGGACAGAGTACACCCTCAGCAAGTTCACTGATGATATAACACTAGACAGTGTGGCTGTGCTGCCTTTCAGGGAGACACAGACAAACTGGAGAGCTGGGCAGAAGGGAACTTTGTGAAGTTCAACAAAGGCAAGCACCTGGGGAGGAATAACTCCATGCACCAGTGCAGGTTAGGGGCTGACCTGCTGGAAAGCAGCTCTCTGGAGAAGAAGCTGGCTGTTCTGGTGGGCAAGTTAACTATGAGCCAGTAGTGTGCCCTTGGGGCCAATAAGGCCTGGGGTGCATTAGGAAGAGCATTGCTGGCAGATTGAGGGAGGTGACCCTGCCCTTTTGTTCTGCTCTGGTGAGGTCACATCTGGAATGCCTTGTGCAGTTCTGGGCTCACCAATACAACAAAGACAACAAACTACCCCCCAACTGGAGGGCTATGAAGATAGTGAGGGTATTGAAGTATCTCTCTTATGAGGAAAGGCTGAGGGTGCTGGGTCTGTTTAGTCAGCAGAAGAGTGAGAGGACACCTTACCAAAAAGCAGATGCCAAGAAGATGAGGCCAGACTATTTTCACTGGTGTCTGACAAAAGCATAAAGGGCAAAGGGCACAAACAGAAACACAAGAAAGTTCCACCTGAATATGAGGAAAATCTTTACTGTGAGCATGATAGAGCACTGGAACAGGCTACTCAGAGAAATTTTGCCATCTCCTTCCCTGGAGATGTTCAAAACCAACTGAAACATGATCCTGCTCTAGGTGAACCTAGTTTGCCAGGGACGTTGGGCTAAATAATCTCCAGAGGTCCCTTCTAACCTCAACCATTGTGATTTTATTCTATAAGTTTGAAAAATAATTTTGAAATATTGAATATAGATTTTTTTTTGCTATGGAACTTGAGGTTTGAGAAGTGGGTAGATAATAATTCTTCCATTAGACTCTTTTGTCACTCATTTTGTTACTTTAGCTACTAATGACATTTTATTAATAAGTAGCTTTCAGCATGACATAGAAAACCATTATGCATTTTAACATGCAGTAAACAGTCTTTCAGATACAAAAATAAAATAATAAAACCCTCTTTTATTAAGCCAGAAAAGACAGCCAAACAGGTCACTAAATGTCAATATTGTTATGTTATTTCAATGTGATTATGCCTGTTATGAAAGAAGAATGATGTATTCTATAAAGTGAGCAGGGGATCAGGCTTTTACCCATAAAAAAATGCTTTTCCTTATGTTAGTTTGTCACAAAAAAATTAATCTGCTGCATGAGATGTTCACAGGAAATGTTTCTATTACTGAGAGATGAACCTTAAACGTTTAGTGAGATTTGTAGGCACTATTTCCATTTGATAAATGGGTATTGGGACAGAGCTGGTTCAATTCACCACATATAGCTAACTGTTAAATAGTTAACCACTAAGTCTAAGCTAATCATTTAGCCTCCCTCTGTAGCACATAGAGATAGAAAGCCACTCCTTCCAGAGAACATTTTATTTTCACTACTCTAAATATGTAATTTTGGATAATAAGTTTCTGGAAGTGCTTTCCCCTCTCTCTCAGTAGACTAGAGGCAGCACGGATCTAAATCAGTCAGTTCAGATTAGATGTCTGACAAGACGGCTGATAACGGTGAAACTCTCCCCCAAAAAACAAAGCCAAGGCTTGTAAGGTATTTAATTCCAGGTCACATCAATATATGACAGTAAAATGAAATACAATAGTTTCTGAACAGACTTCTGCCTACAAGAGCAGTGAAAATAGAAAGCCGCTTAGGGATATGAAAATGGACCTCTGCACACCACAACTGGAAATCTAATAGCCACACTATTTGCTGTATAGACATTGTAATAGAAATCATACAGATCTATATGGGGGAAAAAAGTTACAGTATGGCATGTTTTTTCATCTGAGTGGAAAAGAGGTGTTTTGAAAGTCTATGAAAAGCTAAACCTCTCTCAAGAAAATCATCTGAATTCATTATGTCATTTGAGTGTATGTACACAAGGGTTTGTGTTTTTGCCTGAGTATTGACCATGGACAGCTCCACTCAAACTAACCCTAATAATTGACTACACTTATGTATAAGATATTAAAAGCAGTGCACAAAGATGGACTCAAAAGAAAATTTGGCTAGGAAAATATTAGATACACAAATCTGCATTTTCCTCACAGCGAGTAAATGAAATTTAGTTGATTAAATAAGAGACCCAATTTTAATTATTTTCTTTCATTTTTTAAAGAGAATTCATCATTTCTGCCGTTAACTGTAGCAGCCTTGTTGCTTTAAGCTGTTAGCTTGTAACAGTTATTCAGTACTGTTTCCAGTTGAAGCAATTATTTCACGATGGGAGCGGGATTGAACCCAGCTGCTTAAATTCCTTCAGTTTTCCCTTGATCTTAATGCTCACAAATTTCCACTGCTGCAATTGAGGAGCACCCAAATGATGAAAATATTTTTGAGCTGGATTTTTGGTAAGGACCTTGGAATCTATCTCAAGATTATTCAAACTTAATTTAAGGAATTCAACCCAACAGACCAGAAGTTAAACAACAGTGTCAAACTAATTTTAAAGAAAACTAACAATCAAAAGTATTCTTTTCAGATCTCATCAAAGATGCTAATTTAAAGGTCTGCTATTCTGACAAATCACAGAACACACTGATCTGGTTGGAATCTCTGCTTTCGCAGAGACAGTGAAAATTAAATTGCTTTTGCTCAGTTTAAATATCAAATCACATTTTTATGCTTAGCAGAAGTTAGAACTTGATCTCAAGAGCTCACTTAATATAAAAGACATGAGAAAAAGGCACGAGCTCCTATACTCTAAAATGCTTTATAATGCAGTTCAATTTAAATAATTCATATTCAGTGCTTTAGCTAAAGACTAAGTTTTATGGGACAAAAAAATTTCTTTATGCACATGAGTAGGAGTGAGTAAAGATCACTGGAGTCTGCATTTCTTCCTGCAGTGGCCCTAAAAATCTGTCAGGGCTATAAACATGGTTTTTGGTTATGCATACTTAAGGTGGGAAATCACATTTCTGACTGATAAGAATGTAGAGGACTTGAAATTATTTCCACACTTATTCAGAAAGAGGGAAATATGAACCCAGAGCAGACACAGAGTAAAGGGACCAAGCATTACCTAGGTGTGTGGGATGTGAGGGAGAGAACAGCAGTTGGTGGACCCCTGCATCTTTGGCATCTCAGCAGGCCCATGGACCTTGTCCTTCTCAGAAGGGTGTCACCAGCAAATTCACATAAATCCAGTCTGTGCCCCAGTGAGCATTTTCCATGTGAGCTGCATTTTGTAGAACACAGCAAACATCAACAGTTCTGTCCAGTATCAATTCCTTTGAATCCCTCAATTAACTCTGCTGCAATTACTTTACTTACAACTGTACCTTCTGGTATGACAGTAAATGTAAATATTAGCATGCAGACTTACAGCAATGACAATAGCGATAGCACCAGGCAGGCATTCACAAAAAATATACAACAAAGTGAAGGAAATAAGTGAGCCTGAAGACATGGAAGTGTAGTGTCCCAAGAGGCACTCACAGAGGTATCCCTGCTACTCCTTTTCTGAAGCTGAAGGGACAAGTCATTTCTAATCCCTCTATTGACTGCCATCTAGGGGCCCTTAGAATTTTTTAGTGCATATCTTGATGCTGTATTATTTTGTGTGTAGCAAATATAGACAGGAAATTTTCCTTTTCTGTCCCTATAATGGTCATTGATCCAGCAGATGTCTGAGGCAGAAACCTTGTAATTGTAAAGGTTATCCTGGACAATAAATAAAAAAAATTAGAAACTGGAATAGTTGTTTAGAGTTTTCTCTTACTTTACAACAAGAATACAAAGTAAAACTATAAAATAGTTGTGATTAATATCATCTATGACTTTACACAGTAAATTTGTAGTACAGAGGCATTAACAGTCAAAGAAAAGGATGGATTTTCCTGAGCTCTGAACACTCTCAACTCCCTCTGACATGACCACAATTTTTGGATAATTTCTAGTTCAGAAAATCATGTCTTATATTTTGTTCTTTTCATGTAGTTTTCTTTCACTGGGCACACCACAGCACTCACTCATCCAAAAAAAGAGGCTTGGTTACCATTTTACACTTTTCACATTAGTGACACTGAATTTTTTTTTTTTTTTTTTGGGAAGATCCCGGACTCTTTCAGAAAACAAAGAATATTGCCACATGTCTTCTGAAGACATTTGCATACAAACTGTCCCAACTGTCTGAGTTGCTCTGGGAACAATTTCCCTAGTTGTTAAAGAGGCTGTACTGTGTTGTCAGTTTTAGTCAAGGCCAGGGAATTTATTTTATTTTTTGTCTTCAGTGTGCCATATACATTTCCACTCACATACTTAGGTATGTAGTTTTCTTTCTCTTGGGGAAAGGTATGCCTATCTGTCATCAACTGTGAACTTCTAGTTATCAACAAATTATGGAAGTTACACTTTAAAATGGGAGCTTAAAAACATCAGAGTAGCCATCTGTGTGAATTCAGAGAAGCTAAATGTGTTTGACACTGTACCATTATTTTTATATAAACAATATAGCCTTACAATGTTGAAAGTGTTGTTATATCTAATTGTCTGCCTTCTTTTTTTTTTCTTTTTTTTTTTTTTTTTTTTAATATGGTATACAGGATTTAATCTTAATTGCTTGTTACCTTGCGGTTCTACTATGGCCACCCAAGGATCTTTGTAAATAACATGTTACAGCACAATGTTGTATTCATTTCCGTCAGTAAAAAACAATTTTAGCAGGGATTGCTTCTTTATTTTAATAAATTTTGAGGTAAAATTTAGTGGGAAAATAATACAAAAAAAACAGTGATGGCTTCTTAGAGAGCTCATTAAAAAATTAACATCTTATATTCTACCTACCTCTGTGACATAGAAGGCAACATATTTTAAGAAAAAGACCTACTTTGACTTCAAGTCTTTCCTTTCCTGACTAATTAATGCCCCCAAACATGGGGCTCAGATATATAGAAAAAATTCAATCAACACGTATACATGCCTCAAATATCACTGTATTGACAAACACAGTCTGAGAGGAAAAAAAAAAAAGGACAACAAAACTAATCAAATCAAAACAAAACCCAAACCAGAACAAAAAACCAAAACCACAACCCCCCCCCAAAAATAGAAAAACAAGGAAAAAAAAATGAGGCTTCTCTCTGCTTTGACCCAGACAGAGAACAACGATGGATGGAGGTAGATGGCAAAAATGGTACCTTCATTATTTCCAGAATTAGTGTGGTCCAGAAGATACTGATCTTAATTTTATTACTTTAAATCTTTTATTTCAAAACATCTGAAACCAATGGAGCAATTCACAGATTTAAAGGGAAAATTTACTCTGAGTCAGAATGACAAAATCTGGTGCTCCAAATAAAGTGAGTACAACTTACTAACAAGTGTAAGTAGGGCTGTACAAGACATAATGCACTGCTTGAAGCCTTCCTTCAGTGAGCTCTTAAAGGGAAAAGTGGTACAAAATTTTTCAATTTGAGAACCTGGAAAGAGGACCGTGAAATTTTAAGACATGTTACAGTACAAGGATTTTATACCTGATATATTTTATGTTGTGAATACATAGACCAGAATAAAAAGAAATCAGGCACATTTTTAAAATGATTTCTTAGCATCTGGTAACTTTTTTTCATGGTCCCAGATTATTGCCTAAAGTCAGCTATTTTCCTACAACAGTCACAATGTAGACAGACAGCAATCTCTCTGTATGGTATTAGAGTGGAACTAAAAATGACTGTGTCCTAGCAGGGCTACAACTTGTTATGTTGATTGAGGTGAGACACTGAAGTTCCCATCTAGAGTTTTGTATCTGCAAAATGAAACTAATTACACTTTTAAACAATACCTTATTCCTTGACTGACTTTTCAATACAGAAACTATTTTATATTATGTATCTGTACCTGACTGAGTAATACTCCTACCAGGAGTATATAAATGCTACTGCAATAAGTACAGTAATCTTAAAACAGTGTTTTGTGTAAAGTTCATTCAATAGAGAACAAAACTAAATTACAGAAACATCAGAATACTTGCACTTTACTTACTTTATAGGCTAGACGTACCTTGAGTGTATGGTTAGGTGTCACAACAGTTCCTGTTTTCCTGTACTAAATATGTCTTTGACCAAAAGCATAAGTTTTTTGACATGCCTTATAAGTCACTCTGTGTGCATATGTGTAGGAGGGAAGGATTACCAGTCAACACAAAATTCAGTCATTCAGACTAAGTGAAAAGGTAGGGCTCCTCATCTGGTGAGTTGGGCAAGCAACAAATAGCCCTTCCCTTGAGGACCTGCTGACAAGCTACAGAGTGTTTGCTTTTCTGGGCCATTTCACTTAAATAAAACTTTAAGCAGGTGATTTAGTTCCTTCAGAGAGTCTCAGACAGAGATTATTCTGGCGGGTGGTCCTTGTTGCCAGCATGCTTGATTGGTACAGTAAACCTATTCACTTATATTCCTGGATAACTTTCCAGTTTCACCCTCCCTAGAGTACTGCTCTTTCAAGCACCATTTTAACACCCTCCTATGCAGATGAAATTCAGGCTGAACTAGGACTCCTTTTGCATTCTTTTGTTTAATTTTGACTACACAGTAAATATGTGAATAGAATCATACTCAACGATGAAGGTAAATATTCCTCTCAGCTGCTTTAAGGGTTCTTCACCATCAACAAGAGGCAGCAGATGGGCCTGTTTGCTTATTTAAGAGAGGGAGAAAACAAAAGAGATTTTATGATATTTTATCCCGAGTTATAGGGGGCTTTGGGGTACAGAGGTCTAAGTAAAGTTTGCCTCAGGCTTTTGCACCACATAAACTGCTTGCACTTTTTTAAGGCAATGTTTCCACGTGTAGATATTTTTCTTTTCCAGCAGGAAATATTTCCAGATGATTCCTTGCCTTGTTCTTCAGCCAAAGTTTCATATGTTTTGAGAAATGTCTTGTCTATAGATTGCTAAGCCCTTAAAGCCTTTGATCCATTCTGTGTTTACCAAAGCTGTTTGCTCTAGGTCAATGCTCTCTGCCCATGGCTATAAAAAAACCCAAACAAAAACAAAAAAAAAAACAACCTCTTCAAGACACCAAGGTGTGGCTCACCTTAAGAGAGGAATAAAAGAGTTAAAACTCATATATGAGTCTGAATGCAGTGGACTAAGTATTGCTACCCAAAGGCTGTCAAAAATTGGGGGTCTACTCTGGACTCTGTTTCTTGCTTGCTGTTTTTTGGTTTATACAGAGGTCTTAATATTCATTTCTCCAGCATAAAGAAATTAATTGGGATTTACTCGAGACAAAATGTAGATCTACTACAGTTCTGTTTGCAGATGCAGCACATACTTGGAGAAAGAATAAAATGGTACTACTCTGACAATGAAAATAACTGCTGCTGTTTATTATGCAATTCAGTATATTTAATCTTGATTCTGGAAGTACTTAAATATAGAATAGCTCTTTTTAGTCTGAGGTACTCTATTTTCTCCATCAAGTCCCTTACCAAAGGACAAAGGCTAAGCAAGCAGTGAAGGAAAAATAGTGAGATATGTCTGCCTGACCTCTAAATGTGTTTGTAATTCACAGCCAGATTTTAAGGGAGTTTAGGGGAGTTAGGTACCTCAACTTAGTTGTTATTCATCTATCGCTTCTCACCACTCTTTTGCACAGAATCTCCATAACTATAATGTAGGTTTTCTGTCTGAAGTTAAGCACAACTCACTTGATAGGCTTAGATATGGTATACAACGGCCTCTGGAAAACTACAAATCAAAGGAAAATTCTCATAAGCTGAAGATGGTAAATGCTCTCTTATCTCTCTCTCTTTAAAAATATCATCCTCATATTCATTATCCATTCTTTTTCTTACTCACTTGTGAAAGACAGGAAGACTTCTTGCCTGTCCAGGGGTAGTCAGGAGGCCTTGGGCCTAGAGATCAAAAATAAGAAAGGAGGATGAATAGACTAAAATGAGAAAAGAGAGAGAAAAATCAAGATCTGGACAAAAAGGAAGTAATAAAAGAGGAAATTTAGTTCTGTCAAAATACTTATTTTTAATTTTCTATTGATTAAAAGAAGTTTCTGTTATGACAACAGGACTTTCTAGAGTTTCCATTTTATTAAAAAATACAGATAAATTTCTCTGATATGCATAATTTTATATCTAAATCAAGGCTTTTCAATTGAAACCAACTTGTATATTGAAAAGAATTTTTGTATGACATTTTCTATCAGTAGCAAATCATAGATACATTGTAGAAAGATACACTTTCTGCTCCAATGTTATTGCCATATGGTGAAGTATCAGCTGCCACTATTGTAGTTGATTTCGCAGTGTCAGACAGGAAACATGAGGCAGAGCTAGCAACGGCAGGCATTTTCCCAGTCCCAAGTTTGGTAAGTTTATTTTCTTCCCCTGATTTTATGGACTATTGCTATTGGCAATCCTCTCCTGGCTCAGTGTTACCTTTAAATGAACAACTGTAACCTCAGAGATCTTTTCCCATACTCCCACAAAGACTTGATGATTACTATTTTCAACTGACGAAAAACCTATTCCCCGCCTGACAAGAACTTAAAGCAGCATCTTGCTTGTCATAAGATAGACAAGACCTCTGAAAAACAGGCTGTTCTCTGATTGTCAGGGTAAGATGCTTATGTTTTTGCCTTTTCTCCATTTCTCTTTATTTAGACCTCATGTTTGTAACCATCCAAGCAGAAGATGGAATAGTTATTTACCAGAAAATTGAAAGAAAGGCATAGGAAAGTAGGGTTCAATGATTCGACTTAGAGTAGAGTGTCAGAGAGAAACAACGGTCACCAAAGCAAAATCCTCAGCTCTGGTGTGATCTTCTATAAGCTGTGACAAAGCCAGAAGTAATAGCTGTGTCAGTAGGGAGAGGGAGGAGGCCAGCACTTGCTCACAGTAGCCTCCTCATGCATCACTGTCAAGCAGACTGTAGAGAAAAAGAAGCAAATCCTCACTGTGAAATTGTTTCTCAGACTCAAGCAGTGGCAGCAGCAATGCAGTCTGCTGCTCGTGTGGAGAAGGTGTCAGCAAAGGGAAGAAAGGTAACCCCATGGCAACAACTGCTTCCTGATCCCATTTAAAAAATATTTGTGCAATGTTAGTAAAAAAGCTGCACAGTATAAAGATGGAGGAGGAGTATATTAAATGAACATGAATGTGGAGATAAGGCATGAGAGAAGGAGAAAAAGACAGTGCTTTGGTAAAGAAAAACAATTCAACAAAATATTCTTGATTGATTTCAATGTGTTGCTCAGCACACACTGCAAGGCAGTGAGAAGCAGACCTCAGGTAGGTTACCCATCTCTTGTTAGGGACTGCATTGTATTCTAAACAGTAAAACAGAAACTGTCAGAAGCTGCCCAACCTGCCTAAATTATAAAAATTATCAGCAGTTAGAGTACCATGACAAATATTTCGGTTCGTCTTTGTTAGAACTGCTTGTTTGCAATGCTCTGGGTCTCCCAAGCAAGGGAGAGTGAGCAGAGTCAGTATCAGGCCTAGTCTCCCCAAAAGAAACATATGGAATAACACATCCATGCAGTTTCTGTCTTCTCTATGCCTGATAACAGAGATAATTCATAGTCAGAAACATGAGTTTAGCACATCTGTGCAAAAAAAGAAAAAAAAAATCTGTTTTCCTTAACTTGTATAGGCCCTGACTGCATTGCAAATAACAATTTAGAAATGGAGACCTTTTCTGAACCTTCTCCATTTCATTTTTATACAGCAATTCTGACTGTAAGCTGAAAGAAGGGCATGATCCTGTGTGGTTTCCTGTGCATATTAAGTGGATTAATACCTTTGAAATGAAGGCAGGCTGTGTAGTCCACCTCAGCACTTCTCAGCTCTGTAAAAGGATCATTCACTTCACAACACTGTGGGTTTTAATTTTAGTTTATGGTTTATTGCTATCTATGACTACTCCGTCACCACAGCTTTGATGTATACAAATAAAAACAAGCACGTAAAACATTGGCTTCAGATAGACTCTAATGTTATGCCATCTTTGCTGCTCTTTGTTTAATACTGGCATCCAATAAATAACTATTCTTAATAATAAAAGCAGAACTGTAATTAAAATAAATGCAATTGCCACTGAAATACAAATGATACATTTATGAGAAGACTCTGCTGTCCTATGGGACAAATTATTACATACAGTAGGGTGGAGATTATAGAGAGTAGGCTGAAGAATAAGAGTGTAAGCTCCATGGAGGAAAAAGTGGCAGGATGCCTGCAAATTTAAAAAGTATGGAAATGCAAAATTTGGCCAGAATTCATTATTCATATATTTATTCTGCTGGTGTTTCTTTCAATGTTCTTTCATAGTTTACATCTATATGTGCAGCCCACTTCTTAATCAGGCTATTTTTGTTACTTTTGTTTCTTGTGATTGGAAGAATCTGAGCTTTAAGTTCATGAAAGCTCCTGCTGTGTCTTTCAACAAATTAGTAAACTCACTGGTTCTAAAACAAAAATTTCATTATGTTCTATTTCTTCCATAAACATCTAAATGAGGAATCCATTCAAAAAATACAACAATCAGATTTAAAAACCCATGCTTATAAACTTAATTGCTTCCATGAGTTTGTAAGATGAATCTGATAGACTCGACTAAATACAAGAGTCAGCTGACTAGAAATCCTGCTCTTGCCTTTGTAAGATAGTTACTAATTTGTTTTGCTGAGTGTCTGCTACTCATACCTGTTGGAGTAGCACTTTAGATTTTGGCTCTTTCTGCCAAATAACTGTAAAACCTGGACACTAATGAAGTTTATATACCTTTATCTACACTTTATATACCTGAAATAATCAAGTGTAACTATACTTCATATATTTGCAATTATACAGTGTTATTATCAAGAACAGAAATTATTTTCCAAAAAAAGAATCCAATTTTTGCTTTATACGCCTGACAAGAGAGTAATCTTGAACACAAATTAAAAGTGTAGTAATAATGAATTTTAATAAAACATTTAGCATACTTTAAAAAAATACAATCATAAACTCCACAATGATTTAAGCTATTATCGACCGAGTTGCAGGTGAATTAAATGAAAGAAAAAGTGGGAGTATATTAAAAATACAATAATTTTACGTGCTGTGAACTAAAATAATGATATTTTTATCATGACTATAAAGGGTAAACTTTTTTTTCCATTTTATTTTGTAGAGTTGAAGAGTTGGGAAGTGTGTTACACATTCATTAATACAGTATTTATTGTGTATATCTAAAAGCAAAATAAAAATATGCCTAATAGGCACAGTTTGACTGTGAATTAAAAATATTTTTCTTCAAAATATTAAGAATTGCAAAAGTACACAGCACTCAGAAATATTTCTTTAATAGTGTGTTCATGAGTTGAAAGACTGAAAAAGTGCCATGTGATAAAATTGCAGTTTCCATAGTAACCTTGATTGTTTTTAATAGCAAAGTGCTAAGAAACATAAAACATGGTTTGATTGGCATCAGTTCAACTAAAATGCAGTTTTGTTTATTAAAATTAAATAACAAGGTATTTTTTTTCTGCTGCTGATTTCACCACTAGATTTTCAATGTCTAAGGTTTTGCAATACGTCTTAAAATGAGTAATGTGCCCTAATAAAGCAAAAATTAGAACTCCCTGGAGATGTAAAAGGTAGAAATGTTACTTCTTTTGGCCCGTGTTTGCAAAGGTTTAGAGAAATGAGAGGTTTGTTATTCCTTCTGTGTTAGCAACTATTTTTTTTTAAAAGAAGGTTCCTCAGCTTCAACATCTTTAGATGCTTTTCCAGCATGACAACAACTTACACTCATCACTTCTTGTTAGTAACTCTCTCTTTTCTGTTTGATCCAAATATCTGTTGTCCATATGGTGCTGCTTGATTACAATGTCTTCCTTAGGAACTTTCACATCAGAGACAAATCAGCTGTTTGAATAATTGCAATTCTAACATCACATGGCTGAGTACTCTGTGTTTGCTCTGCTTGGGTATTTGACAAGGTATATGGTGGAAATGTTGTCTACACTGAAAACAAATGGCACAGGAGCCACCAAACAAAAAAAAAAAAAAAATTGAGATGGATTTAATTTAACCTTTTTCTGAATGTCTTGATTACTAGAGCTGACATGTCAAGACACACCCAATGTTGTTGTGGTGAAGTGGGATTCCTATAATTCTTACATGTCTTTTGCTAAATGGTTTTTACCCCTCAAAATCAGTAAGTCATAAATTTACTGAGCCAGAAAGTAAAAAAGAGTGGGGCAAGCTTTCCCTCAGCTACCAAAAGTCCCCCAGTATCCTTCTCCGGTCAGACCATCTCCAAAAGTGAGCCAGAGCTCCCTTCTTTTTAACTTCAGTTTCAGCCTAAAAGAACTCTGTGAGGTGATGTTGATTTCTCAACCTGCTCTCTCCTCCTCCACTGGACTTCTCACATGGCTGCACATCAGTTTTCTCCTTCAGACTTTCTATCAGAACTGGTAGACTGGAAGTCTACTGTGGTACCAGCACTCCAGGGCGGCAGCTCAGGCAGCCAAGACATACTCTCCTGTACATGTGCAGTCCTACTCCAAAACTATTTCTGTTCCTGCTTCTCTAAGCCTATCTCTGTGACCACACAGTGAAGGCATTTTTTATTACTTTCTCTACAGTTTCTCATATGTAAGGGAGGTCCTTAATAATAATGTGTCCTTCTTTATTCTCAGGTTACTTCATAGCTATGGCTTCAGCCATTCAAAACTCTTTAAAATCAGAACAGCAGCTTTCCTACTGAGTTAATGACATCATATGCTGAATTAAGAAACTGTGATATGAGATCTACACCACCTTTCACTGCCTAATAGGGTGTCATAAAATCATCTTGGTGATAACGCTTCTCCAGTTAAGTTTCTGTGCTCACTTTATTATGTCACTAATCTGATCAGGCCCACTCCTGCAGAGTCATTGCATAAACTCTCCAGATGAAGGCCCCTGGAATGAAACTTCAGGCTTGAATACATCCAGCATAGTCTTCCTGTCCTCTTCACACTTTGCTTGGTTTTTCTTAATCAAGCCAGCCACAGGTATAGTTCACAATTCCTGTGCCATTTCATGAGCATTGGGAGAACAATAATGGTTTCATTGGTACCACGAAAGCCAAAAGAAAATCTATGCAACATTCAGTAAATGCAATCTTCAGTAAAGAAAAACCAATAATAGGTAATAAGGTAATAAGGTACCAATAAGGTATCACCTTATTACCAGTAAAGTAATAGGGAAAAATTCACCAAATGCTGAGAGTAAGGAAAAGAAGTCACAACAAATATAATACAAGTTAAAAGATATTCAAAGACTATTTTAAAGGCAATATTCATACCTTACAATTGAGTCACTTCAGAGTCATCAGTGTAGAGTACATACAAACAGATTAGCTGATACAGCGTTGTCATAATTACTTCATAATTACTACTTTGTGTTGGTGCATGACCAAGAGATTTATGATACACACATCAGAGTACAGCTGAAAAAGATGCTGTGGTAGTTCAGGCCCAGCCTAACTGTTGTATATAGGTCTATGAGAAAGGAGCTTCTCCCCCTTCTGCTTACCGCTGTTACACTATTCCAACCGGTTGTGACAGTTTTCAGACTGTTCTCTTGCTGAAGAGTGTTGGGATAAGGGACATTCCATACATTATTAGAAAGCTACCTTTGTTATCATGAATCAGGTTGTTTAGTAAGTTTATTATTGTAACATGATGTCCGGGGACAGACAAATCCCAGGTATATATGGGTCTATATAAGAAATATGTTCCAACTTAACTTTTGTGCTGAGCTGTAAAAGAATTTCACTTTGTGCTGTGATCTGGGTATGCTGTTGTACATCAATCTGCCTTGTTTAATAGAAAAGAAATGCAGATCTGTGTGGCACTCCAGGTGAGCAATAACTATGCCTCTGTATAGGTTATAACAATGGCACTATCTCTTCAAGCAGTCTTTGAATTCTCTTCATGTGCATTGCAATATTTTCTTGATCGACAGAGATTAAGTCTTCACTGATTCTAATATTCACCAATGTACTTGGTTCACGGAAACTTCCTTTTTTATTGCAGTCTTGACATCTGTTCATATATGTCCTTCAGGATGATTAAGGATGCCTCTTTTCTTCTCCGTAGATGCAACAGTAAGTTCTGGCTTTCTAAGTCCTCTCACAATTGTCCTACATATGTATGTACATGTTGTGGTTGTGATCTGCAAACTTCTGATTTGAGAGTCAATTATAGAAATATGGTAAGAATTACAGTGAACAAACTTCAGAAATAAGAAAGGAAATATGCAAAATGGTGGGTGAATTGAAGAAAGCTTCATCAGTGTAATCTGTTTAGTTGCAAATGTAAAAATAGTACAGCAAAATTTTAGCTGATTAGTGTATTGGTTTATTACTGAAAAAAATAGTTTCATTGCCTTGCTATTCACTGTGGACATTCTCTTTCCTAATAATAACAAATTACAGCATCTGAGAACTCTGTTAATTTTCCAGGAAGTGTGTCTCAGTCAGCCATGCTTTCTGAACAAAATTTATGCTGCAAGTACTCTGTCAAAGAATGTGACAGTGTGCTTCTATGACATCTGTGGCAAGTAATGTGCTAAGGATTGTTCTTATACCTCAGTCTTTTCAGCATAGTACACTATATAGATGTGTATATATACTTCATATGAATATACATATGTATGTATATCTACTACACACATGTAGTTGGTTTCTGTGTGGGTGTGTAATGTATCCTTTAAAGCAGTGCATTGCCAAGATCCATACCATTGCCAAAGTTCCAGTGGCTTAACATGTTCCCTTCAGACAAGACCATTCTGAAGAAATTGCCTGTGAAATAAAGGAACACAAAATTACACTTTATTCCTGAAAGAAGTTACACACTGGGGAAAAAACTGTTGATTAGTCTCAGTGTTCTCATCACAAATATGAATACTGGTCTCAGCTCTTTGTACTTTAGACCAGGCAATCCTTCTAGGTGTCTCCACTGACTATTGTATCATAGTCTTTTGAGCTTTCCAAACAGATAATGGAGTCTCTCCCCACTTTTCGCTTTTCCATGGGGGAATTTCTGTTCTACAGCTCCAGAAACTCCATATCCTGAACTGAGCCATTCAAACTTAATGGTCCTATTAGTGGCAAAGTTTTGTTTCATTTAACTTCAGTCAGGAAATATAGATGGTCTCTCTGGGCTCAGTCACAGCTACTCAGACACAGGCTGTTCACCAGGTGCCCTTTTCCCACAAATTCAGAAAGATCAAACCCACACAAAGCTTAAATGCAAGTAATGACCTAATACAAATACATCCCCACCAAATTAGTTATCTTAGGAAAAACTGACACCTAGTTATCTTAGGAAAAACTGATACCTACCTTTTTTTTAATTATTATTATTTCTCAATCTTCAAATCCGTATTTTCTCAGAATAGTTGTGATTAACTATGTTTAAGATAAGAAACCAAAAAATAAACAAAACAAGCAAAAGAAAAAAAACCAACAAATCCACAGAACTGCACATTCTCCGTTTATAGAATCATAGGATAATTTATGATAGAAGAGATCTCCGGAGATTATTTATACCCTAGGTGACCTGTTCAAAGGAAGGCTAGCTTCAAAGCTGTATCTTGTTCAGGACCGTTTCCACTGGAGTTTTGATTATTTCCAAAGACAAAGGCCCTGCAGCCTGTTTAGCCAGCTCTCATTATATTTGTTTTTTCATCATTCTGTGCAATCAGAATCTGCCCCATGACAAAAAAAAATCTTGTTTTTTATTTTTACAAGTATTTTTCTGGTAATATTAGCTAAAATATTTCTCATCCAACTGTTTGATTCTATTTGCTTGATTGCAAGAGTGCTTTCATATACCAGAGTCACCAGTCCATCTGTTTTTTGGTGTTTTTTTAATATTTTTTAAATTATTCTGTCTTTAGCACACAAGAAACATTTCTAACCCAGTTCCCTCCCTCCCCAGAAAACTCACTGGTAAAAAGACATAGAGGCTTTTTCTCATTAATTATTTTCAGTTTATTTATACAGTAGAAGCTATATGGCATTTGAGTAAAGTGACAAAGCTACATGATATTAATATTAGGCTGCTCAGTGAGCTGTGGAAGTGGCCATAGCCCATCACCCAGCTAATTAATGAAAAAAATATGAGATGTAGAGAGCACTTGCTTCTGATATTGCAAAAGGAAAATAAAAAGGAAAGAAAAATCTTAATATAAATTGCTTCAAAATCTTTCTGAGGATGTTTGAAAATACACTTTTGTGTCAAAGGCACTTATACTAGAGTGTACTCTGAGGGCTAAATTATTCCAAACTGCTTACACAGAAAGACTGTGTAAAATGGACAGCCATGAAAAAATTCTGTGATGAGATCTCTCCCACTATGCAAGTTTGATATACTTTCCACTTCCCCAAATAAGAAAATAATCAGCTTTCCACACATGCTGTGCCCTTCTAGATCTATGACAATCCCGGTAGAGTTTTAAAGACCTGAGGTAGCTTTGCACTGGCTTGGACTTTTGGCTCCTCCCATGCTTTTTCTTTTGAACAGAACTCCTGACCCTCTTACTTGCAGAAATAAGAGAAATTGGCAGCTGTTTTGGCTTTTTCAGAAAAAAAGAAAAAAAAAAAACAAAACAAAAAAAAAAACACCAAACAAAAAAAAAAAAAAAAAAAACAAAAAAAAAAAAAAAAAAAAAAAAAAAACAAACAAAAAACAAAGCCAGGTAGCAATTTCAGCTTCCAGGCCAATCACATGTGACAACATTTTCAGGTGCCTCTCGACACAGTAGACTGAAATCATTCCTCTTCCATGTGTCTCCAGGCTACAAAGCAGTCATCTGTATATTGTGTAAAAAAAAAAAGACACTGCATTGCCTCACAGGAAGGCAAAATAATCTTATGGGAGGGACCTTACATGTTATTAACTGGGAGAGATGATGTAAATAGGATATAAGTTAGAGATGGACAATAGTTATTTCTTTCATTAAGCAATTAAAGAGGACAAAATAACTTGTCAGAGATAATAATTTCTTAAAACAAAATTTTAATTGTATTTGAAACTCTTTGTTGTTTCTCTAATTAGAATGAGTAGAACAAGATATTTTTTTCATTTCTATTTTGGGTTTTTTTTTTCCTATTCAACTTTAAATCACCATATTAGTAGCAACCAGTAAAGCCAGACATGTTTCATTAGGCAAAACGTTTGTATTGGAAACATGTCATTTTAATAACACATTTTCCTAGGAAGACTTAGCATAGCTGGTATCTCAATATGGTCCAACAATTACCTGAGAGAAAGTTATGTTCATGTCCTTGCTTTGTCTGATTTATTTTTCAGCTTTGTAGATATCACCCAATCACTAAGAGTCTCCCTGTGATTTTGCCTGCATGTGTGCAAACATGCACAGATAAATCATAGACGAGTCAGAAAGCTCTGTTTACAAAAAGTCTGGTATGCAGAATTTATCAAAGACTGTCATTCAGACATCAGTATCTCAGTCTGCAGATGTCATAGCATATCTTTTGTGCATTTAATTTACACTAACATTTTAGCAGCATGTTTTTATTAATAATTAATCAATAAATTCAGGTTTTGTTCATGTCATGACCTGTAATTACACAATCACTGTTACACCTGAGTGACTGTCAGCCCTTTTCTTTCATATAGGCTTTTTCAGAACTTTGTCAAAGTGTCCTGGCTCAAAAAATAAATGTCATTGAATGAAACTTAGGTCTTTATATCTGTTTATATCTCTGTTTATATATTTTCTTTTTATCTATAGACCTAACAATGGAAGGTTTTAATAATCCATAATTTTTACCATGTTGAATACATCTGTTTGCATAATGAAACATGTCTCTAAGTTCTTAACCTGTCCATCTACTTATCTGAGAATGTGAAATATACAGAAAGTCTTACTAAAGCCAATGATGTCAGGAAAGGTCACAGACATAAGTAAAGACTGTAATGAGAAATTACATTGCGAATACACAGTGATATGCATAGTGAAAATACATCAGAGCAAGAAACAGATCAACAGATTGTTCATTTTGTTTCGTTTGTGTGCACTGTACATGTGTGTGTGCATAAACTCAAATTTAAAATAGATTGGAATCTTTTTAATTCAATCCTTTTAAAGGCAACTGAAGTTCTTGCTGCATTGTGTTCACTCAGTGAAGATTTTGTAAAGGAATACCTTTTCAAATAGAGAATTTATGACCAGATCTCAAGAAGCATTTGTCTCAAAAGTAAAAGCACTGGTAGGGATATACCAGATTCATGTTTCCCTTTTTTAGGTCAGGGTCTAAATCTTCTAGGGCCAACATCCAGGATGAATCCTAAACTATCAGAATCATCCAGAATCATTGATAGTTTAAGTTGCTATTTTATTTTGCTTTCTTTTTTCTTGAACTTGTTAATATCTTTTGCAAAACAGACAGTATCTTTAAATTTCTATCAATTTCCCACGACAGAAAATTTGAGAAAGTATTTTGTATAGAATTGGTTTTGATTCTTCTCATTTAAAGTCCTTAAATACTGAAGCTCAAGTGTATTTACTGAATAAATGGTACAGCACTATAGAGTAGAGTTGGAGAAAGAAGGGGGAAGTATTTCCATTGTTTTTCACCTATCTTTAAAATGCCTTGCTTTCAGGGCAAGATGAGCCAAATATTAATTATATGAATAGTAACAAAGGTCTCATTTTTTTTTTTTTCTACTTGATCTGCAACTTCCTGTCTTCATTTGGATCTTTCATTCTTGGAAACAAAAAGAGGTACAATAGAATGAAGACAAGCACAGAGCACTCCCCTCCACTCTGAAACTCCAGATTTTTCAACAGCTGAGGATTTTATAACAAATTAATACAGACAAAAAGCCAAGTTTAAAAAAAAAATAAAAAAAAATCATCTTTGAATAAGATACCTTTCCAAGTATGTTGATAATATAATTCTGACTTGTACACTCAGGTTCTCTAAAGATATCATCAGGAACCTGTTGGAGTCTTTAGAAAGCCTACCCAATAAATTGAGTAATATAATTTTATTATTATATTCAATTTAATAATATTCAGCTTGCAGATGGTCCCATAGCAAAAAGGAGTAGTTAAAACACAAAACCAGCTCATAGTTCTGAGAATTGAAAGAGCCTGACATTTTTCTTTTTAAGTAAATATCATATTTTAATTGCTACAGCCCCCAGATAACCATAAAGTCATGCACTGACAGCTCATGCAGAATTTATGAGGCTGTTTACTCTGTTGTTCATGAAAAAAAAGTTTGTTTAGCAACTGCTGCTGCTCCTGATGCTTACATCACCTGTAAGCGAGAAAGAATCTTCCTAAATAAGGAAAAAAGTACTTAATATTTTACCTGCAACAAAAAACTTAAGAAAAGGAAATCTGAGTATAGGGTCAAAGTGAAGAGTTGTGAAGAGTTCATAAATGGCCCAAGTATTAGCTTTGTTGCCTGGCTATGCCAGTCACCTCCCATTTTTAGTGTTATTTTTATCCCATTTAAGAGAAATCATGGATCCCCCAGCCCTGGGAGTGTTCAAGGCCAGGTTGAATGGGGCATTGAACATGGTCTAGTGGAAAGTGTCCCTGGCCATAACAGGATGGATTGGAACTAGATGATCTTTGATATCACTTCCAAACCAAATCATTCTGTGATTCTGTGAATGGGGATGTTTTTCTTGACTGGAAAGATGGACGGTGGGTACTTAACATCTTTTCATTTTCTAATTTCTCCATTTTTAAAAAGAAATTAAAATTGGTTTCAAAGTCTTTTTTATTAGTTGTGCAGGTTTCCAGAGCTCTCTGTAGCCTAATGATGTAGGCCCTTACAATATAACACAAGATTATGACACCACCAAATAAATGCATTTTAATAAATATCATGTTCTAGGAATTAATATTACTAAGGAGATCAATTTCTAGAGAATGTGTGTGTCATCCAATGGATTTTATGAAGGATATAAGCTAATACAAATCTATGATGTAATTTGCACTCTCTCTGGAAATCAGTGATACCAATAATATTTCTGAAAAAGCGATATATAATCTTTAACAAACAAGTACGTTTAGAAAGTATATGGATGGTATAACAGCAAACAGCTAGTGAAAGCCTGAAGTTTTATACAGAGATATTTAGGTGTCCAATGTAGTGGAAATGTTTGATTTTAAAAAGATTTAAAACAAGTAATTTCAAATTTCATTATGTTCTTTTCAGGCTAAGATTTACTCTTCAATATTTTATACAAATGGTAATATCTATTCCAGTTTTATCTGATTTTTTTGTCCTAGTTGTGACTGTTTTCTACAATTTAATGGCAGATAGATCTACTGCTACTTAAAAGAATAAGTACTGTCCATACCTTTCCGCTTCAGAAAACACATCTTCAGCTTTCCTAATCACCTGAAACCACAGTCACTTCTAGTTAGCCAGCTGAAATATTACAATGGAGGATATTTTCTAATACATAAAACCCCCAATTGCATACCATTTAGAGTCAATAGGAATTTGAAGACTTTCTGATAATGTATATGTTTGGTATTATTAATTCATACCCTTTTCTATTTAATCCTATGATAATCAACCAGGAAGAATGTGGTAGACCCCAACTGTATGGAGTAAAGGACATATTTTGTCCTTCCAATATGAGAATCAAATAAAATACTATGTACATGGATTAGTAGTTTTTACCTTTAGTTACCATGATTCAGAAATATATATAAGCATATATATAGGATTCATGCATTTGTATTAAAACCAATGAGGCTCAAGCAAATTCTTAATGTTAAAGAAAGGTTAACATACAAGACTTTACTTTTTTAATTACTCTGTTAGAAATAGAAGAAATAAAGGAATTTGCCAAGCTTCAGAACAGTTTAGTACTTTGAACATCTCAAAGTTTAGAAGTACTCAGATAAATCTGGAAAAAATAAATTATTCACAAATAGTGGTGATGAAACCAATTCATATTTGTACTATTACATAATAAACTGAATAGGAAAAAAATTAGAAATATCTAAGCATTTAAGACAATTCTGTTCCCCAGTACAAGTCAAGCTTCTTTACTTAGGTCAAATGAATATTTACTTAATTAAATTATATATTATTGCTTTAAAAACCATGTAAGCATTGAGATTGTGAAGAAGTGACTTGACAATCTTGCAAAAAAAAAAAAAAAAAGGTCCTACTTGAAACTAATTCTTACCTTTTGTGAAATGCATAATCATTAATAAAAAGCCAGAGGTCTGGGATTTCTTTGTTGTTCCATTAACTTGAAAGTAAATTATACATTATTATTCATTTGTGACTTCCCAGAGAATAATCACACCAGGGGTGGGAAAGAGGGCATTGTGCAGCAATAGTTGCAAGCATAAAGTATGGTAACTCTTTGTCTCTGAAAAAAAAACCATTGAAAAAAATCCCTTTTAAAAAGCTCTGCTTTTAAAAGACATTGAAGATTTTGTACTTTGCTATAAATGGACATCTGTTCTATAAGCTGTACCTCAACAAGATGACATTGGTTGTCATGTCAAATCTCAACAGGCCACCTTTATTCATGTTCTCCTAAGTTAAGAAATGCCACTGTAGCAGAATGAAACATAACCTTTAATATTTCTTTCTTTGGTCTGGGCTTCAGTGAAATGCAAGAGAAATGTAAGAAATCCTTGTCTCTCAGTGGATTTGGTTTGAGCCAGCCTCTCTCCTTTACAGCTATTGTCAGCTGGGAGTTCTTCCACGAAGAAAGAGAAGTTATTTTGTGTTCCTGTTTTAGTTTTTGTCAGATGAAGAAAGATAAAATTAGATTAATATATATGCCTGTCTATTTTGTTATTGTAGAAAGCTAGAAGTAGTGCTGCAAGTCTTGCATAATATTTAATGCTCCTGTCTCAGATACAAATATCCATAGGTTTTGTATGCATTACATAATGGAGCTACGGATTGATAGAGCTCAACATCTGTATGTCCCTACTGGGAGTCTCTCAGCTTGAAGTACCTCTGGGATTTCTGAAGAAGCCATAGCTACAATTCAGGAAATACAGATATCCTAATTTGGCTCACAGATCAGTTGAAATTGTGCAGAAGAAGTTGATAAACTTATTTTTGCTGTCTCCTTGCCATCACCTCTATTTAGCATAACAGTATGCTAAATAGTGTTATTTTAATTTTCACAGAAGACATTCCAGACCTAAAAATGGAAATGAAAAGGGACAACTTCAACTAATAGATAGCAACGCACCTTCATCCTGCTTGGTCTGCCTATCTTACTTTTCTTACTTTTCTGTTCCTTCTCATGGGTATGAAAGTTCTATCGCACTACTTGACAGAGGTTTGCATTCAACAAAAATAATTTGATGATGACTACGGGATAGAACCTGGCTAGAGGCATATAGCTTTCAGCATGTGTTTGTGAGATGCTGTTTTGCCAAGAAAATGCTATGCGTCCCCAAAACAACTGCTTTCAAACCTCATGAGTTACAAAGAACTGGGCCTTCATTCTTATCAGATTAGTTTACAAGGGCTACAGAAGTCAAGAACTGAGAAAACTGCTCAAGAGAAATTTTCTTTTTTTTTTTTTTTTTTTTAATCATTTACTTCTATTTTGTCTTCAAGAATGTCTTTTATAAAGAATGGGAACAACATATTTTGTTCCCACAAATAAGTTGCTCCTGTTCATTGAAGATTGTGTGGCTCCTCTTCATGGTCTTCATTCACTAAATATCTACAAAAACTGTTTCACTTATACAGAAATCCTAACTGGATGTCCTGTTCCAGATCTGAACAGTAGAATGGACTCCAGGAGTTGCATCACCTCTGCACTACAGAACAGTTCATCTCTCTCATTCTCACAGTGGTATATCCATACACAAAGATGTGAGACATGGTGGCTCAACATGTTTTGAAAGCTTTCATGTGCATTAAAAGCTGGACAGATTAGCTTTTTCAGGAGGAAATAGTTATTAATTTATTTACCATTTTTAACCTTTTGTCATGGATTTTTTTCTTCCCCTCATGGGGATTTATAAGTAGCATCCACAATTCACATGGTATGAATTGCAAATATAGTCACCAGCACACATAAGGTTTAAAAACTCAGAAGTGTTGGGATCTGCTGCTTTGGAAAGCAAAGGCTGCATTGTTCAGAGGACAGGAAGCAGTGCAAAAGGTTTTGTTGCACTATGGGAAAGTGCTGATCAGTCTTTAGACTGATGTAATAGCAGTGCACCAGAGGACTTTGAGTAGTGTATAAATCCTGCCAACACTAAATCAAAGAGGCTCTTCTGTTTGCCCTGTCATTTCATGTGCCTAATTCTTCATTTCAGCACCTACATACAGACTGGCATTTGAGGTTTAATGGATAACTACTGTGCAACTAGAATATAAGGTCTCCCTTAGTAAAACGTTTTCTTTATTGTTCTCAGGAGAAACATTTTTGTAATTTAGTGGGCACTTCTGAGAAGTGAAAACATTATAATTGTCACAGAAAAGACACATGCAAACATGTTTACCTTTACTTCATTTACTGTTGGCATGAAGAGACATCTCAATATATTTGCAATGGAATCAGGCTGTGCAAAAGAAGAAAAAATATTTTAAAGGCAACATAATAACATAATTCAATGTCACTCTGCTGATGTTAATGGATTCTCATAAATTTACATGAGCTAAGAATCTGTCCCACAAACTGTCTGTCACTGTCTATACTTTCAATATCCAGTGGAAGTTTGACACTGAATGTCCAGTTAGCTTTAAATTCTATTTGAAGACACTAATTCATTTTTTGAGATCTAAAACGTGTATAAACTGAAACCAAATTGCCTTGGCCCTGAAAGAATTGTTCTTTTTAATAATCCAGAAATTTTCATTGTGATAAATACCTGATTCAAAAGGCATGTCACAGAACATGCCTCAGGAGACAAAATTTGTTCATACATTATGAGAATGTTTCTATCATAAGTTTCCATATAATTTGTTTAAATTCTTTCAAAAACTCTATTTAAGTAGTAGTCCAAAATAAGATAATAAAGGTCAAAAATATAGCATGATACATAAATCCCACATCTCCTAATACCTGATGCTTAATTTTTCTCCTTCAATATGAAATTAATAATTTGCTCAAAGTTCAATGTGAACTTGAAACTAGAAAATAATTTTTGCTATAAAATCTCTTGGGTTTTTGTATTTGTAATGTATGCTAAAGAATGTTTTTCAAATAATTTCATTCTTTCAATGTCTGTACATGAACCGTCTTAAACTCAGAGCTATGTCTTTTAAAAACAATTCCTAAAAATTAGAAAACAAATGCACTCTTTTTTGTTTTGACCTTCCATTTTTCTTCCAAGCCATGAAAATCAGACAGCAAATGATTCTTATTTGTGTCTTAAAGAAAATCAAACAAAATTCAACCAGTTCTTCATTATTACAAAACTGTTAAAAAAAATGACAGCACTTCAGTGACACAATATTGATAAAATACAGGCAAAATTGATATGGTCTAGTGAGAGAATTCCAACCATATCACTATTTGGCTCATAAAAATATACTAGAAACTTTATTTTTTCCCCTTTTCCAAGAGAAATAACACTTAGAAAAAGTGGTTGCATGTGTTGGAATGTTTGCAATTCTTCTGGCTTTCTCTCTGTAGTTTGGGGAATGGGAACACACAAAAAACTCTAGTAAAGGGCTTGACAACTGTTGGCATAACACTGTACTCAGTTCACATTGTCCAAAGTTTTCGATAAAGCTTCTGGTAACAAGTTTTATCTTTGCTACTTGTGCTTGTTCAAATAGCGGATATAAGCAGGGAACAGTAGATGATACATTGCAAGAATTCAATGAACAGAACCATGCTAAGAACATTATTTTGTGGGCCATGAAATAACTGAAAACTTCCTCTTGTATAAGAAAATGTTGCCTGTAGGCATAAAGTAGTTTCAAGAGTATCATGAATTTGCGGATCATATTGTTTCCTAGTATTAGATCTGTTTGCCTGCCGGTCTTCGTGAAGATATTTAACTCCTTCAGGGATCTGTTCTTTTGACTACTAAAATTCACATCAGTTGAACCATCATTCTTAGTACAGACAACTCCAATGCATACTTTGTGAAAGTTGATACTTAGGTGTGTTGTTGTTACTGTCAGGTGTCAATATTCTGTCAATGCCAGCGGCAACAAAAAGTACAAAATCAAGTCACAAAGTTGAAAACTTTCTGCAGATCAGTGCAGATGCAAGGGCATCCTGTACATTCCTCATGGATATGATTGCTCTCTCAGAACAATTACGGATCTGATGTTCAGGATATGACAAGTATTAAATTGATTGACAGTGGATAAATAGCTAAGATAGACAAATGCAATGATTGATTGATGCTTCTGTTGAGACATCATAGTCCATGAACACTTGGTTGGACAGGATGCATGAATTGTACCTTGAAGGAAGATGGACATTTACTTTGTGTCAATCTCTTCCAAAATCTGGTTTGGAGAATCTCAGCCTGGTCAAATATATCTCAGGTTGTTTCACAGCATAGCACTTTCAGAAAGCAGTAGGGTAACTGGAGTAAGGGTAACTGGAGAGGTCACTGATCATTTAAGCAGGAACAAAGCAGCAAAGAAATGAGGCCAAGAGCATAGTTAGGGGCATGACTGTTCATGAGATGTTTTCAATAATATCTGGACCACAATGAATCTGATGATATTGTTGATTCAGTCATGCTTGACCCACTGTGAACTCAGCAAACAGCAGTTGTTACCCTCCACTCACTGTTACCCACTTGCTCTCAGAAACACTGTGCCTAACCAACCTGATTATACAATGATTAAAAGGTCATCAAATCTACTGAAGAATCTGAACTGTGAAAATGGGCAGGGAGAAAAGAAGGAAAACAAGCAGAAACAGAAAATTGTGTACAATCAGCATAAATGGAGAAACAGAGCAGAAGAGAAGACTGAGGGAGATAATGCAATTTTCTGCCAGCTAACATTTCAGAAGAGAAAGCACTAGAGTCAAAGTCTGTCCCTGGACAGAGAACAAAATGATGGGAAAGAAGTTGCTCATGGTTAGGGAAGTGAAGGAAAGATGTTGATAATATGAGATGCTGGAATGCTTAGGAATTTCTTACAAAAATAAGAAACTCAAAAAATAAGAATAACCAATAAGAATAAGCTACTTACACTTTATATAACAAATTTTGGTTAAAACTACAAATTTCAGAGAAAAAAAAAAAAAAGCAAGCTGTGGTTTTTTCTGAGCAAACTGGTATATTTCAATCTCCTGTAATAGCAGTGAAAAATCAAGAGCTTCAGTTTTCAGAAAAAACACATGCATATACATACCCAGGATTACAATATAAGAGATTGCAATGTAATTTAAACATGTTTAGATGAACCATTCTTCCAAATTAAAATTGTAGAGTTTGTTGGTTTGGGGTTTATTATGTTTGTTTGCTTTTAAATCAGCAGACATAGTATGTTCATGTCTATAGTGAGTCTATTTTGTCATAAAAGCTGTCTCTTAATTTTCCTCTTTAAAGGTTCACAAGGCTTTAGGACTGGAAAAATAATTGAAATCCAGTATCTTCTCCAAGAGTCTCATCCAGTTAAAAAGACGATTTAAATACCATCTGCTTTACAAATAACAGTTGTTACTACAAAAGTGACTCAGTTATATATATTGTCTATGAGAAATGCTGATGGGGCCCAGTGTTTTTCAAAGAAGTTGTGGGCAAGGGCAGACAAAGTGACAAAGCTGGAACGTAAACATGTCATGAGGCTGATTGATGTAACTATTGCTTACAACTGAGTCATGCAGTCAGGGTTTTCTGCTTAAATTGATCTACAATGCAAAACATCACAGTTTAGTGGGGTACCATTACCTAACATTCCTCTTTACATGGTACTTAAGAGTTACCTTGCTCCTATTGCAACAGGAGTAAAATTCAGATTAGGGCAACAGTTCTACTGAGTAGTCCTGAGCACATACAGAAGAGAAATTACATTTGTGCCTTATAGTATATATGAAAATTTAGGACAGATGTGACTCACTGAAGGTCAAGCAAAGCAAGTGAAAACTTCTTTTTATCAATTAAATCAATGGTAGGAACAAAATGAAACATTTAATGCCCTATGAATTTGCAGTTTACTTTACAGGAATTTACCAGTTGCAAGCATAATAAAACGTTCAATGCAATCCAGCTAAGCAATGCTTGATTGCTACAAGTACAGCAGCCTTTTATAAACTCCTGAGAGAGTTTGAAGCTATAGATTTGGCATTGTTTGCAGACCTCTAGGTATTCCAGGTCCCACTACTCCTGCACTGCCCAAATCCTGTTTACTACAAATTAGATTCTGAGTTCAGAACTAAAAAAAAAAAACAAAAAAAAACCCAAACCCAAAAAAAACCCAAAACAAACAAACAAAATACAACAAAAAAGAAACAATAAATAAACAAAAAAAAAACACCCAACAACAACAAAAACCAAAACAAAAAAAAACCCAACCAAACGAGATTAGAGTATGAAGGCAAAAAAAGCTGAATAGGCATGTAGACTTTAGCACATACAAAACTGAAACAGTTTAAAAATTGCCTTCACTTAATAGCAACCCAAACTGTTTGAAACAATTGCGGTTCAGCAACAGAGATAAAGATATGCTACTTCACATAAATATCTAAAGACTTCAACATGAGGAACTAACTATAATGGAGTGTCTTATTAAAATATAAAACCCACCCAAGGAAGTTGCAGCAGCAATCCAATCTCTAAAGTTCTATTTTATGGGGAGCTGCAAGTTTGGTGATTAGTGATGGGTGCAAAAGCATTATAATTCACAGCAAACCTGCTAAGTACCATTGTGTGCATCCTTTTTAAATGCAAACAGTGAAGAGGACAACTATCAGTGTTATTCAGAAAGCTCTAGTGCCAAACCCATCTTTTTGAATGTAAAAATGTAAGTACATGTTGAAAAGCTGCATAAAGTATTTTCTAACAACTTAAAATGTCTTCTGAAGCTCTCAAAGTAACACACACAGAGTATGAAAACATTTTTGATGTTTATCTTTAGGGTTTTTATTATCACAGATGAGAGGTTAAATTTTCTTTCATATTCAAATATTGGTGACTGCATAAAGGAAGCAAGCCTTTCAAATGTGGAATAGAAATATTACCCAGGGAAAAAAATGCAGTACAATACAATAACATACATAAGGATGTTATCTCAAATATATATGTTGGAAATAGATATATGTAAACTAGTTATAAAATAAGACAGTAGACACTGAATTTTATGAAGTAATAACTAATGTTTTTGAGTACATTTGTACTGTCACTTTTTTTTTTCTTACAATGATAGGAAAATAAAAAAGAGGAAGGAAGGAACAAAAAGTTTCACATCCTTTTGTTGCCCGCAGAAAGGACACAAACCAACAGAATGTCAGTTTATGCGGTGCTTTATTAAGGGCCCGGAGTCCTGTGGACTAATGTCCCAAAGACAGGAGCTCAAAGACCCACATTTTGAGCGCATCTTTTATACTATTTTACA
>JAWWEW010000078.1:26124529-26246228 GCA_035583185.1 Anabacerthia variegaticeps
CTGACAAGTCCCGGCTTGTTTCTGGCCGGGCCTTTTCAGGCCTATGCTGCCAGACAAGCCTTGACCAAACTGCAACACTTTCATTTCACTAACATAATCATCCATTTAAAAAAAAACAAAAAACAAACCCACATAATTCTTGATTATTTTGACAGCAAGATTCATGTAAACTTCAAGGAATTATCCTAATTGGATTATATGTTTACACAGGAATAAAGGAGTTGCACTAGCACAAGTACTTAGAACCTCCACATATTCAGTATCTGAAAGTTTTGGGATATGGAAAGAAAAAAGGATCTGCTTTCCTATTCAGTACTGCTTCTTACACTTCTGTATTTATCTATAATAAAGCATACCACAAAATGTATGGCTTGATCCTCTGATATTGCCAGAATTCCCTGTACTAAAGAAATTCTGACAAAGTCAACCTTGCTGTTTAACAAGGCTAGACTGTACAGGAACCACCTGTTATTATTGTACCACATGTTCCCAAGTGAATCACTCGAATTCCTCTGATTAGTCCTGCTCCATAGAAAAAAAATATACTTCTTAGAGTGTGGCAATAAGCCTCAGAAGATGATAAAGCTCACTATAATGTTTTTAAGTGACGGTTTTTATTCCCTTGTAAAATAGAGTTTGTCCCTGGCCGTCTCTGTCTTTGTCTGTCCCCAAAACACTGCTAACGCCCCAATTAGTATGGAAGAAACTAGTCAAACAGGTTTGGTGAGAAAGCCTCCCCTGTCCCCTGTCCCTTGTCTGTTGTTAACCCTCTCCCTACTCGCTGTGAAACCCCCATGTCCAGGAAGTGACATCACTTACCCCCTCAGACCTGTATAAAAACCCATCATCTGGGAATAAATCTCTCTCTCTGCTTTCCTGCCCACCGCCTGCGTGTGTGGTCATTCCTGCAACAGCTCTGGGACTGCGTGCACCACGTGGACGGGGGAAAGGGAACGGGGAGCATCCCCAACCGACTGCTGGATTAGAGCACATCGATGTTTTGGTGACTTAAAACACCAGTATCAGGGCTCATAAACTATAGCACTTTTTCTCGCTACTGCTGCCACAGTAGGGGAAACAGGACATGAATACAATCGCCCATCTGTAGTTTCATTTTTTTAGATGTTTTATCATGTGATGTAAACTGGACATGCTTTCAGGTCATTTTAACTCAGCACTGGCATGGTCATCTTGCTTACAATGGCAGCAGTCAGAAAAGAGCAGAATAAAATGCAAGAACATGCATTACTTGCATTTTTTTTGGTTCAGCTGTTACCACTGTGCCCTAAT
The DNA here is from genome assembly GCA_035583185.1 of Anabacerthia variegaticeps. Taxonomy (NCBI): domain Eukaryota; kingdom Metazoa; phylum Chordata; class Aves; order Passeriformes; family Furnariidae; genus Anabacerthia; species Anabacerthia variegaticeps. The sequence continues at coordinate 26,125,820 of JAWWEW010000078.1, forward strand.
ACTCCCTGTTTTCAAGTTGTTCCTGAGTGTGCTGTCCTGTTTCCCTCACAGCCTTACTGCAACATCTTCTTATCATGCAGCTGTTAATTCAAATAATACACAGAAATAACTTGATAAGACTTAAAAATTTTCATGAGATTAAAACAATAAACCATCAGGAATATAGATTCCTGGTATTCTCTGATCTGAAGAGAAACCTTCTGTTTTTCCTTTTGCAATATGTAGAAACTTAAAGATATTCAGGCCTGATTGTTAGATATACAAAAGTAGTCCCTGTTCTTTTTGCAACTATATTAGTTGATATATCTTATATCCAACTCCTACTATTAAAAAGTAGTTTGGGAAGACTCAGTGTATGCATTAATCCTTGGGAGTTGAGATTCCAAGAGCTTGAACAGTTAATGAAACACGATCAGATTTCCCAGCAGCCATACTAAGATTTACCTTTTATACCAATATGACACAAAAGCATCAAAGGTGCACTCTGACCTTTATTCATGTAATTCAGATAAAGTACATCAATCTTATTTTCTCTTTTTGGTTGAGTGGAGATCATGTTGTTTCATTTTAGGAACAATTTGCCCATGGTGTATTAAATATGTGTCCATGAAAAGTGATATTGAAAAAAAAGAGGGATAGCAGAAGCAAATGTGCCTCATAAAAACAAAACAATAAAACTCCCTATAAACTATCTTCTCTCTGCTCTGCAAGATGGTTGTCTTTGAATCCAGTCAAAGACAGTATTGTGTAATCACATTTTACTCAGAATTTGATGTCTCTCCACTCTGAGAAGAAAGAAACAGAGACCAGTTAAAAGGAGATGGCTGAGGTTAAAAGGAAAAATTAGATACTAAAGGAAAACTGAGGAAGATTGAGCTGCCTAAATCAGAAAATGGAATCTAAAACCTCTAGTTTCGTGGTTGCCTGAGTTTCCTACGCACTGGTATTTTGATTCATATTGCTGCTCAGATCTTTGCAGGCAGAGTCCTATTGTCAGATGAAAAGATTGAAACACTTAAAAGCTATTTGTTTATGATTTTACAGAAAGGCTGAGTTGGACTGGCCTAACCCACTTAAGCTTTTTAGGGTTTTAACTTCTACATCTGTATGGGTCCCCCTAGGCTTCTTGTAAAGTCAGAGGATAAAATTGGGCTCAAAGCTCAATTAATCTGACCTATTTTGTTTATATAATTTCTATGTATTTTAGATATTTTCTTTAGGATGAAATGAACAAAAGTTGTTCTTTCTCCCATTCCATGATAGAACAAATGTTGGAATGCTTTCATGCACACAATGGGGCTTTTTTACCATCTAAACCTGACAAAGCTCTCAACAGAAGATCTAACACAATGAGATTCTTTATCTACTCACACTCAAGCACACACCACAAAAAATTTATTTTTTTCCACAATCTGCAAAATGCCTACTTTTTCCTCCTTATTGGGTAAACGTTACAAGCCTACAGTGGTGTTTTGAACATCATTCTTTATAAATGCAGCTGCCAAAGAGTAGGTTTTGTAGGAGGGCATGTGTATTAATATCTTAGAGTCAGAAGGCCATCAGAAGTTGACAAGTTTCCCATATTAAATGGCCACAGATAAACAATGATCTCTGATATTCTGGTGAAATATGAGAAGTTTAATTTGAATTTAATTGAATCAGTGCCACCATATTCTGTGTTCCACTTAAGTAAAACAGGGAATCTCTTCATCATTGTAGATTACCACTGCTACTGATTAACCAAATGTATTTTTTAATGAAATGCTATTAAAATAACAATAAAAAAGTAATTTTCTTCCAATATTATTTATGCAGGAAGAAATTCATCCATTTAAGTGACGTATTGCTTTGCACCTTAAAGATGATTCGTAAGTCCTTGACAAATATTCTGGGGAGATAAAGGGTATTAAAATTGGCCAATGTTAAGAAATGAGATAGGACACTGAATCCTCAGTTACACAGATTTAGTGGTTATGGACTTTAACAGAAGGGCAGCAGTATTTATTCTAGGAAATTCTGTCTCAGGAAAACAAAAGCCACTTCTACAGAAGATAAACTTTTATTTTGCTCTAACTGAAAAGCTGTCTCACTGTGAAAACAATGACTTTTTCTGTACGATGAATATGTTTGCTGACACAAACACCTGGACATTCCTTGTTACTGTAGACATGGTAAAAGAGAGAAATTTCATAGTTTTGGTTGCTTCCTGCCTATATATTTCACCTTTCTCTAAGGTGTTATTAATGTTTTAATCATGTATATAATATTATTCTACTATTTCACTATTTAGAATAGTGAAATATTCATTCACACCAGCTATTTCATTAGTCATGGAGCAGCAAGCATCTCATGGAAAACCAACAGAAGTGTATAGTAAGGCAAAAACTACAGTTAAAAGAAGAAAACAAGATGAGAAATAAGATGGAGGCTCCGTAACTATCTCTAAGCCAGTTCAAAATATGACTGCATTACCTCTTGGCTTTAGTTGGCTCCACAAGCTTGAGTCTCCCTAGTTATGCCTAGAGGCCGGCAAAGATCATTACCTTTGGCCTTGGAAGGCTTGGACAAAAATTTACTGACTATACTATTAAAGCTGTACTAGTTTTTTGCATCATTACACACTGTTTCTTTCCAGAAAATCAGCAAGAAGGCTGTAATCCTGAAGATCTAAATTGTAGAGAATTTTTTTTTTTTACATTATCTATGTAAAACACATAAATAAAGGTGCAGAGATTATAGATTTGAGAGTGGTGACATCTGCTAAATAAGAATTTTTCTCTATATTTTGTTCTGCAAGAATGTAGGGGGAAGGCTGTATAACATCTCAGAGTTGTTTCGTTCTTCCTTCACATACCTTTTTGTTGCTTGTATTCAATTCACATCTAAACTTCACAAACACAATGTTTAGAGATTTACTTCCTTTCAAATAAAACCTGAGAATACAGAGAAACAGATAATAGCTTCAGGGAGGTCAGGAAATGATCTGTCAGTAACTATTGGCAGAAAACAAATTGCTGTTACAACTGGAAGTGGATGCAGGTCAGCCAAATGATACTCTAGACTGTTTGACTAGTTCTCCACTCACGGTAATGGGGCCTCAAACATATAGCCGAAATGCAGATAGCTGTTTGGAGATATGTAAAGTTAGGAGTCTGAATATGAAGCTGGAAGAATTCTAAGGTATTCACCTAGCAATCCAACCTATCTCTGGTAATAGCTGTAATAGGTGCTTAGATATAGAAAGAGATAAAATACAATGACAGTTCCCGGGGATGTTCTCCCTCTCATAGAACAATTAATAGCCATCAAAAGATTTTTCTGCTAAAATTTATCTGACGCCTTTCTTAATACATCACTAATATCTACTGCCTTGGTCTACTCTTACCAGCAGAGTTAGACCAACAAATAATGCTTCTAGAATGACAGTTATGAACACAGAGACACCAGTCTGTATAATTTTTTAGATTCTTCTTGATATTGATATTATTCTTATTGATATTAAGCCATATGATCAAAAGGGTTTTTTTAATAACTGTGCCTTTATTATGTATTTTGCTAGCTTGACTCTTTCAGCTAAAACAGTAATTGCCACATTGAGTGCAGCTTTTCTTCTGATTATCTGCCAGATGACTGTTTTGACTATAGACTAGTTCTCTTGAATTTTCCCAATTTGATACAACTACCATGACAGTCTTAAAAAAAAATATTAAAAAAATTCACTTCTCCACGGAAAAAGAGTGTTCCTCTTTTCTCACTTACATACACACACACACAGGTGCACATCCTTGTTTTAGGATGTTTCTTCATTATTCTTTTGCATACATAGGTAATTCAGCTACCTATTTTAAATTCAACAGCTATAAAAATAGGTGAGATGGATTTTTTCTTAGTGCAGCAAAGTGATTCCTAGGATTGTTGAGTGACAAATGTGTATATTTACCTGTTCTCCAAAACTCTGCAGCCAGAGCTGAATAACTTAAGCATTTTCAGATTTATGTCAGGTTCTCTGGGTTACATGCAAAAACAAGGCTGTAGCTTTTGAATTCCTTTGCGTGTGTAGTCTCACAGTTGATGTAAATCAGCATTTGCAAATGAAAAATGTCTGAAGCATGATTTGAAGACAGAAATATTTTTCTGCAGTGCATGCTTACATTGGGTTTTTATAGAAATTAATTCACTTTCTGAAAATCCACACTACAGTATAATAAAATGAAAGAAGAACAAATTAAACGATATATATCCTAAGTTCGGCATTTCTAAACAGCATGATTAATTGCAATTATTTTGCTGTAAATTTGGAAAAAAAAATATACATGAGAAAGTCTGTTAGAACAACAAGTTAGAAACAAACACATTTGTACTCTAAACAAGGTAGATAATAAGACATCTGAAGTATGTACAATTACGTTTGTGTATATATATATAATGCTTGCTTCTTAGCTTAGATTAAATATTATGTAATGTTAAACTGCCAGCACCATATTAACTACATGTAATATGAACTTATTCAAATGTTATGGCTCCACCTTTGATAAAATTTTATTGGAAAGCTGCTCATAAAAACTCATAAAAATCTATCATTTTTTGGAATGCAATTTTAAATAACAGCCTATAGCAATTTTTTAAAATGCTAGATTAGAAATTGTCTTGTAAAATATAACTGCTCTTTAATGCATAATAATATTTCATTTAAAATTTCTAGCAACACATGCTGGTAGTATTTAGATAAAGAGGAAAAGTTATTTAAGCAGTTCCCCCAGTGCTTTACAATTTTGAAATAAATTATCATCTGCTTAAATATGTGAACTATTTTGGCAGAATTTTTAAAACTGAAAACTAATACAGCTGTTCAAAGTTAGCTAAGATGAGGCAGTGGTGATGACCAGCCTAGCTGAAAAGGAAAGACAGGAGATTTTATAACCTTTGGAAGAAGGAGCAGGAAACTCAGGAGGACTACAAGGATGTCATGAAGTTATGCAGGGGGAAAATTAGAAGGACCAAAGCTTGGCTATAACTTTGTCTGGCTAGTGTCATAAAAGACAACAAAAGTTTTGTCTATAACTGTATCATCAACAAAAGGAGGGCTAAGGAGATTCGCCATCCTTTAGTGGATGCAGGAGGAAACATAGTGACAAAGGCACTTAATGCCTTCTTTACTTCAGTCTTTATAGCAAGACCAGTTGTTCTTCAGGTACCTGACATTGTCCTGTCACTACATGCCTTTGTGAAAAGTCCCTCTCCAGCTTTCTTGTAGGCCCACTTTAGGTATTGGAAGGTGCTTTAAGGTCTCTCTGGAGTCTTCTCTTCTCCATTCTGAAGAATCCCAGTGCTCTCAGCCTGTCTCCATTGGAGAGGTGCTCAAGCCCTCTGATCATCTTAGTGGCCTCCTGTGGACTTGCTACAGCAAGTCCATGTCAATCTTATGTTAGGGGTCCCAGAGCTGGATGCAGGTGGAATCTCACCAGAGCATAGTAGAGGGGAAGAAGAGCAAAGATAAGTTTATAACTTTACAACATGACCTGTGTTACTGATTATATAAAGATGGAACATCTGAAGAGCAGACACAAGGTCCAAAAAACTCTGATAAGGGAATGTCAAATGCAATAAATGAAATAATTACTCTGATATGCCAAACCGCAGTTTCTGTTATTTTTTTTCTGCTCTCCACTTGTCTCTGAATTTGTGTTTGCGTAAAAGAGTGTCAGACAAATAGTTTCTGACAATTCCAAATTAAATAAATCACTATAATATCAGCCCTGGAGGGAGGGCTACGAATGCTGGAGGAAGCTTAATCTGAATCAATAGCCACAGAGAAGGATTCACTTATTTATTTCACACTTAAAAGTAACTTGCAGTTTCTCATATGTCCTGCAGAAACTGTGGGTGGCTGATAAGTATCAGGAAATTCTCTCAGCTTGAACTCCTTGTCAGTGTTTTGCAAAAGCAAAAGGATAGAAGCATTGCAAAGAGTTTTGTCTGCACTTTTCAAAGCTAATTAAACACAGAAAGTTTCTATATCATCTATCAACTGGGTTTTATTTATTTATTGCAGAAAATAACCACATCACATATCAAAGGCAACAAATGATAAAAAATAATTCAGTGTTCTGTGTACTAAATCTGAAATGCACATTAATGATCACCAGCAAGTTTGACAAAATGCCATGGCATAATTATTTCCTAATTAGCTAGTGTAGTCAAACATGCCGGATTTACTGCTACTTACATGACTTTTCATTGTAGAACTCAAAAAAGGAAATTATAATGGCTTCATGCTGTAAAGATAATTCTTTTTGGTTTTGGTTCATCTGCTTAGATAGTTTCAAAATGAAACATTGTATGCTGAAGTACCTCATATTTAGTGTCATCTTTTATTTCATTTTGAAATGTCTCTAGAGTATGAAATACAAAATGACAAAGACACTGAATTGAATAATAAGTGCATGTTACAATTGTGTTACTATGTGCTAGCCAAGATCCTAATGCCAAATCTTCATTGTAAATCACACTGATGCATAATTAGTATGAACTGTTAAGCTTTCATATTCACAGAGTCTTTGGAAATAAATCATTGCATCATTCTGTGTCAATATCAAATGTGTGCAGTGGAATAGTATTTCTGCCTAGAAATACTGTAAACTTAGATTACTAAGAATTTGTACAGATTTTTTTTTATTTAAAACTAAAGATGAGAAATACTATTTTGTTTCCTTGTTCTTTAATGAAAGAAAATGTTTGTATAAATCTTTGTTTAAAGAAAAAAAATTTCTGAAGGCTTTTTTGAACTCTGAAAGGAATGATCCAACAAGATGTATTTTTTGGCTTGCAAAACAAGACCTACAGTTTCAAATCAAGTGATTGATATGGGTCAATCTAAAGATAAAAGGCTGACATTTTGGAAAGTGTATGCATTCCCAACCTGAGAGAGCACAAATATCTTGAGAGAATAATACACTCAAATTCTATTGTGACTTTTTGATGGAGATCTGGAAAGCATTTTACTGATAGGGAGGCTTCAGATTCCTTCTTGCATGGAAGAAAGAAACATTGGAGGTGATTTCACTACACTGCTGTACCTTTACTTTCTGCAGGGCACAGCTCGTGCTTAGTAACCTACTGGTTAGGACAAGTGAAGTGATGTATCCAAAGAACCAAGGTAATTTAAAAGTAAATGGACTAATTTTATGCATTGGATTTTTTTTTATTTTTTTTAATGTAACATCCTCTCCTTACAGAAAAGGCCAAGAGATTTTTTTAATATCCACAGCATGACAAGAACTACTTTAGTCATCTTCTGTACACTGTCATGTCCAACCAAACTGTAGATTGTAAGATCTACATATTCATTCAGCACAACCACATCAGCTGCTTATAACCTGACACAGCTACTCATGTATTTTCTGCTAAATACTGATAAGATCCTACTTTATTTACCTTAATATGATCACACGAATATTTAATACTTAAATACCTATACATCTACATATGTAATGTAGGCCAGCCCTTATCATGAAGACTGTGGGTGAAGAAATTTAACTGTTTGCACTCTGCCATCTAAATGTATTTTATCAAGCAATTGATAATTTAACTTATTTTAACAATATTATTGAGACAATGTAATTTAGAGTTGTGTTTTGACTCAGAAAGCATTTGTATAAAATAGGATCTGGTGGGGTGAAGATCCGAAAATGGTAATTTTCATCTTTTTCATTGCATGTGTTCATGTATACATGTAGTGTCTTCCTTTTTCATTCTCCACTGCTCAAAACTTGAATTTTCAGAAAACTGTTGCTCAGATTTAGACTACAAGTTCCATCTTAGAGAGACCCCGTAAAATAAGTAACAAGGTACATTAAAAAAACAAACAGAACACAACATAACAAAAAAAACAAACAAAAAAAACCCCAAGGGAAATTCCAATTAATAAGGTCACATATCTAGCCAAGTATATGGTTGCCTTCACCATGGCACAGAAACCTGAAGTCAGAAGGGGACTGAAGTGCATGGAAACACTTGCAGTGCCTTCTCTGATTTTACAAGCTGGAAGCAGTTTCCTAGTTACAGAACTGACTGTTTTACAAGCATATTCTGAACATGAACAGTGTGACTCAGGTCAGGCATTCCTCATTCAGCAATAATGAAAACAGGTCAAGGAGAAGACTTTGAGAACTCATACAGAAGAAATGTCATCACCCCCATCTCTGTCACTGAGTGATGCATAGGTCTGAGTTCAGTGACCGAATGAATATATGACAGTATTCAAGGATGCATAGCACTTATAAGTGGGGTCCATAGACTTTGAAATCTTACTCTGAAAGTTTAGCAGGTGTAAAGAGGGGCTTCAGTTAGAAGACACAAACTGCCTGCATATTCAGTGGAGAAAAATCAACTCCTATAGGCAGCTCAAAATTTTTTGGTACTGAGATCCATCTGAAAGAGGGTACCTCTTTCTTATGTCTGCTTTGTGAACTTCCTCTCATATGCTTAGATAGCATGGCCTTAATCTCAGAGCCCCTTGCTAGCCATAGCTTTCACTGAGAGAAGGGGATGCACCTGTCAGTACTGGATGGCACTTGCCAATGCAGATAACGTGTTGTTTTGTGCACAGTTTGCACATAGTAACTGTAAGAACTTTTATAGAGATCAATAAATTAGGGCAAAATTTTACCCATATGTAGGTATGAAATCAAGATAGACATCTGCACACATACCTATGGACAGAACTAGATCTGTATTTCCTTCATAGATCTCTTTCTTCATAGTGAATTTTTTATCTAGTAAACCCAGACTGAACAATTTGTTACAATTATATTGTACCTACCTCTTTTACAGTGCTTTTCATCAGCACATCTTAAAGTCCTTTAAAGCTGATCGATTTTTTCCTTCTACTACGTCCTTATTTTTATATAACTTTTTTCAGAGGTTCTACTCATAGCCAAATCTGTGCATAAAGTTTCCTGTAATTCAAAATTTTCATAATTAATAGATAATTTTAGAAATATTTCTTCCAAAGGGCATAAACGGGTTCCACCTGGATGCTGATGTTGCTGAGGTGAATTCATTTTCCTACTATGCAATCTCTATCAATGGATGAAGTACTTACCTGGAGATGTATTGATTTATCACTTTATATGAAATATTCCTTGAAAAACACAGAGTGGTTTTAAGCATTAATATTCTTCGTACAATGAAAGTACAGATTTACAAACTGAGAGTCATACTTCTATCTAGAGGAGATAAACATATGTCCATCAATATTAGCTCTGGATAAAAACTAGATATAGTGCAAAAGAAGAAGCAGTCTGTTCTCCAGGAAGGTTCTATGTTATAGACGCTCAAAAGATAAACTTTTCATAAGAGAGGTTTTGAGCACTGATTTCTAGAAGGGCAGACCAGAGTTTAAATACACAAACATAATTTGAAAGATCTTCAATATGTAGCTGTCTAGAAATTAACTGTCTAGACAAAGCTTGAGGCAAAGGATGTCTGTATACACAGTGTAGAAACAATTAAGGAAAGCTATTTCCATAGATTTTTTGAATGGACAAAAATAATCACTAAAAATAGAGACAAGGCGCATTGCAGACGCTTCTCTGGATATGCTCTCTTTCCAGAGTGATTACACAATTTCTATAAATCTATCATTTAGGTGCCTATACATAAGCAAAGTAAATTTCAACTTCAGTGTCCCAAAATTTTGAAATGTATCCTCCACCAACACTTTCCCAAAATGTCCGAGAATATCACTCTATTGATTCATAACAAAGCCTTTGAAGTCAGTATTCCAGAGCACTGTATTCTTGAAAGGATATTGGTTTATTACAGCAAAACCCAGTGAGCCAGAGCTAAATTGTTTTGAATGCTCTAAATGTTGCATGGACTCAGAACTTTTAAGATCTTCTTTTTAAATACCTCTGAGGTAAACTGCAAAAAAAACAAACTTCCTATTGTACAGCTGGTCACCATCCTTGGACTTCTAACCTCTATAAACTATAAAGGATATTTCTGCTATTGAAAGTGTTTGCATTTTCCACAGCAGGATGGTATGTTTTTCCATTTGTAAACTCAATTCTACACAGTTTCCATAACCTGCCTACAAAAGTGAAAGCTTATTTCTTTGTGCACAAATGGTGTGGCTCATTCCTTGATGCAGAGAAGGACATGGTAAATAACATTTTAACACCCACATCTCAGTTCATATTGAACAGACATAATGTATGGCTAGCCCATTTAAAGAAGGAAGACATCAGTCAATAAAGACATGTTAGTCATGTCTGTGATCTGCCACATACAGCAACAAGAATCACCATTAAAAAGGTAATGTAAAAAAGCTGATATTAGAGATCTTACTTCAGTTTTACTCACTGAAAACAACTGGTCCAGCTCTTATTTCTACTCCTTTCTATGCTTCTTGCTTCTACCTGTATTACAAAGACAGCACTGTGATCAACACACTGATTATGTCCGCAGGAGACCTGAGCTCAAGGCACACAAGGTGCAAACTGTGCCTTTCACTAAGCTCTGCTGTGAACACATATGATTTACTGTAGAACACATTTCACAGCACCAGACACAGGTCACTCTGGAAAAGAAAATCAAAAGTGAATTGAGAGAGGAAGTAAGATGAAAGTTACCGGATCAGACAAAGCAATCATCTCTGCTGCTTAGCATTTAAAAGACACGGGGGTAAAATGAAAGGATTGTTTGGTGATGTTTAAGTACCAATACCAATACTGAGAACAGTTTTAATTTTAACGAATATTTTAAATTATTGCACTAAAGAAACATAGGAAAGTTGTCACTCGAATTCTTATTCTTAATAGCAACTCTCTATGGGCTTAAGAAATGGCAGCATCTAAATGAAATTACTTTTCATATTCAGAAGCTGAAGTAATTATTGGAAGCTTAACTTGCATACTGACCTTGAGCTTGGCCCAGTTTCCAGGCCTCACTTTTACTTTGTTACTGACTTCTTGAAGGAATAATGCACATTAACTAATTCATTTTTACACTCTTCATGTCAACAAATTATCAGTGTGAGTACATTTTAGTCCCTTTTCGTTCCCTTAAACTGAGGAAAATAAAAGCTATGGCAGTCCACGCATTGGTAAGTACTAAGAAAGAGAATCCTAAGATGTACCTGGTCCAGAAGCATTCTAAATTAACCACAAAAAGGAAGGTGCAAAAACTTAGATGAAAAATGAAATAAAATCATATTATTATGTAAGGTTTTCTAACTCTGAGAGAGCTGATTCTTTACAAAATAATTTATATTTTGATATCAAAGCATTTCGGTCTCAACTTGTTTCTAATAGATGTCTTTAGTGACTGTATCTGTGATGGCAGAAACCTTAGAGAACACATTGCACCAATGCTGTATCTCATGAAGAAACAGACGCAGTGTAGTGTATCATGACAGGCTGAAATGGAATTCCAACCGTGTGAAGGTAAATTTTCCAGCTGTGCTAGCACAGATTGGAATAACTCACTCATGACTACTGCAGAAGAAAGTGTCAGTCTATATCTCAAACTGTAGCTATCAACCACTTTGTACCACTGCCTGCAGCAGACAGGGAAAAAATCAGAAGTAACAAGGTGAGATTAATGCATTTCTGGGAAGTAACTTAGAGGTTTATTAATTTTTTGTTTTTTTACAGTTTTTTAATTTTAGTTAGTATCTGGTCCCACCATCCTTGACTTCAGCCTTTAAAAAACATCAGAGAGAGTGATCCTAAATTAAAGTGGTGGGAAAATAGCTGGAATATAGATATTTTCCATTAAAAATATCTTGCATTTTTTTATGACAATTTAGTAGTTTCTACACCCATAAAAGAACAAATATCTCAGGGAAAGGTCTCTAAGTATCATGTGTATATTTGCTTGGTTGTATATTTATACCTATAAATCAAACCAGAACTTTTTATCAAATGTGAAGGCAAAGGAAAATCTTTCTCTGCTCTCATGCAAGAAATACATGAAACACAGACAAAATAGACCCTCAGTGCCTCACAGCCACTCTCACTTCTCTCCTTATTACATGCACATATGGGTGCTTTATGTGACTGGTGAAAAATTACAGTACCTTGGTGCTTGGTATCTTCCAGTTTGCCTGAAAACAAAGGAAAGTGCCTCTTCTGGCACAATTTTCACATACCACTAATCTCATAATTTCAGACTTTTGCCTGGTCTCACAGCGACTTTCTGCAGGGGTTTAAATCCTCTCAGAAAAACATACAACACCTCAAAAATATCACTCCTTCCTGAGCTGCTCAACCTTTTCAAGGCCCCTAGAACAAGTGACTACTAAACCTCTAAAAAGCTGGACTCCATACCTATCTTTACAATAGCATATAAAGTCATTGAACTCTGTCTGTTTAAACAACATTTGTTTCAGTGAAAATCTTCATTAGCTTTTTGGCAAATTCACTCAACTTCTGCCAGCTGCAGGACTGGATAGAAAATGAACTCTAATTGGACTTTGAGGTAGCAAATTTGACACTCTACAGAAAAAGAACTATGTGGAAATTTGCAGCTGGGGTTTAGGTTTGTTTTGGTTTCCTTAATTTTGATACTTCTTTCACCACAGATGTAAAAATCTTGTGAAGCTTTGAAACACATGAAAATGATTTATTCCAGACCCAACCAGCTTTTCAGCAGCTGCAGAAAAGTCAAAACGGATGGAAAAGGAGATACCCATTTTAGTATTTTTCTATTTAAATTTGACTCGAGCATCCATGACAAATATTAGGCTCCATTCAGAGACTATTTATAAAAAGCATAAGGGAAATTAAACTAAACTCCCAGAAAGAAGGTGCATGCCTGCAGAACTCAAAGCAGTGATTTAGGAGTGATTTACAGCACCTGGTGACAGCAAATGTGAATAACCATGTCCTGTCTCACTCTTTTATCCTGCTATGCATTATCATGCAGCATGAAAACAAAAAGTAGAGGGATGGAAACAATTCTCCAAAGCCTGGCCACATGAATTGATATGTTTACTGTACACCCCAGTCAAAGTAGCCTAGCAGTCTTGGAAGAGGAAACATTAGGAAACCTAATATTGGAATACAGGCTCCTGACACCTAAAGTAAAAAAAAAGAAAAAAAAAAAAAAAACCACAATAGAAAAAAAAAAAAAAAAAAAACCACAATTGGAAAAAAAAAAAAAACCAAACCAAAAAAGGACACAAACAAACAAACAAAAAAAACCCCAAAACCAAAAAAACACCCCAAACCAAAACCAAAAACAAAAACATATATGACTGTAGGAAAACTTACATGTCCAGAAAATGACCTGCATGCAAATATACATTCTCACACAAAAAAAAAACCATATAAAATTTATATGATAACAGGAAGGAAATATCCTAAGAGTCCCAGATGGCACGGTTTTCTAGAATTTAAACACATATTTATATACTCCTGATAGTCTTTTCTGCCCTCTTTTATGCTTTTTCAAGTCTCTCATGACCTTCTCAAAATGGGAGTGATGAGATCAGAGTGGAAGACTCAGTATAGGGGTGCACTGTAATAAGAAATGTTGTGGCACAATAATGTTTTCTAGTTTAGTTTTTGGCTTTGGTTTATTTTGACAAAATTGAACAGCCTTTGAGTGCATTTCAGATAATTCCTACACTGATGCCAAGATCTCTGACATGGAAATAACTCTTTGGAGAATAACACTAAGTATACAGAGTAATCTGGAAATTATTTTTTATCTGGCCGACTTTGTCCAGCTTGGACCTCCTCAATAGTACATATTGACATAGTGTGAAGCGAGTCCAGCAAGATGACTAAAGCATTGAAACATATGGCATATAAGGAGAGGCTGAGGTAATTGGTTTTATTGAGTCTTAAGAAGAGAGGATAAAAGAGGGTCTGGTTAGTGTCAATATCTGATGTGAAAACACTGAGAAGATGAAAACAGACTCTCCTTGAAGATTCATGGTTACAGGACAAAAGACTATGAACACAATATCTACTGGAGGAAATTCCATATAACTGTTAGGAAAAACATTGAAATTATTAGAATAGGTTCCTCAGAGAGATTGTTCTAAACATGACTGAATGCAACACTGGGAAATCTATTTGGTCCTGATTTGAGCAGGTGAGTGGACAAAATAACTCTCGAATATCCCTTCCAATCAAAATTGTTTTGAGTCTTTGATTCAGGAAAGAGTAATACTCTGTTTAGCTCTCCTGCAATGTTGGATATATTTATAACTTTGTCTATTCATTTGAGTGAAAATGAATTTTAGTGAAATGGAGATAGGGTCACCCTTCTAATAATGTCCAAAAGAGAATTACCATTGCATTCACTCTTCTAAAGGGAAAGTATGGGAAGAGGTAAACAGAAGGGTGGTTTGCAACTAATTATTTTTCAATATATGAAAAATATTTATTTCTGTTGTGATCTTCCTGAAATGAAATAGTCTGTACTGGAGGCAGTATGAACTTCAATGCACTCACAGGAAAAAATGGCACAGTTTCATCAAAAATATACAAATATTTTTAATCTAGCCTCATATCATATTTTTCTCATAATTACAGTCATTTTGCAAGGATGTTGCAACTCCATTGAACAGTCTTTTTCTCAATGGCCTGGTCCTACCTGTTCACATGTCATAACAATGCTTCTGTACTTATCTAGCGAACCAAATCAAGGAAGGTGAACACAAATCAAGGCGAAAACTAATCATCGGTTTGCAGCCAGGTTATTTGCATGAATCACTTCACAGGAACATGAAAAAGATTTTGGGAGAAAAAGTGAGACGCTTTCATGTATTATTAAAGCAATGGCAGTTTTGTTCCATCAGCCCAACCAGAGGCTGTCCTGATGATGATGTAAACAATGAGGATAACACTCATTAGTAATACCAGAATCTAGCATGATGGCCAGTCAGGAGAAAACTATTACTGTTGTATTTCTTGCTTCAGAGGGAGGAATAGATGGAGTTATAATAGCCCTTAAGGAACAGGTGGAGTCTTTGATTTCTGATGAAGAATCTGACTTTTGTACATTGTTCACTTCCGCCTTTCCTCATTTTTTTTTTCTGATATTTGAAACTTCTCCATGTATTTAGCTTGATTGCACAATCAGCACTCTGAAAAATCCCATTTTCTCTCTCTATTCCCTTTCATCTTTTTACTGTCCATAAATAGAGGCAAACCAGGAAGGGGAGATAAGTATATATCTATAATTGTAACAGTATAAAAACAACCCTTGTACATATTAATCACTGACTAATCTTCCATACTAATTTATCCCACTTGTCTAACAGCAGCTCTTTCCTTCTTTGCGCTTTCCTATTCTGAGACCAAGACTTCATGATCATATTCCTGACTAGCAGATGCAGCAAATTGGTATTATCATTTAGACTACAGCTTCCTTTTTCCCATTTTATGACAACTGTCAACTTTCTGTTCAATCAGGAAAATATATATCCTCATTTGGGAAGGGAAAAGAGAAGACTAGAGAGTATTTTTCCTAAATGTGGTAACAATGTCAAAATGAAATTGTTTACACTATTATTATATATTCTGTGCAGCATTAGAGAGAAACAGAGAGGGAAAGCATAAGTGAAATATGGGAGGATAAGAACAAGTTTTGAACATGAATATTCTCACACTTGACACAACTAAGAACACAAAAGACCAAATCCCAGGACACCTATGCCCAGTCTTCCTTTTGGCAGTGAAACGTTTGGTCAAATAAAATTTGATAGAACTAAGGAAATCAGTAATTGACTGTAAATGAAGAAATGACTTGACACCAAAAATAAGAAGTTCTGACTATCTGCCATTTATCTTCAACCTATGGGATTAAACAAATGAATCAGGCTTGTTAGGTACTAGCAAGCGTTAGTAATAGATGTGACTCCCTGGCAGAGCCAGCCCTTAGTTTCTAAGTTATCTTCACCTTTTTTTTCTTTATTTTGAAATCAGGGAAACATTTATCCTATATACTTTCCACTTGGTAGATTCAGAAACAAAGTAAAAGATTGTATGACCCACTGTTCTCTGCAATGGTCTATAAGCCAAATGGATTTGACCCTTTTCAACTGCTTTTTGGTTTGTTGTTCATTTATCTTGGTTGTCAGGGCTCTGTATTTCTTGGTGATGATGTGAAATGTGAAAATGCATCGTCTTCTGTGGCTGCTTTTTATTTTTTAAAGGATAAAAATAGATTGAATCTCCAGACTCTTCCAGAAGGAAAAAAAAATGGAAAGGAACAAAATGATCTGCTGAACTTTTTCAACAGGATGTGATTTTCCCATTCCTTCCTTTCAAAACTGCCTAGAAAAATAGTGAAAAAAATAATTTAACCTAACAAAAAGGTAATATATTCAATTTGCTAGTATTGTTCATTGATTCAGTTTATTAAAATGCAAACGGAAAATACAATGCTGTACCAAATGTATTTTAAAGCAAAATCTTGTCTTTGGTAAATCTGGGTACTGCCTGTCTGTATTAACTCATTTAATCGTAAATTCTGTCATGTAGTTTGCCTCTTAAAAGTAGTTCATTGAACAATTTCAGCTACACACCAGTAACTCGGAGTATTTTGTTGGCTTGTACATTTTTCTGATGAGGAGAAACACGAAAGATTAAACATTATCATTTCTCAATGATTCCTCTCTGGAGGCACAACTCTGACTTGTTAATTCTGAAAAAGAGTCTAACAAAATGTTCACTAGCATGTGATGTGTTAAATATACTTCAGTATGTATTTTTAAAAAAATGGTTGACAGATGCTGAAATTTTGTTCAGAAGAATAGCATGAATTTTTGACTCAGAAAAGAAAGATATCTTGGTAGTCAGCTGTACAAAGTTAATAGACCAAATTATAGCCTCATTTAAGCTATTATAAATCCATAGCCCTTGCTAGTGAATTTAAATTTAGACTAAGCTTAATGACAGGAAAATTTGGGTAATACAGCAAGGGGAGATGCAGTTCACATGCTAATCAACAGACCAGGGAGATTTTGATGACTGCTGGTTATGTGAAGGAGATGATACCTATAAAAGGCTAGTGCTGTGTCAGGACAGGCCATCAGCACAAGATCCAAAGTATATGCTGTATCCAGTCATAGTATCCAGCTACTGTGGTGGGACCCATGAAGTGAGAAGAAACAATGTTCATTTGCTCTGGGTGTGAGTTGTTGATGTGCCTTCTTGCTCCCTTTTCCCCCAATTCCTATATTATAATACCTAAGTTGTTACTGCCTAAAGGTCAGAATTCAGCAAGCTGAGTGTCGCTCAGCCAAAATACAACAAGCTTTAAATTGAGATCTTCATCCTTTTCCACTTACTTTATTTATATATCTTCTGTCATTTTAATGATGGAGCAGAGCTGCTGCTGAGTGCTATGAGGAATCTTAGGGTAAATCCAAAAACTGCCAGTGCCATACTGTCATACTGTCAGTGAAATAACAAGGTCAGCAGCCACCACTCTGGATACCAGTCTTGCTTTAGAGCGTTTATCTTACTCTGAAATTTTGATTGTCCTACCAGATATACATATATATGTATAGATTTATACAGCTATATATCTGCTAGCTAGGAATATGTACTGCACATCTAAATCAAGAAATTTACCTCAGATACAATATCTCATCCTAAACAAAATTTTGACAGCAATTTTTTTTACAAGCTTTTTTTGTTTTACATTTTGATATTTTTTTTAAAACCAGAATTAACCAGGGAAATTACTTTTTTGTTTTGTTTTGTTTTCCAAATTTTCTGCTCAGTTTTCAGTATTTATACGCTTGCAAACATTTTTATAACAATTCTTTAAAGCTTCATTTTCCATTTCAAAACTGGAAATTGTTTAAAAATGTAAACTTGCTAAGAAAAGAAAGGAATCAATATTAACAATCAGATGTGACCTTGTGTTCACATTTCTGGGTAGCTAGAATTTTTGAACAATCCAAGTTTTCTTAAAATAAAGAAACCATCTCTCAGTCAGTTACCCTACAAAGGGTTGATTAACTTTCCACCTAGTCTTTACTGTGACTTCTCTAACTTTAGCACATGGTTTTAGTTAAATGCTTAAGTGGTTGTCTGGACATATCTAACTGTAGCATAAATGGTTACTTCATGTCTACACAAATACAAAATACATCCAATGCATGTTTCCTAGATCTGTCATTGCTAATTTTAACACCTTCTTCACTTCAGTAAAGTGTGAAAATACAGGTAATCTGTGTAATACTTTTATCAGATACCTGTATTCACATCCACATCAAAATTAGGGAATGCAAGAGAGAGTTAGTAGCTAGAATATCACATTTAAACTGTAAGAACATGCCAATTTTGTTACTCTTCTATAATGTTTTTCATTACTTCAGTACTCACAATACAGGAACACATCAATCCTTTTTTCTGTTGTTTTCAGTCAGGTGAGTTCACAAGCTCATTTTCAGATGGAGCAGGTGGGTGTACAAACACTGTGTAAACAACACATTCTTGGCAAGGCTGTACATTACCATTATCTCTTCTAGACACCAGACAGAGAGAAAAACCAACTCCTGCTCCTCTTAGTGCCAGACACCTGTTCGTTTTTCTTCCATTGCATCTGCTTCACCTTCTGCTGCTCTATCAATTGCTCTTGGACTGTGTCATAATTCACTTCACCAGAAACCATTCCAAAGGATCAGGAATTTCTCTGGGTTTATGATCAAATGTGCCTGTGCCATAGGAATGATCTTCAACTAAGGTGTCATCAGAAGAAGATGCCCTAGGAGAAAAGTCATGCTGACTTTCTAGAAGCACCACTGTTCGTCATGTGGTAGGAGACCAGAACCCTAAGCCAGACAGAGATCTGAGAGAGCATTCGACCAGTAGCTAAAGATTTCATGGAATGTTTAGAATTCCCTGTAGAGAAAGGCTTCTCATTGGACAAGAAGGAAAAGACCCACAGGACAACTAAATTAAAGTAGCTGATCTGCCTTGTCACTTGCTTGTTGATGCAGGCAACATGTACACATGAACAGGAAGCTGTGTGGTTTTGAATTGCTATATATTGCCTTAAATACAACAGTTCTATTTCTAACTAATCAGTCTGGTGGCAGAATCTTGAATCTTAGTTAAGATGATTCCAAAAATCTCAAATTTTGAGCAGATGGTGACAACTTGATGAGGCAATATTGGAGTTGGGAGAAAGGAAGTTAATACTTTAGTTTTGTCCTTTCCAAATACACAACATAACATAATTATGTACTCACTTGACTTGTAAAGGAAAACATCCCATCAAGTTGGCATTTTTGTATGCTTTTCAAGTGGCTGCTTAAATTATTTCAGTGAAATTGACACAAACATGAAAACGATAGCTCTACTTCAGGTTTACCAATATTTAATATTCCCCAAACTACACAAAACAGGTATAGAGATTATTTCATTAGTTATTTGACTTTTTTTTAAAACAAAAATGTTAATTAATTTCTATTTGTATCTGATGGACAATTACTTCTTGATTTAAAGAAAAATAACTCTTTCATACAAAAGAAGGATTAATCATGTAATTTCAGAGATAACTACCGTTCACAGGATTTAAAATGTCTGTTATATAATAGAATCATAGAATCAACCAGATTGGAAAACACCTCTAAGATCATTAAGTCCAACCTTTGATCCAACCATCGTGCTTACTAGATCATGGAACTAAGTGCCTCATCCAGTCTCACCTTAAAAAATCCAGGGACGATGATGTCATCAGGACACTTAAAAAATTAGTAGAAAGCTGGGGATAAATTTGTCCGTTCTCATTCAAACTATGCTTTATGCCAGTCTACAAGCAACCTAATGAGTTCAGTAAAATGGCCAGCCAAAAAAAAAAAAAGCACTACTTGTTTAATAAAGATATAAAAACTAAGTTTTTCTACTTGTTCCATTATGAACAGGGTGTGTCTCTATTTCCATGGAAGCTTTCACGTTTTGATGTGGTCTTAACTGTTTTAAAACAGTTGTTAACAAATTATTGCATCAGCTCTCTTAAGGAAAGAATTTTCATGTAATTTGTACTTGATAAAATGGAAATTTTAACCTGTTTGCTTTTTTTTTTTTTTTTTTTAAGGCAGTGAAACACCATTTAAAAAACTAGTGATTTTTAATTTTCCTTTCTCCTGGGTTCTTGTGCCTGTACAGCTGTTGGACTGACAGCTTCTGTTTTTAAATTAGCTGGTGTTTCATGGTTTGTTTTTTGTAAATATACACAAATTTTCCATCTTATTTTTTTCTCATTTAAATTTGCCTAATTGTATTCAACCCTGCTATAGGAAAAAAAAAAAAAAGACAAAAAAAACAAACAAAATCCAACAATAAACCAAAAACCAACCAATCCAAAAAAGCCCAACCAAAATCAAATACAAAAACAATATCAGTAAAAACAACAATCCTTTTTAGAGTAAATGGTCTCATTCTATCTTATGTCTTGAAAGTAAAACAAAACAAAAATAGCCCAAATTCTTTTCTCCTTAATTTTTCCTCATCTTTCCCTTCTTGTATGCATATCCAACAGGAAAAAAGAGGTTTCTGAAGGTAAAATCCATAGTGCTTGGGAGGCATTGGCCAAATTATGAGTTATGAATGTTATAATAATAAATAAGCACATAAAGATACAATTCTGGGAAAGTACAATGTTCATGAAGTGAAAAAGTCCTACAGAATATCTATTAGTAATTCATTAGGTCTTAGGTAAATATTTAAAGATAAAGCAGCTCTAGAATTTCTGGAAATAATTTCTTTAACATTGCTTTATTGAAGTGGTGGAACAACAAGACAGTAAAAAAATCTTAGACAATGAAAAGATATAAAGCTTAGCCTTCATAATAACAATATTTATGCCACAGAAACCTAATTTAAAGTTTTCAATAAAATAAGAAAAAAACCCTGATAACATATCAAAATAAAAAATACAAGTGGAAAAGAGCTTTCATAGCTCCAGTTTGATTATATTCAAAACTTGACTGACTGAGACTGTGACATAATCAGTGTTAGTTTTCCTTTAAGCCAGAGCATGAACCAAATTAAATATATTATTTTTTTGACTGTGAAATAGATTTTTCCATACCAAGCAACAGTAGCCAGTCACTAATTCTAAATATACGTAGGTGGTGAAGACCAACCTTTAAACATCCTTATTAGACACTTAAAAATGTGCTTTTGATTGTTGTTTCTGTAAGTCTTAAATATACATGTTTCTACACTTTCTACTTCACAATTAGTTCATAATTATGAAGAGCATCATTAGGAGAGAAGGTTGAAATCATGCAACAATGATGCAATATTGTTCTTTTGTTTTACAAAAGAGAGTTGAGAAGGTAAGTACTGTGTCACTGGTGGTAATTTTCAGTATCTGTTCCACAGGGATACAAAGCCATCTCAATGACCCCAAGAGCTGGGAACAGTCTGAGAAATATTAAAGAGCAGAAAACCAGGAAAAAAAACCAATAAATACTGAATAGTATTTAGAGTTTTCCTGCTCTGGCCAAGCCCACATTGGTGGGCTACTTTAAATGTATTTTGCATTGCATGAGTACGTTATATTTCCCCATTATAACATAATGGTGATTTACATTAATTTTCTTCCTTTTCCATTGACCGAACAGACTAAGCATACCCAGCTGTGAGAACTGAGCCACTCTGACTGTGTCTCTGTTAACAGAGAGAAGCTGAAAATAAACAGACTTGCAGAGCAAAACACTTGGTGTTAAGGACTCAGTGCCCATGCTGTACACATTTTAGAGGATTCTGCTTCAGACTCCTTGTAGTCTGACCCTGTAAACTGAATGCTCCTTAACAGTTGCACTGTTTTCACTGCACTCTGAGATGAGACCTTCCCATTTTTCTTCATCCAAAAAAGAACCCAGTTCATGTACTTAGAGACTGCTCATGGATGTGATAAAAAGCACAGTGAGCAGAGATTCATTTTAGGGCACCCATACTCTGAACTCTTGCACTAACATAGATGTAACCAGAAGCTATGTGAGCACTGTTAGTATGAGCTGAGCCCAAGTAACAACCCCTACAATCAGGGAGCTTTGTTAGTGTACATTCTGGCTCAACACTACACTAATCACGTACTCCTGGCTTCTGACCAGCACAAAGTGCAGGCAGAGGTCACTTGCCTCCGCCTACAAAGCACCCTGTACATATTACCTAAATATGCATTTGTCCTTCATAAGGTACAATTATGTTTATTGCATTACTGAATGAAAATTTTGCTAGAGTTTAATGTTGCCTGGAGGATGCTGAATCAATTTTACAGCAACGGTAGAAGGTTTAAATGTATTTGTTGTTCTGCATTAAAACTGAATTTGTTTAAACATCTGTTTTCAGTTTGAGAAAAGGAGATGAAAGATCTTAATGATACAGATTGTCTGTATATGTTAAAGCAGGAATGTGAGTGTCAAACGCCCCTGTTGTCCTCTGTGGAGAGCTGCTTTGGTGATTAGGTGGACATTTCTTTAATATGACCCTTCTACCTTTCAACCCCATACACTAAACAGACAGTTTGTGTGATATTTTTCTCTATATCTTATAATTTTATTAAAAAGCTCTTCAAGTGTTAAATAGCAGTGAAAATCATAGCAGATTTAATGAAATTGATTGGTTTAAATTGTCCCAGTTTTAAAAGAAGCCACCTTTAATAGGTAACCTACTGTATTAATGCATTGCCCAAAACTATCTCCAAAAACCTGAGTACAGTACTGGTCTGTCTTCATTAACAGAGAACATATGTTGGCAGCCAATTTTTTGTAGCTCCCTTGAGTGGTTCTGTAAGTCAGATTTCACTGATAATTGCTTTAATAAAATCTATTTTAGCATAAAGGGCTTGATTTAAGAAGTGGCCTACATTTTTCTGTGTTCTGCCTTATGAAGGCAAATATCTGTACAGGCACTCTTTGCACTAATGGGACTGCCCTCCTGGTTAAACAGATGCATAAGTGCTGTATTGGGTCAAGGTCCAAAGCCTAGGTATGCAGGTAAACGACTTTAAAACATGTTTAAATTCTGTATGTGCACAAAAGAAAGGAAGGACAACTCGAATTTTCAGAAAATAACTGTAATCATGCCCATCAGTGTACAGGGACTAAGCATGTACCTATAGACAGAGTCTACACTTCAACTCTGACGTAACTTCTCACCCCTGTATATTCACCATCTGCAGCAGTCCAGCAGCTGAAAAAAAATTTAAATGAACTCTGACTGAGCTTCTGATATGCCAGTAACACAGGAATTAACTGTTCCCGCACACACTGTTCACCTCTGTGGCATGCTGAGCTCTCACTGGACTCACTGTGAAGAGACAAATAAAGGATTTTAAGTGTCTGTGACTGCTGAGGCTGGTGAATAAATAAACTTTTAATCTTTCATTCTGTTGATATCTGAAAAAAAAAAATAAGCTTTAAACACAGACATAAAGGAACAGTTATAAAATCCATTATCAAAATGCAAATATAATTTCTGCTTAGGAGCCAAGAGGGAGTCTTAACAGCAAATTGAAATCTGTCTGTCCGCTGACCTCTTCTCTAGTGGACCAAAGTTTTCTTTTGCCCTTCCTTTTCCCCATCATGGCCTGTAAAAGAGAAGACAGCCTTCCTATTATCGTCTGCAGTCAACACGAGGAGAAAAATAGTTTCAGTCCTGAAAGTTTAGAAGACCCTTCCAGAAGAGTTATTATGAGGAGATGAGGGTTTATTTCGCTTAAGAAAACTTTCCTGCCTGGAAAAAAGCATCTTTCCTAGGGACACTTTTAGATGTCTTCTCCTCCTACATTCCAGAGCGGTTTTCCCTGGTATGAGAAAAGATAAGTTCTTACGGACTTGTTTTAAGGCCCCCACAGCAGTGTGGCCAGGGATGATAAAAGGCCTAAGAAGAGCAGGGGGTGTTTCTTTTCTTAGGCCCAGTGTAGTTTTTGTACTGAGATGTTAAGTGTTCTTGACTTTGGAAATAAATTTCCATAAATCCTTCCACTTCCTGGTATTTTGGGAATACCTGCTTGCATGTAACCCTTACAAGTCCTCTTTCTAAACCTTTGACATCACAGGATACAGTAGGGAAACTGCATGAAGTAAAATGTTCCTGAGAAGTGTACAGAAGAAAAAAAGAGAGCTATCACACGACCCTTAGTGAAGTTGAACAGTTCAGGCCCTAATGACTGTCCTTGTAGAGAGCCTGAGGTAAAGAAGAGATCATGGGAAGATGAATCTGGCCAAGAAGGAGGAATCAAGATTGTTGCTAACCTGTATTTTCTTTTTGTGATTGAACATACTGTGGGAGCTTTATTGCCTTTTTGGTGAAGCAATCATAAAGGAACACCCAATGCATCCTCTTTAATCTGCTGTCCATTGCCTGGGGAAGTGATTTACAGTACACAAGCCACATGAACAGAATGAAGACCTTGATGGAAGGGGAATCTTCCTTCCTGATACAAATGAAATATATATTACAAGTATTTTTCCTCCAACAGTTCTTTGGAGTCACATACACTTAACAGAAACAGATTTGTTTCAGAAGAAAGGTTTCTGTTAATTGCTGAGGCTTTCTTTTCATAGTTAAAAAGTGTATATAGCTCATTTATGCTACTCCTTACTTCTCCCCTCCCCGTTGTTCACAGATGACTGCTTTTCCTCTTTTCCTACTCTCTTCTCCTCTCTTGAGGTACTCTGTCCTAGCAAAATAGGGCAAAATATCCTGTTCTATGCCAAGCAACCCCTTTGGTGAGCATATTGTAGGTCTGCAATTTGTTCAGAAGTGGTAGATTGCTGAGTCCCTTTCAAGCAAGCTGCATGAAAATCTTCACAAATGAGCCTATGCCATTAGTAACAAGAGCCCTAAGGGAGCCATTGTAGTGACTGAATGTATATTATGGATCTCTCTATGTAATTTAATTCTGGAACTGGGAATGTTAGGTAGCATATGAAGAGCTGAAGAACTGCCCCACCACCCCCGCCTCTCTTGCTCACACTCACACACATCAATGGGAAAAACGTCCTTGCCGTACTGAATACATGCGCACATTGGCATTTATGAAAACTTGTGCTCCCAATGGGATGAAGAACGTGACTTAGAGGAAATTAGAACAGCCTGACACTGGTGCAGTCTCCCGCCCTGCAGTACAGGTCATGATTGACAGAGCTCTCATAAACAAAGAAGTCAAGAAGGAGGAGGTTTTTCAAATTACATGTAAGATATGACTGAAATGACATTTAAAATGCCAATTTAAGCAAGAATACGTTTTCTGAATTATTTCCCTTCATAACACATCTTTGCTCCTCTGCTGCATTTCCAGGACATTCATTATAAGCCTCATCCACTTGCTCATTTAAGGAAATATGAGGAAGGGAAATATTTAAAATATTTCATTGATTTGCATACATAAGAACAGTTCTCCACAAAGTACTGAACTGCAAAACAAATTTACATTAATATTGGATTAAATCTTTTCAGAATGTTATATATGTAAATATAACTGCCATATCAAGCCAAGTGCACAACTAAAAGACAAAAGAGAAGATTTTGCTCCATATAACTATAAAACTGTTCTGCAGAACTTTTCAGTGTTGAAAATGAAGGTTTTCTAAACTGTGAAATGATAGCAGAAGCAAATAAAACTATAAGGACAAATGAGATTAATTCCAGCAAAGATGTCAGATATTTTGTGCGAGGAAGTTAATCTCTCCCGGACTGACAACATTTTTTGTTTTCGGTAATTACAGTCAGAGTTAATAAAAGCAATTTTGATTTGTGGTAGAGATCAGTTACTTCATTCGTAAGAACAAAAAGACTCCTGCTTCCACATTAGCATAGAACACAATGAATCGACATCAAATTTACAGGGCATATCTTACAGCTTTCATAGCAGTTATACTTCAAAAGGTGATTTTTCTAACTGGTGTGCAAAGATTTAGAATTCTAATATAGGTATCTCAGAGTGCAGGCTTCTCTTCACTTGCCCTGTTGGACGAGCACTTGCTTAGGGGATGTGAAGAAGAACTGTAGCAATATGGAAGGCAAGAAATTTGGTTGGAATAAATTACATATTATTAGACCTAATTTTTGAAAGAATTGTGTTGAATATCCCTTAACAAAACAGCTGATGGAAGAATTCTCTTTCAAATTAGGAGTCTGTTTCATGCTGGAAGATCACAGAAGCTAGACACTAAGAGGAGTCGCAGTAAAACTTACTCTGCTCATGGCTTTCCCCTTGCAAAATAAATATTTGTCATGAATGATATCAGGCAGTTCAGATTTAGGTACTTTGGTAATAAAATTATTTGAAGGAAAGAACACATATAAGCTCTGGTTGCAAAATTTGAATGTAGCCCAAAAGAATATTCTCAGAGCCACGGATCTGGCTGATCTTCACAACATTTGGTCTGGTCCCTCAATCCCTGTGATGTAATCTGGACTGTAAATCCTCCAGTTTCTTTCCTGACCTTCTCTCTCTTATTCTTGATGCAGTTGGCATATTCTGCCACACAGCTGCCTTTGCTCTGATTCCCCACAGCAAGCTGACACTTGCACAGTGTAAAGAAAATAGAGAAAAGTCACTGAAATGCGATGGGCCTGACAGTTTCAGAAGGAACAGCCAAAGAGCATGATTGGAGACATTCTTGCCATCTACATCAGGCAAGCATTTTGGATGCAAAGGCAAGGGGCAGACAGAAGCTGTCAGCTTATACACAGACATCTGAGATTAGTAACTCATTTGCTTGCTGTTTTCAGTTTAAAAGCTCTTCATGTCAAGTTTTGACAGTACTTTTGAAAGCACTTTACAAACTGCTTCTGTATTTCAGCCTTTTTATCCTCCTCACTAGAGTGAATGGAAAGATCTGAGTATTAAAAAATAAAGACACCAGGCAATGAAATCTACTTAAGATATGCAAGAAGTGACTTCCCACTAAGACAAGGTTAGAAAAACTCTCTCATGGTTGGTTGGAAGGACTTTTCATTTTAGCATGTATCTTTTGACCAGGATCAAGGATGCTGCCTGGTATTAAGTCTAATCACTAATAACAGACATAGCATAAACTGGATATAACTAGCATCCGCAAATAACTCACTTTTTTATTTGTTAATATTCCAAGGCACATAAATTCAATTTTATTTAATTAAAAACATATCTAATTTATGTCTTAATTAAAGCACAAGTATCTTATTGCAATGTTTGGAATAGTGTATTAATAATAACTAGCAGACTGTTATAATTATTCATTTTATTATTATTATTACTTTGGCTGTACTGTAGATATTTTTCCTAAGGATTTTTACAGGTTACTTTTTTGATTAGTATTTTAATATTAATTTTGTGACCAGAGGCACAGATTAAGGTAGGAGACTTCTCATGATAGAAATATGATCATATGTGAAAATGTAATTCTTTTCTCAGAGGGAATGGTGTACAGACATAGGTACGTAAGGAAGAAAAGGGCAATATACACACAACTTGTATGTGCATTTTTTTCAGATATTTGTATTTTTCAAATCGTAAAGTAAATATCAACTCTCTACTCTGTTCCTCTGGACACTATTTATTAGCTGATTTTTTTTTTTCTCAAGGGTGTTTTTTTCAGTGATGAATCATCCCCTTTCTGAGCAACAGAAGAACTTCTGCTTTATTTCTCATTCAATTTATCTAGTTACAACTTTCTAATATAAATTCAGTTCTGAAAAAAATAGCATTTGATACACTGAATGGGTCCTATAAACAGCACACTGGGAAGTGGAGACATATTATAAACCAAGATTTTACATCTTTTTTGTTCCCCAGTTGTTTGGAAGCTGACATTTTGCTGCAGGTAAATGGGGGATCTGCTAGAAAGTTTAGAACAAGCACCTTCTGCTATCATTTATCTATTGAAAGAAAATCTAGGACAGATATGCATACTTGCCAGCTCAAACTTTCTCTGAGGCACAAAGTAATCAATTAGGGGTGCTAAAAAGAGGAGAAAGGTCTGAAAGCAGTAGCTCTGAAAAATGGCACTGCGGCTTGTATAACAAGACAGCTGTTCTGCAATAGGTCAGGACCAGAAAAAGGGAGTACATGGAAAAATTTTGGGCAAAAGTGAAGTCAGGGTTTGGAATGAAATTCTATAGAAAGTGATCCAACAAAAACATAATATCTCTGTGTTAAATTGATAGAGTTGAGCAAATCTGTATACTTAGCAAAACATCAACAAATAAGAAGAATGAAATCCAAAATACAAGGGTGATGGCAGAGCAGTATTGACAGTGTCATTCTAAATCTGACAGAAAGTGAGCATTTGGGCCAAGTGCTAAGTGAAAAGGGATTTGAAGCTGTGAAGAGGAAACTGCTCCCTTTTAAACCTAATCTAGTCTGGACTTAAAGGGATCTTTCTAAATAAATAGAAGTATTTTAAAGATCATGTTTAACTATCCCAAAAATGGCTCACATATTTAATTTCTATAACAAGAAGACATAAAAGTACATGAAAGTGTCATAAGGTTAGATTCGTACTTTGTCAGGTTATTTTGCTTATCTCCTACTACAGTATACTAGTGGGTATTACAGTAAAAATTATCATTGTTACATTCTAGAACGCGTCAAGTTACAGCATATCACAATATTTCACTTCTGTTCATCTCAAGGAAGGATTATCTCTGACCTCACTCTCCATTACACTAAGAAATAAGATAACTTAAAAAGTCCTAAACTCTGTTCTTTTTAGATCATTTAACAAAAGCATCAGCTTTTGGATAAATACTGTAACAATTTACATTTGAACTGGGCAAAATCTGGGCAAAATCTGTGAGAGCCCTATCTATTTCATCTCACTGCTAGTTAAGATATTAATTGCATGCTATTTGGCCAAGCCCTACAGATTTGCTTGGTTTTCTTTTCAGTCACATTTTGGTAACTGACTGTTCCATTGACTTTCTTGACTTTTGCTTTCCTCTTAGGTGGCTGGTTTCTGCAAATCTTTGGACAGTCTGATAAATTCTTTTTCCTGCCACTTGTGAATAAGCTGATTTAACTTTCCTGGATTTAGCTCTTTTACCTATTCTTTAAATTCTTTTGCAGAAAAAAAAAAAAGAACATAGATATAACCATATTGAGTCAGAACAAAAGCTAATCTGCTATTTTATACCTGACAGTGGCCAATTGCAAAAAAACACAAGAACTTAGTGAAGAAACAGTGTCCACAGTATATCTCTTCAGCTTCCAGAAATGAATGTTTCTGGAATTTCTGAGGAGAGTTCATAGTGATATTTTAGCTCATGATTAGTATTTTTAATCTACTACCTGTGTAACCATTCTTTTAATCTAACCAAACTTTCTCAATGAGTTTAACTTCCTGATTTGGTTTAATTGAAATCTACTAGGAAGTCCATGTGATGCCCTCTTTTTCTTGAATTGGTCCCCTTCTTAATCTTCTCCATGCTTATCTTTATACTGCAACCTGTTTCTTATTCCCCTCAGCTGTCTGTTGTTCAAACTAAAAATGATAGATCTGTTAACCTCTCCTTTGATGGAGAGAGATTAAATCTTGATTACCTTTCTTGACTTTCACCTTTTGCTGTTCTACCACTTTTTATTTTTAATTGGGGGAACAATATTTTTGCTGTGTTGAGAATGTTTGAATGTTTATGAGACAGTTATGTTTTTAATTTTGTTCTTTAATCTTTCCCTATTAATCTATAATGCATTGTCCTTTCCTTTTTGAACTGATAATGAGCAGTGAAAGGAATACAAGTTATTTATTAGGTGTGTAAATCAGTAAGAACAGTACATTGTGTGAACAAAAATGGATTTTTTTCCATGTGCACTCTTTTCCACAAGTTTACAGTAATTTTTAAGTGCATTTTTTTTTTAATTTTTAATTATTGTCTAATATTTTTCATGGTAGAAGCTATAAGAAGTTAAGCCTCCTGTTTATCTGTTTGAACAGATTGAAAAGCCAGTTGGAAGGAAACAATGAACAGAATCTTCATTACCTGTTCGGGGTTCTTGAACAAAGATCTAAAGTTGTAGTCATTAAATATATCTAGACTGACAGAACATATGATGTGAAAGGTCCCTTTATATCTGGACCAGATCTTCAATACATTTATCAGAATATCTCAAGTAAAGTCCATGCTCTAATTTAGTGGACACAGGATCAACCTTTTGTCCTTACATCATTAAGACACAGGATCAACTTTTTGTCCTTACATCATTAAATTAGTAGTCACACCACTGGTATCCCGTCTCTTCTATAATATTGATCTACATTCTAGACAGATATATCCACAGTCTATAAATGACAGCAGCAGAAAACCGCTTTGAAAAAACCAAGCCATAATGGACCTCATACATGTCCCTTTTCTGAAAGCAGTCAACATTACTGCTAGTGACTTTCCCCCCACACTTTCCTTGAGTGTTTCTGTACCTTTTAGGCAGACTTAAACAGCTAAAGTTTGGTATTCTTTTGCCAGACTTGATGGAAGTTGGTCCCATTTTGTGCTCAGCATCTGTCCAAGAAACAAAGCTGAAGTATTGAAATAAAACAGAAGTTATTATATCTTCACTTTGCCTAGTCTGAAACTAGAGTAGTACATATACTAAATAAAAATGAGAGCCTATATATATGAGAGCCAAAACATACTGTATAATTTTTCATTTTCAGACCATACAAAATCTTGCTAATCTATTTAAATAATTACAACTTTTGATACTTAAAAATTAAAATGGATTATTAATAATACATTTGGAAATCAAAGCAAACAACAAAATAACCTTCTTAAATGACATGTGCATTTTTAAAAGGCTAAAGTGTTGTTAAAGCCACAGTTGGTAAGTGGGATGATATGGAGCAAGAGGAACATGGAAAGAGATTCCGTCTTCATAGCTTCACAGATGCAGAAATGTATTAATACATGACACTGTGTCCTCCAAAGATGTAAGAAAATGCACTCTAATTGTTCCAGGGTATCCATCTCATTTCTGACCTCTCCAGGCCCCACTACGAAATAGTCGATTTGTTTGATACTGTTTTGTGCTGTTTGTCTTTGTTTTTAAATGTCATCATCTGTGAAATACTTTATTAGAATCCATGTAAAAGACACAGAAATCACTGGAATTGTAAATTACTTGGAATCAGGCCCTTACAGTTTAGTAAGTAAATCAGATATTTGATCACGACCACACTAAGTGAAGCTGTGGCTGACTCACCTCATCCTGCAGTACGCCAGTTCTTCAAGTCAGATTTGACATACAGGCAAATAAGACTGTGACAGGAAATACAAGCGATAGAAAAACTGCAGTATGTGCAATTTTAAGTCATGACTACTGTATATTTTTATATACATAAGGAACAGGTACTGAACTACTGCCAGAAATGGCTGCAACCCAACAAAACTAAAAAAAATTACTGTATTAAGGAAAATATGATTGGCACTCCTTATTTAAAATTAAGTTCTGGTTGGTGCTTTTTTGCTAGCGTCAATGCCACTGATTGATTTCAAATAAAGCAATGATCTAAAAATACCATTCTTTCATTTTATTTCCAAGCAATTTGTTTCTTGTTGCTCAAACTTCCCACTGCAGCTCTGCCAGATTTTTCCATAGGTTTCTGAATCTCAGAAGAGTTTCTTAATTCTCGTCTAATCTTGCCTACATGTCTCCCAGGTGTTGTTCCCTTATTTATCTTCCTTTTCACTGAAGCAGTGCAACCAGGAACTGTCACACCCACCAATAAATCTAGCCTTAACTGTTAAATACTAAAAACACTGGAACATAACTTTTTGCCTAGAAAGATTCTTGGTCCTTTCTTTTTCAATTTTTCTTCTCCCTGCTACTCTTTTTGTGAAATTCTCTCCCTTTGGAAAAATTACTGACAAGAATCTCTAGAAAATATTATGAAGATAAGCAACATGTCATTTCTCCTGAAAAACCCACAGAACTCTCGAAGGGTTTGCAATGAAGTTTAAATCTACTTATGCCTGTGATTAGAAATTAGAGATTAATAAGGATTGACATGAACATTTCACAAAGAATCTGTAATTATAGCTGCACAAATGAACAGGGGAAAAATACAAAGGAACTGTGATGCCACTCAGACCTCTCCTTTCTTATAAAATTAATGAAATGTTTCCAATTTCATTTTCTGAGGCTGATCAGAAAAGTATTTTGCCTGAAAGAAACCAAATGATGGCAAATATGCAGGATTTCTAATACAATATTTGCATTTTAACAGTGGCACACTCTTCATTCTGATTTTATGCATTTTTTTTTTTTCTTTTTATATAGTTTGGTTCAAACAGAGATGTTAAACATTAAAAGACCAAAATGTATATATAATAGCTACAAAGTCAATACAATTAATTAAGTGAATTCATTAAGAGGCAGAGCAACCTTGCCAAGCCTGTGATGTAGATATGGAGGACAACATTTTATGTATCTATAAAAAATAAATATTGGGTTTTTTTGTTTCTGGATATATCTTCATATTCATTATCCCCCATAAGATTTCTATCAGATGTTGATTCAGCTACAGCTGTTTGAACTCACACATTTACTACACAGTATCTGGGCGATAAACTTTAATGTCAATACAAATGATCCCTTATATCCCTAACTCCCAATTCTTCATCGACTACAATAAGATGCCAGAGAGTATTAGCAATAATTAATAGCATTTTACCTTACAAAGAAAAGGAAGGAGAAACTAGGCAAAGGTACTCACATTATTTGCTCTAAGCCTCACTGTTTCTAAGTGGGTAAATATGGTTTCAGCCTGCAAATTGCTCTCATGATCAGGCTCAACCTTTCCCACTGAGTGACTCCAGCTGGCTTCATCCAGGCAACACTTTGGAGAAGAAATTAGTGTGAATCAGAGTCCTGTGCTTGGATTTCCTGACTGCAA
The DNA here is from genome assembly GCA_035583185.1 of Anabacerthia variegaticeps. Lineage (NCBI taxonomy): Eukaryota > Metazoa > Chordata > Aves > Passeriformes > Furnariidae > Anabacerthia > Anabacerthia variegaticeps. The sequence goes on from JAWWEW010000078.1 coordinate 26,158,689, forward strand.
AACACAGGTGATTTGCATCAGTTTAGAGTCAACATGACAGTTAATGTGTAGGTGATGTGGAAACCTGAGTATTTGCTTGAACAATGATCTCAATACAATCAATTGAAGACTGCCAATATAGTCTTCATTCTCCAAATTTTGTAAAAAGTAACAATACGTATCCTGAGTCATGTTAAATACCCATCTCAGCCCGTTATAGACCAAAAAGAACTCAAAAACCCTGTTCCCAAAAAAAGCTCAAAACCAGATAATCCTGGGAATAATTCATTTTGGTTGTTGGAAGCTTTCACATTTATATTATTTTTTTCAATCACAAACCAGAGGATAAGCTGGGACTTCAAGTATATTTCTATAGAAAAAAACCAGGTACCTTATCTGAAAAAACAGAGATTCAAATAAATTTCACTAAATGACTCGAGATTATTTATGGTTTTGTATATCTGGCAACAACTGTAAACATAAATTATATGATCATTAAAGAAGGCTCTCATATCCTTTAGAAAAATATGTATACAGGCACAGATAGACTTGAGTAGTGTTTTAGAGAATGTCTTCCTGATGTTCTATATTACAGTGAATGACAATTTTGTCACCAATGGCAGCAGGTATTCAATCAGGTTGATACTGAAGAGAGAGAGAGAATGACACGCACTTTAAATAGCATCAACATTACATCTGTAGTAGTTTATACAACAATATCTTTACTGATTAAATGAAAATAACTATAATTTACAATAAATCGATATACAGACATTCTATTTTATATCCTCTAAATAATGAATACCTTTAAAAATTATTTCAATCTTCAATACCTTTAAAAGGTTGCCATTTTCAGATTTTGTTTTGTTTTATTAGTTTATTTTTATATACACTAATAAAAAGTACTGTGGTTGGAAAATACAACTTGAAATCACTGTTACTGCTGGGTACCCAACCACCTATGCTGCTTACTGCAGGCCACTGAAATTAGTAATGTAATGGCTTATGGTTAATAAAATAGCGATATTGGTAAGAGACAAATTACTGCCAAAAGATAAATGATTTGTCTTGTAAACATAGCTTGTGTAATAGTTTACATATTAGGTGGGGCAAAAACCTATTCAGTGCCAAAAGATTTCTGGCTTATTATATTTTCTCCTTCAGGAAAATTGTAAATATATTTTCAGCAATTCCTACATGTCTTTTTCAAAGTAACATCACCACTTTTATTATTTTTATAGTGCCAGAGGGTATTACTTCTTGTTTTCATTGTATGTCTTTATTAAACCAGCTTCTTTTTTATGATTATGGGAATCATCTTCTTGATGGCATAGCACGATCTTTAACCAAAGTTACACAGGCAGCCTCCTTGTGTGTATCACATCTTTTCCCTCTTCCTCTTTAGTTTTTTCTTCTTCTTTGTTTCCTTCACATTTCTTCAGCTCTAATAATACAGCCCCCCAAAATGTCTTTTTTGGCTCAAATTTATGTCATCTCACTAGTCCAGGCATACTGACTGTTATGTAACTATGTATAGACGATATACACAGATGTATATTTCTATGAGTTCTTATAAATCTTCCCTTTTCAATTTGTCTTTTGCACTGTGAGGATGTCAGCCTCTAGTGCTGACATCTCCTCATATCCTCATAAGGAGTATTTTTCACCCTTTTCTTAATATTAAGATACAAACTATGACTCAACTATTAGCTGAAGAGCAGGAATTTTACTTGGAGAATGGCAGAATGAGAGAAGCACCTTTCTCTTTCTAAACCCATAAGCACACAATCCTGGGGCTGACCCACTGGTAACGTATGCCAACCAGATAACTAAATGCATATGTAACATATACATATTTAGATACACACATGATAGATAAATACAGATAGGTGTCTACAAATCTATATTTATTATATCCTGTTGTCTAATTTTAATTTGATTTCAAACTGATTTGAAATCGATTTATATTGACAACATATGGATAGACACTTGATCAGTAAACTCAAGAATAATGAGTGACAACAAAATGACAGAAAAAGCAGACAGAACAAACACAAAGCACAATATTTAGTCATAAAATGGAGAATCCACCGGAGTTTGTCAATATTCAGTTAAGAAATCCTGCAGTATGTCAGAAGCTCATTGAAATGAAAAGGTCTCTGTGAGGGCTTACCAGTCCATCCGTGCCCTCTACAGCACCCGATCAATAGGTAATGAGTCCTTACAAAGTGACACTATCAGCAAGGGAAGTGCTTGTACTAATGAAGAAAAGAGAGGAGTTAGGGAAGGAAAGCCTCATTCTGTTACCGCATATCAGCTTAAAATTTTTAAAGGCACCAAGTCTTGGACTGCACTGTTGCTCTGTGGGGAATATTAGATATGAAAGGCCAAGGACAAGTTAGTAATTTTTAACAAACAACTGCATATGCATTCTGGAGTTCAATCTTGTATTATCTCATTAAGAGATATTTTTACTATTAACAGCTTTTCTTATTTTTGAAAAACAAACCTTTGTCTAGAGTAATAGCACAAGTCTGATTAGGTTTGACACTACACACATATACATTGAAAAGGACAGGTCCTGTTTGGAAATCATAAACCTTAACAAACTGAACCCAAGAAAAATGCTTTAACAGTGTAAGTGCTAAGGTCACCATCTGGGGATGGTACCTAGGAAGCAATATAGCCGATTTTACTCACGTGTGATTGTTATATATTTACTCCATTAAAGCAAATTGTCAAAACTCCTTTACCAGAAAACTGTGGTGAAAAGCAGCATTACAGAGCTCAGGAGCTGTGCTGTGGTGAGGTTGCTGAGGAGACCCAGAAAAAAGTGTTTGTCTCTACTCATCTCTGTAATGCTTATGTATAAAAGCAAATGTGAATCCTCGAATAGAGGCTCTGTATGGCTAAGAAGCACACCTACTGATGTGAATGGACATTTGGGTTTGCTGCTCACTCCCAGGCTTGGGGCTGTACTTCATTCCTTTGCTCACCTGCTCCTTTTTACCCATGGAACCTGGCTGTAGGCTTTCTACCTGTATGTCCTGATGATTTAAATTTGCATTCTAGTATTTCAACATACATAAGAAAAGGTTTCCTGCTCATAGCTGGAGATGACTTTCACTTGGAGTAATCTAATCTGTAAACATATTTTAGAGAGTCGACTAGAAACATTCAGTGACTTCTTTAGGCAGAACTGGCACATAATCATGGAGATTTAGTTTAGCTCAGTCATGGATATTTGACTTCATTCTTTGCAGAATGCCAGTTGTTTGTTTGGGGGGTTGGGTATTTTTTTGCTTGTAATTAGCAGGTGATGATGTCAGGTCAGAAATCTAGTATCATATAAATGATTTTAAACTTGAACACCAAAAGTTCCTGGAAGATAAGTTTATTCAGCTCTTATGTTCAAAACACTCCCGGTTCAAGGTGGCTTACTATTTTGCACCCATGAAGAAAATTACTTTGGTTAACAATCTCTGCAATTTTCTTATCCTGGTCATTTGACATTTGCTTTTTGTATGTGGTTAAAACTGTGAACTCAGAGAAGAATTGACATCAGTTCCCAAACCCTACTTTTCTCTATAGGAAATCTTGTACAAGGTTCTCATGTTCAAACTGGGTAAAAGCACTGTCATTTAAGTAATGGGCAGTACATTTCTTTTAGTGAAAAATACTTTGGGAGCCTATTGCCTTGGGAAACAAGCAGAGAAGCCACAACTGAGAATCAGACATTACTGCTGTGAAGAAGAATATGTTTTGTGCTTCCCTTTTTAGTTTCTCAAGGTTCTTAGGGAGATGAAGTTTTTAGGAAATAATGGACATCGGTCTTAACAAGAATTACAAGATTTTATTGCCAACCTCTGTTATCTCAGTAAATATGTGAAGAATAATTGTTAACAATCAGGGTCTTCATTGGTCCTTCAAAACAATACTAGAAATATAAGCAGACCAAAAAAAAATCTTAAAACAAAAGGGCCTTTTAGAAAATACTTGACAGGAAATATAAATAACCTATATATATATATATATACTATATATATACACACACATATATATAATATAAAATAACAGTTAAATTCATTAAGGAGTGAACTGATTAGCAAATATTATTGCTTTCTTTGTGTATTTTCTGGGGCGCAAAACCTGCAATGGTTTTTTTATGGACTCTGCAGAAACATGAAGATCTAAAATCAGAGGATGTCTGAAAGTGCTATATGAATCACATGTGTAAAATTACATCAAGAAACATTAAAGGTAAAAATTTTATATGCTTCTTTATTCTCAGCTAGAACTTAACTGCTTCTCTCAACTTAATTTATTCTGTACATTACCTAATTCAAAGAATGCAAGACAGATTTATAGAAGTTGAATCTGACTTTATCTTTTATGATAACAAGGAGAGAATATGTATTTTTGCTTAAACTAGCCAAAGAGGAAAATTGTCTAGTAAGGAGTGCCTCTGCTTTGTCTCCACTGAATTTTGCACTGTAGCAGTGAGTTACTCAAGCTATCTGTGTTATATATGACTCAGGTAAACTCTTGCCTTTATAAAATAGTCTACAGGTAGTTTTGCACTACTTAGTTTACAGAATTTTACCATATTATGTATCTTGAATCAAACAACATGGATAGTAGACAAAAATTTATAGCTGATTTTCTGTGTAGTCTTCAGTAAGTTATGTTGTAGTCTGACCAAAAAAAAACAAAACAAAACAAAACAAAAACAAAAACCAAAACCAAAACCAAAAAAAGCAAGCAACCAACCAACCAAAAAACCCACTAAACTCTCACTCTGAGTGACATTAAAAAAAAATAAGTTACTATCTTAACTGGTAGATATCGTTTTAACAGTTTAACAATATTTATTAGTCATAGTGGTATATTTATCAGTGCAAACTTTCAATGCACTCTTCAAATGTGCATGGTGTAGCTCATCAGTTTGCCTTGTGTTCGCTCTTTCTGATAACTGCAGATGTTTTGTTATTTTCTAATTGTGACTGTATAAATTTGCAAACATAAAACCGACTCAGTTTTTGACAAGTGTTTATTTGTAAGCTAGTAAATGTGAAAATTTCTAGCTTTGCAGTTCAGTTTGTAACAGGTTAAATAAATCTGAGCCATTTGCTTCTGTGAGTCCTACTGTCATGCGAGCAAAACTCCTATTAAGTCAGACAGCTTCCACATTAAATTACCTGGGAGGCTAGGACCTGGGGGTTGTGCTTGTAGTTGTGAAAATATTCCTCTTTCTTTTATGTGCTCTGATGAGCCTCATTTAAGAACAAAAACAATCTGCAACTTTCAGAGTGGGGTGCTGTCATTCTGGAGAAAAAGTGGCATCTCTTCTCTTTTATAACTCTCTGTTGGGCACACTTAAACCTGGTGCATATTTGTTAGTCATGGTGGTCTTTTTTGCAACGTTGCTATATTCCCACTAACACATAATTTTTCTTACTAGCTAGTCTTGCCCTTACTTAAACCAGCAATGAGCAACAATTCATTACCCAGCTGTTCATTACTCAACTCTGTCTTATTAGTTAGAGCGGACTGCAGTTGATTTCTTTATCTCAGATAGAATGTATTTTGATACACTGTATCTCTTGATATATTAGATTTTTCTTTTTTTTAATTCTTGAGATATTTCTTGATATTATCAGGACAATACAGTACCATCATAACCTCTTTCAATTCAACTAAGGATTGATTTTTAAAAGTAGACCTTACTCCTCAATCTGTTTTATCTTTTTATATTATTGGATCATTCTTGGCTGTATTATATCAACATTTTGACACCAAACATGGATTAGGTAGCTGAGAAATTAAGTCTGACTTGTCCTTATTCAGCATTCAGATGTGACTCTACAGCACCAATTTGAAAAAGCCATTTGGAGTCAAATTAATGACTATGCTGTACTCCAGAAGTGTATTTTCCTGAGTGATATACAGGCCTCACTTCACAAAGAGGGCCACACACAAAAGAACAGTGATTAAAAACATTAAAGATGTGGAAGTTTCATGTAAGAGAATTGAATATTTCACATAAAGAAAACCAGAGCTTGATGAAGTACTCAGTTCCTTTGCATCTTTACTCATTCATATGGCATAAAATTAAGAACAAAAGGGACTTCTTGATTAATGACCTCTACTAATCATTCCAGTAGAATACACAGAGACATTTTTTATTTTATTCTACTACCAAATTAATTTTGTGTTAATCATAAATGTCACTTGCACAAGAGTCACACATAAATATTCAGAGTGATCTATATTTTATCAGTTATAACAGAGTGCTTGGCAGCCAGCATAGGTTTAAACAAGCAATTAGTGAATAAGTTATTAAACATTTTAAACAAATGTGATCCATGAAACCAGAATTAGAGGAGTTCAAAGAAACTTAATAGTGTCTTGATTATACAGGTGCCTGAGCTGAAGACAGATTTACCATGTATGATAAAAAAGGAATATGCATTAGAACCTAACATGCCACAGAATTTTATTTCCTTACTTTTCTTTCAATCTCTTTGATAAAGGCTTGAAAATTCCTTTGGTAAACACCACAAAAGCAATTTCTGAGAGTGTTTTCCTTAAATTTGAATTTGTATTGGTTTTCCTCATGCTTCCTCTTTTTGCACTGCTCTAAATTATCAGTTTTTCCAGCCTGTTTATGACCATATAAGTTCACAGAAAAAAGCCCCAGAGAAATTCTCTTAATGGGGTCTATATATACTGGGTTTATTATACTTTTCAGTATTCACAGAAAAGCTGCTTTCATGTTAATTTATCAAGGCACAATGTGAACAACGGAAGGAGCAGTTTTTTGTATTGTGAATCCCATGGAGCAATGCTTTCTTCTTTCAAAAATGTTATTGTTTGCAGATTCCCAACAAGGCTTCATGGAAATCTGTTGTTACCTGGCGTGAATAAGGGCTACAAAGCTCGATGGTGTCTCAGTTACCTGAGCAAACTCCAAAGAGTGGTAATGCATAAATTGATAGAAATTGAGTCAGGACGTGTAAAATGAAAACAGACGTTACCATGTAGGGTCTCAACCCTGAGATCTTTAGCAGTTAAGATCAGTACAGCAGTATATACTGGAAACACCTCTTCAACTGTGTTTGGAATGAATGATCAGGTATTTAATCTGGAGATGTTGTTTAGTCTGTCTTTCTAAATCTGAGAGGCTTTGTGTCTGAGAGAGGTACTATATATCACTTCTGTGTGTACATTCAGATAAAGCGTGTATATGAAGGAAACTACATTGGATGGTGGATATCAGGGTCTTATTGAGTGAAGAAAGGATGTTAAGGCTTCTTTAGACCTGCAGCTGACAAGAAATAGGATTCTGAGACTCGACATCTCTGATCTTGTGCCCATCCTTTTAGGATGTGTTCCAGGCAGTCTGTATATTTCTTATCAGTTAAGGAAAATTCAAGAACAATCTCACATCTGACTACATTCCATGCTTAAAATTAAGATGCGATTTGCAGTGCAAAGGACCATGTAGGATGCTGATTGGTTTTCAGCTCTGAAACTAAATGAATTTGAATTCTACTGTTCAATTCTTTGGTCAAATTGAGTGGTTTAATTTGTTGGTGAACCTCACTCATCACCAACATCTAGTTTTAAATCTCCTACTTTTGAAAAAAATGTTCACTCATAAACTAAATAAAAAGTTTACTGCTTCCTTCCTTGGATACTAAAATTATTTACAGAAAGTGAATGTGCAACTACTTAAACTTTTGTATGTGTCCAGTTGAATCTGCAACTCAGCCAAGACCAAGAGATGGCATTGAAGCGTACTGGTTGGGAAGGATAGTAGGGGACAATTGTGCTTTACAAACCTGATTTAGACAGACTTTTATCAGTTTAAATCCTTGCGGATCATGCTAAGTTTAGCAATGTTATTTGATAGCCTTAACCTATGAATTCATTCTTTGTCTTGTTATTGTTGTTTTTATTGCATAGTACCTTGGGATACTGTGGGTCAGCAGTAATAGCATGCCAGATACTCACCAGTACATTAAAAAAAAAGACTGCTTTCTAAAGTAACCCATGAGATAAGGCAGAAAAATCAATACTGAAGAGGTAGTAGCCCATAAAATACTTGACAGTTTAACTATTATCAATGCATTGTAAGCAGCATTATAAATTCAATTCTTAGAGATTGAAGAGAAGATCATGAACTGTCCTTTTAAATACAGAGGGAGGAACAACATGAAAGAAATAATGTGTTTGGCTAAATTAATAGAAAAACTATAATAATGGCCTGAAATATTGTTTTTTTTTATTGTAGTGTTTGTTTGGTTCTGTTAATATAAATTCAGTGTGTCCCTGAAGGAAATCTCAAGCATAACCGTGAGCCAACAGAAAGGTGTTTAGTCTCTTCTTACATGTTAGTATCGTAACATACAGTTTGTTATGTAAGTTAGAAGAACATAATTGATGTTGTCCTGTCAACAGACCTTGAACACCGTCTCAATAAGGATGTAGATTATAAAAAGTAATAATAGCAGAGGCATCATTAAAATAATGATCCACCCATATTTGCCTTCATTTATGAGATTAAGATAATGAAGTTAAATGCCAAGTATTTGTCTTCCCCATCTACTTGAAGATTTGAAAATGGCTTGCTTGCTTGTTATTTAGTCTGTAAAATTTTACATCTACTGCAAATTTTTCTTCATTTATAAAAGAAGTTTTAGTGATCATTAAGTTACAATTTATCTCTAGTATTTTTTAGTTCCAATCAAAATTAGAATTAGGCATCTATGAATAACAGAAGAAAAGCAAACTTTGACATGGGAAATTCAGGGATCTTTTCCCATATTTGTTATACCACTATGAATAATTCCTCAAAGACTTATGATTATAAAGGCCCAATCCACCGAAGACATTGCATAGTTTTCTATTGTGAACATATGTATTCTTTTTCAGAATATTTTGTTTGTAAATATTTTTCCTGCATTTGCAGACCAAACATATCAATAAATAGTTTTTTCTGAACTGTTACACTAAACTCTGAGTATTTTACATGCAAAAATTTTGTTGCTAGAAGCATGCAGAAGTAGTTAATCTAATCACCTGTGCAGATTTTTTAACCAAAATTATTACTGTAAACTAGAAAAGTATGAATCTGTAAACTAGGGTATAGTCTTGAATCATTATGAATACCTAACTGTCTTATTCTTTTCTCATGTAAGCTTTAAATTTCACTAGAAGTATACTTGACTGATTTAGCTGTGGTGAAAAAAAACAAAGAAAAAGAAAACCAATAGCATAACCAACAGACTGCATTAAGAATATTGTATTGCAACACTTCACTGAACAAATGGCTGCATTTGTGTTACCTGATACATCTAAATTATTAGTCTGAAACAATCTAAATACTTCTTTTTTACTGAAGCAATATTTATTTAGAGTTCTGATGTGTGTTGAAAGTTATGTTAGGATACAACAGAGAAATGCTGAAAAACATGATTTGGCTTAGCTGAATACTATGAAGCGTCCTTATATATGAAGTCTGAGAAACAATTACCTTAGGTTTCAATGGAATTATTCTATTCAAAGTTAAAGACAGAAAAGAAGGCATAGCATAAGAATAGAAAACTCTGTAACTTGCAATGTATTTCCATAATTTACCTGTATCTCAGAATTTTTACAGCAAAAGAATGTACGTTCCCAGACTGCAGCTGAAAGTAAGATTCCCTACCATTCCCAGTCAAGGTAGATTTGGTTCCAGTGCAGTCTCCAGGCAGCATAAACCCTCCTGTAGATGCATGTACACACATTTTTGCAGAATAAAGAGCAAAACAAAAGCAAGCAAGACAGGGGATACATAATCCTGAAATAAATAAATATGATACAGAAGAAATAATGTGCAGCTTTTCCTCACTTCATAAACTGATGATCTTCATTGTTTTCCAATAGCTTTTGCAATACATTTTATGGATGTCACTTACACAAATCTTGTGGAGCTAATCTGGATAGAGTTATAACTAAGCTTTTCTGGCCCTCAGGCACCTAAGTCTTGGCAGTCTCCTGCTGTTTGCTATCAGTGTTCAACCTGCATTATTTCTGTAGCCCATGAGAACTTTTTAGTATCCAATATTGTGTCTTTTTATTCTGTCTTCAAAGGTTTTTCATTTCATTTTATGTAGTTAGGCTTACTGTAATTGGTTCATATCACAACTTTCCTTGTCTCAGATGGTTTCTTTTTGTTTTTTAATAGAGCTTCACCCACCAGCTACACTGTACCTAATATGTGTTAATATTTCCAGATCAAATTCATGTACTCAGTATTTAGCAACACAGCTGCAAAAATCTCAGGGTTAAAAGCTGACATTGAAGTTTAGTTAATAGGTAAGAAAAGGTTGATGGTTTCTCTGAAAATACATTAAATCCAGTCCCACTCTGCAGGCTGATATATATTAGTTTTCTGAATACCTTTTTTGCTGAAGTGCACCTGGGAAAGGTTACATCCTAATTGTCACTTGAGCTTTGTTATTACTATAGGTTCTCTTTTATTTTTTTCATCATACAGAACTTCTAAACTATATTTAATTTTTCTACATTTTATGCATATATTTTGTTTCCTAAATGGAATGAAAAATGATTAGTCATACTAATGATAAATACATAATTCAGAATATTAGCCAGTTTTATATATTAATTAAATAGTAGAATTAGGCATTTTGCTTACATATGTCACACATATGCTTGCAAAGATGGTCTCCATTAAAAAACTGGAATTTATCAAAGGTGGTTTTGTAGCAGTATCTTAGTAACAAAAACTAATGGGTTTTATTGGAGAAAAATACTGTGGCATTTCAGAAATCATGTGGATAACATGTATAAAGCTCTGACTTTTCCCTGGAGTCTTGTGATACTGCAAACAATCTGGAGAGGATTAAAAAAAATAAATTAAAAAAAAAAAAAGAGAAGCAAAAGAAAGGAGAGAAGGACATACAAATGAAAAAGAAAAGAGAGATCCAAATTTTTTTTTATTGTTTATCCAGCCTGAAATGCTAGTTGAGGAATGGAAGTTTCAGTGAGGCACTCAAAAATGTATTCCACCTCTCTCTTATTTCTGAATATGCATTTAAATTTGTATTTGCTCTCACAATTTGTGGCAATAAATAATGCTTTATTATTTAATTCTTAAATTAAAACTAGAAGGAATTGAGATAGCTTCTTTCCATCTATGTCTTCCCCTGTTGTCTGAAAGGGGTTTTGAGGTCAGACTTTTTGCAGGTCATCCAAGAAATTAAGGCTTACTGTGGGACATGAATCAAAATGCGTGTTCCAAGAGACTTCATTTTAGTGCTCAATATTTTCACTTTTATTTTAAACTGTTAAGTCAGAACTTGATCCTAAGTAGATGAGTGAAACAACCATTAAATAACACTGTTTTCAACCCCAAGAGAACTTATCCATGAATTTGGTGTCCACATAGTGTTTATTTTTAAGGACTTAATAAAATAATTAAAAAGACAGGTTTGCCTTCAAAATGAAAACTAAAGATAAAGACTTCACACTTCAATTCTTGCCAACTTCACTGCATGTTTTTCATATTCTTTATTGTCAAGGGTCAAACAGTGAAGGTTTGACTGGACTCCAGTCAAGCTATTTTTGATAAAAATTGGTTAATGATCTCATAAACACATTCTCTCCAGGGCTGTATTCTTTTCATGCTGATTACTTCAGTAATTATTCAATGCCCTTTCAGCAACTTTATCCTGTAGATGATTAAGAAATCTTTCTGAATGAATATTTGGTCTTAGTGTTTGGTCTAAGAATACCACAAACTGCTTCTCTTTTTAACTAAGTCAATTCAAATCATAACAGGCAGTTACACCAAGAACCAACTCAAATCTTTCAGAAAAAAAAGTCAGTCCCAAAATGCTTTGCAGTAAAAGATGTTCCAGAGCTTCAGGTCCAGCATGCGGGAAGGCGCAGCATTTGTGTCCTTGTGGAGGTTCGGGTTGGCTCCCTGCCAAACCCAACTGCTGGCCACACAGATTCCCCTTGCCTCAAGAGAGAAGGAAAGAAAGTACCTAAAAGACAATTGTAGTAAAGGGGTATATATGTATATCCACATATATTACAGTTATATATAATCAAACACTACTAATCTACAGAACACATCCCAAAGCAACCCCAAAACGGAAAACGGGGGAAAGGGAAATGGGACAGAAATGGGTAAAACCAAACCAAACAGATACACACACTCGTAAACTCGGGGAAAAGCTCAAAAAGTAACTAATACAATAAATTCTCACCAAAACTCCCCTTAAGAAAAGCAGGTCCTCCCCCTCCACGCAGCTGGGACACCAGTTTCTCCGATAGGCCTCAGCTCAGAGAGATAAGAGCTGAGCCGAGAGAGACCTGATGTCCTGCAAGCACACGAAAGGAAGAGAAAGGAAGAGAGAGGAGAGGAAGAGAGGGGGAGAGAGAGAGAGGGAGGCGGAGGGGGAGGGGGAGAGGAAGTGGGAGAGGGAGAGGGAGAGAGAGAGAAAACACCTTCCCCTTATCTTTATATACCACTGGTTACATGAAGGAAATGTTGTGGAATACTTCCTTAGTTATAACCTGGTTACCAGGCAAAGCCTAGACCAAACCCAAGAAAATTAAACCACCACAGTCTTCTTCACTGGAAAGCAAAATTGTTGACATGTGAAGTGTAATTCTGTGTTTTATCAAGTTAGCTGTCAGACAAATTCTAGAGGCACAGCCTGATGGACTTGATCTAAGTTAGTTTCGCTTTATTAAACATTAGGCCATAAAACAATGGCAAAGTTTGGTAAGGCAAATTACTAGCAGTTTTCCAAAGAGCTGCATAAAAAAAATATTATTAAAAACATATGATAATTATTCTGGGATATAAACAAATTATCACCTCATTTTAATTGTGTCAGTGAATATCTAAATGCATCAGATGAATTCTCTAATTTACAAGGTACCATTTAAGATAAATAGACTGGAAGAAAGAACTATGGAGAACAAAATTTCAAATTTAATTTTTATAACCTTTATATATATATATATATATATTCAATATACTGCTGCAGTGTTAAACGACAACTCATTTCCATATGTTGAATGTATTATCCCAGCAGTAAGGCAGAATTGTAGGCCAACTGCTGAAGGCAGAAGAGACTATTACACAGTTGCTAGTGTTTCTTAAACAAATTTGTAAAAAATGGCTAAGAATGAAAGCAAGAAAATTAAGGAGTGACAAATCTTCAGTCATATTTGTGCAAAATAGTGGAACTGAGCTGCCAGTTAGTGATAATGTGTCCTGTTCTTCAAACCACAATATTTTGGAAATCTTTTCCTTTTGGAAGACTGCTTAGTAGCAATTCCACCTCACTGAAAAAAATTATTCTTTATTAGAACTGGAAATTATAATAAATGTTTTATTTCTTTTTCAAGCTATTTTCAGTTTAAGGTTTTGCTGTTTTAGCTGTTTAATTGTATTTCATAAAAATTAGTGATCCAATTTCAAAACAATAAAAGGGAAAAAAGGATGGATTTCATTTAAATGTATTGACTTGAAATATTTTTAGACATTTAATTTTTTTATTAAATTGGGAGAATCTGGGGAACTCATTTATTTCTGTTAATTTCATCCAATTAATTTTTGATAAAGAAACTATTAACCTAACACTGGGGGGAGAGGGACAAAAGTATCTATACTATAAACCAAATACAAATTGAATGACCAGCCATGATTTAGAATTAGTTTATTCTAGAAAAATCAGAGCAGTAAACTTTGACATGAGTGAATTAATATTTCCACCCATATGTTTCTCTCCAACAACATTCTGGTATGCTGGCATTCACAGCCTATTCTGTTTATGATGTGAACCCAGTCTGAGCAAATATGCTTCCTTCAAAGTGCCACTGCCTGGATTCCTTCCAGGTTCAGCGGTTTCAGCAGAGAAGCAGACCCTACTGGGACCCTGAGTAGGGCTGCAACTAAGTGCCAAGCCTTCGCCCAAAGGATAGGGAAGTGTTATTTTGATCCAAGTTCTGCAAGAACTTGGAAGAAATTGGACATGTGATTGACTTAGTGGCTTTCCTGTCAGACACCATGGGATTCTCCTTCATGTTGTTTCCTAAATCTTTGATGTAAATAGCATAGGGCCAGCTTCAATCTGTGCTTTTGCAGATGAATTTTGAAACTTGATTTCTAATGTCAAAATGAAGCCACATAGCATGAAAAGATGTGTTCATTTCACATGCACATTTTTATTTTAAGAAAGTGGAATGTTTCATTTGTACAAATAGCAATTTGGATTGCTTCTTCATGCGCTCTAGAATGCATTTGTGTTGCCTTTTTTTTTTTTTTAAGGAACTGTTTAAAACAAGAGTGAGTCAAAGGATCACATCTAAAAGGGCAAAGTAATGTTAACAGTCTTTCGGGAACCTAAATACATGACAGCTCTGAAAGCAAATGCAAAACTGCCAATATTATCTGGGGATTCAGCCAAAAAGCCAGATGCTACCAAAAAAAAAAAAAAAATCCTCTGCTGTTTGGCATTTTGGGGTCTCATGGGTGCCGCTGAAAGACAAAAAGGATCCAGTACATATTACAGAACAATATGGTAGAACTCAAATAGCCCCACTGTTCTTGAGGACAACTTCATGCTGAAGACAGGTGGTGTTAAAATTCCCCACAAGAATCATACCTGTTAGAATATGGATAGGATATGAAAAATAAAAATAAAAATTCCTATTAATCTTCTTTGTTGTATTATATTTGGGAATCAGAGAACTTCAAGTGTAACTCAGGATCCTGATGTGTTGAATGACCTAAGTTAAAAGCAGAAGTTCATTAAATCCAGCCTCCAAAACTAACTTTGAAATCAGCTTGCTCCTCTGTGCATCAGATCAATTTTAAAGATGGAGAAATACATAGCAAAGGGTGCTGCAAATTAAAAAAAAAAAAAAAAAAGTAATAAATTTTATTTACCTTTTATGTAGTGCTGAGGGATAAGACCTCAAATAGATACTATTTCAATCAAAAATTCCTAAGTTTGACTTTGATTTGTGTTATTTACCTATTCCTTCAAATTTTCTTCTCCCTTTATTTTAAGGCTTAATTGTAATAATACATATGTTCTGCTTAGCATTCAATTGCCTTAGTAACTGTAGTAAACAAACTGTCTGTGCTTTTTCTCTAGATAAGTATTTTCTTAAAATTAATATCAATGATGATATTAATTAAACAGCTGATGCATTGTATTTTAGAGGTGAATTTTGTTTAGAATTATTAGCAGAATTTCCCAGAGAGGTCTTTTTAAAAGTCCTTTAAATTTATTGTGCTTTCATGGACAAGGAGTGGAATAGAAGAATATAACATAAATATTAGAGATTATTGACACTATTTTGAAAGAACATCTGGGAGTTATGAACCAGTAGAGATAAAATGACTGAATTTCTGAGTCTTCAAGACCCACCAGCCCATTTTATTTTTAAATATCTTACAACCTTATGTCTCCTAGTATCATCTTTTCTCTTGAGGGGACTAATGGAATTTTTCCAATGGTTTTGTGTGAATATTATCATTGTCATAGTTCATTTTCATTTGACTACATTATTTGAGGAGTACAAAGATAGTTTAAATAGGCTTTTAGCAATTTCTGTGTAATATCCATTCTTTAAACACAGGAAGGTTCTTTGAATTTTAGATAGATGAAGAATTGAATTGAGTAGAACTGGAAGCAGTGAACAAGAGGGCAAATAATGCTGTTCCTTGTTATGCGACCAAAAAAAATAATTCCAAGCCCAAATAGTCTCTTTTAGTAAACACAAACGCCAGATTCCTCTGAACACCAAAGTTAGAATGCGGACAAGATTGCCAACTACCAAAATGTAAGACATTGAAAGAAGCAGTGGTGTTTTGAAGGAGAGTCCCTACGTTTCAACAAAGAGAACCTCCCACACCTACACACAAGAATTACTCAGTTGGATTTATTACAGCGAGATCACATCTCAAATACTGCTGCATTTTAAAATTATAACAATTCTCTGATAGATATGAAAGATTTTAGAATTTTAATTTATTATCAATCCATTCACTATTTTATTCTGGGGAGCAGTGTCCTAGTTGGCTTCTTGGATATGTCATGTGAATAGGAGTGTAATGTTTCCTTACTTTTGACTGACATTAAAGCCTTTCTAATAGAGTGGTATTTCAAAGAGTGCACAACCATCTCCTGATTTATGATTCATAGATATTCGTATTTAATTCAGATTTATAGATATGTATTTAATTCTTACTTGGAAGTAGAAAGAAAAAAAATCCACAACACTATGAATGAAGAAAGTTTTTTGCAAATCCTTGAATGGGCACGAGTTCAGTGCCCAGACTCTGCTTTAAAGCAACCCTGCCTCTTACAGCAAGCTGAAATGAGTGGAACAGAGAGAAACAAAGTTAATGAGGAGAGGAAGATTGAACAGGGTGAGGAATTTTATTTAACTGAGTAGGTAATTAAATAAATATTCATCTAAGAGTGAAAAATCTAAGGAGATGGTTACTGTTTAAGAATTTGGTTTAACAGTGTCTTTGAAGAAGGACTGGTTTTCTGATCTGACGATGGCATTTTAACATCCTCTGAGATCGAAGGAAACAGACAGGCTTATTTCAAGTTTTGGAGTGTTAGAAAAGTGTCTATGACCAACATGAGAAAACAGTTTCTTCATGCTTTTCAATGTTCAAAACATATTCAAATGTAAAAATCCAATAATTTAATTGCAATAACAAACTCACTGATGTGTGTTTATCTTTCTTTTACACACAGGGATTTACTAAAAATCACCTTATGGAAAAGTAGTGCTATGTGCTAAAATCCAAACTCAATGGAGCACTACACATAAAAGTTATTAAAATCAAATGGTTCCTTTAAACTTTAAATTCAAGCTCAGAGCACCAGCTAATCCAAAAGAAAATTAAGTTAAATGCCCCTTTGGGAAATGGTAAAACTGGTGCACTCAGGAAAAGAGTTAAATGATGAATCAAACTAAGAACAATGAAATTCCTTGAAAAATGCACATTTTCATATATATACACATGCATGTGTGCACATTTAGCCGAATATTAAACACTCAAATAGCTTCATTAATGCAAAAGATTAGACCTCTAAAAATCATGTGAACACCTTCAAACCTCTTTTTTTTTTTTTTTTACTGACTTGTCTAAATTCAAAGACAAATAACTCTTCAAAACATCTTGCTTATTGATATTTTCTCATTGTACAAAATAGAAATGTCAAACCCTTAACAGAGCAATCATATTACCAATATAATTCTGATTTATGTTTTTTAACCCTAAGGTCAAGTGTTAGGGAAAATCATCCTGCTTCTGACAACCTTTATAGAAGGCACATTCAATCAAAGGCACTTAGGTAATTTATATGACATGATGATTAGTCCATAGTTTCCTTTATGGCATCATATTTGCTTATCTGTATTGGGTTACTATTGGTAGACTTCCTGGACATCTATGGAAAGCACCCATCAGTGTTTTCAGTAGCTGTGAAAGCTAGGCTATGTACCAACAGGTTTTGCATACCTGTAATTATGACTAGACCTTCTACTGCTGTGTTTAGCTTTAGACTGATATCAGCTACATACATCCCCCATCACTTCAGATTCTTCACCTGAGAGCTTCATTGTTTTTCTTAGGAAAATCAGATGGTCTAAGGGGCAATATTCCCTCACCTTGCAAACCATTTTCTCACTTATTTCCTTAGTCCATCGTAGGTGTAACAGCATTACTTTTTGTTATTAAGTTGTTATTCAGTATGAATGGGCACATCTCAAAATGCAAGTTTCAGTCCAGAAACAGAGTGGGAATCATATATATTTTCTCTCCTTCGAATCTGGATATTGAATAAACAAATCTAATTATTTTGCTCTATTAAGAAAGTATGCCTTCATTCTCCTAAAACAGTTTTTACCTTTCCTATAATCTTTGTTATATAAAGATATTGTGTTAGAAGTTTTGCCAGTGAATTGAAAGATTAATACATTTCCTCTTTAAGAGAACTCATTAAATACTAGTACTTGTAAAGTCTTGCAAAGTACATCTAATACATCCAATAAAATCAGTTCTCTACAGTAAGTACTGAGTAATTAGTACTTAAACCAGAAGTTCTACTTCTTATTAGTCATTTTGATGCTCAGATTACATAAGCTAAATTGATTGCTTAAGGATGCACAAATACTATAATCACAAATTTTATGGTTTTATGTAGGATGTTAGCAAAAAAAATTGCCTCATTGTCTTCATTGTGAAACAAGACTACTTTTCCCTAAGCAATGCAGTAGAAGGTACATAAAATCAAATATGTGAAATCACTGGTTCCCTAGCGCCACTGTTCGTGGTAGAGTTAATTGCTTCATTCAGTTCATAAATTCTCTTGCTTGTTTGCATTTGTAGCTCTCCCACAGAACCTAACACCACTGATCTAATGTTAGATGTTGGTTCAGCTCTGTTATTTCTGATTGAAATACAGTAAGTTGACAGGCGTTAAAGATGGATCCAATATCATTATTACTGGCTTTTGCCCTGAGATCAATAAAGATCCAACAAGATTTCAGCAATTTATTTGCTTTCTGATAATGTCTTAATACTCTCTCACCCTTTCAGAGAGTTAGCCTGATTTCTCACTATGTCATAAATGAAATGTCCCATGTTTTTCTACCTATATATATTTATCTGTTCTCAAGAGACAGAACATATTAATTCTGAGGGGAGCTCTGGATAAAATTTGGAAGAATCAGTCATGTCTTATTATTGTTTTTTTATGTCTGTATTTGAGAAGCCCCAAATATATAATTGAACTGAACAGAAAGAATGGAAAAGATACAACAGCAGAGTGAGCAGAAAGAATTTGGAACATGTTACCTGTAGAGTTATGATTACCAGCTATTTATCTAGCAACAGAATTACCTTGTAATCAGTCAACTATGTATATTGATTTTTTTAACAACAGAGTGATTCATATTAATTAATAATTTGAACCAAAATTTTTGGGCTTGCTACTAACAAAACAATATCTAACAGCTACTCAGGATTTTGGAGGCCACCTATAAGCTGAGTTATTTCTTTCTGCACTGCTGATGTAATTTTCATGTCCATATAAGAATTTGTATTTTAGAAAAGGACTTACTTGTTTTCACTAAGCATTGTATTTGCAATCTTTTCAGAAGCTTGACAAACAATCCCATTTACCTTTTTGTGATCAAACTGTCATCAAAATAATATTTATTACTAATTTACTTTATATTTATTGAATCATTTGAACTGTTTACAGCTTATGGTAACATCCATATATCAAAACCCATTATTGAGCTACAATAAAGAAACTCCTCAGTAATCCGTTGTGCTGGGATTGCATTTGTTTCAGTAAACTTCACCTTTTTTACCATTTTAGAACATACATATATCAAATTTTTGACCTTTGAGATCAGTCAACATTGAAAAAAAACAAAACATTTCTGTGTCACAAATAATGGATCAGACCATTTGGTTCATAATAGAATAAAATGGTCATAGTAGTTCCCTCTTTGATCTTTTGATCTTCTTAATTTCTCTTCGGGGGGGTGAGAGGAAGGAAGAGTAGGAAATTTTAAGAACATGCACAGAGCACAGTACGAAATATGTCTAGTTTTCATACCTCTCTTCTAAATAAATTACATTCGCAGGCCTTTCTCAAATGTAAAACAGATTCACAATCAGCAAAAACCTGTTCAGCCAAGTTCTTTAGGCTAACAAAGACTCTTCTTTTGTCACAGTAGTGTAATACTTTATTAATCTAGAGTGGCTGCCAGTTTTCTTTACAATATCGTGTCTTCTGGTTTGCTTTCTTCCCCAGAATTACTAATTTTATCTCATTAGGACATTTATACAATTTCATATTTTAGATTTTGGAGTGTCAGGGATGCTGTTAGCCCTGTATCACTTTACATAATTTCATTTGTATTAATTCAATATAGTTGTTCTTACTTTTCTTCATTTCCTATTTGATAGATGGTGATATTCAACCAAGCTGCAGGGCTCATCATTCACAGGCATAGCTTTTGAGAAGGGCTTCATCAAAGTCAAGTATCTACTCCAATGTATCAAAAGTGCAGACATTTGTGATTTTTCTTTTACGTTTCCTCTTTGCTACTCTATGACACAGAGCAGCCTGCCCTATAGAAGTATGAGAAGCAGCACTTTGCTAAATAGTGCTATTTCACCAAGCTTGCAATGAGCCATCCAGTTTTCTTTGGAGAATGAGATGCATGAATCTGGCTGCATTTCTGAACAAAATGTTCCTCGCATTGCTCAGGAATCTGCCTTAATTTGAAAGAAGACAAATGTTGAACTCATGAAACTACTTCCAACATAGAGGTTTCTATATTTTTGCTGTTTAAGTTGAAATATTTCATCGCTAATATTAATCTGAATCCAATAGTTGTCCACATCAAAATTCAAACAAGAAAAAAAACCTCTACAAAAACTGAATGAACTGTGCTAAATTAGATGAAACCAAAATATTATATTTCATTTAAACTGTTTTGGTCAGATTTTGCTGTGGGATTTTTGGGTTCTTTGTTGCTGTTGCTGTGTTGTTTTGGGCTTATTTTTGTTTTGTTTTGGTTTTTTTGGGGGGTGTGTTTGGTTTTTCCTCGGTTACAGAAAATATTACTGTTTGGTTTTGGTTTATATTTTCAATTTTTGTAGAACTAAAGCTCTAGTTATTTGAACAGGTCTATATTAGTTTCTTTGTCTTCTTAACTTTAGGTGGCTGCTCTCTGGAATGAAACTAAAAGTTTAGACATAAACAGCTCACAATATTTTACAGCTTCGGTGATGATCCTTCCCTTACTTGTTATTAACCCAAGATTTCATCACAACCCACATTTTCAGTTTTGATTAACTTTTACATTACCATAGACACTAAAGATTATCCAAGTTTCTATACCTATCATTGTTCTTTTGCTGATAGATAGGTGGATGGATGAATAGATAGATAGATAGATAGATAGATAGATAGATAGATAGATAGATAGATAGATATTCATTGCTTCTCTCTAATCCAAATTAGAATTACTTTATTAATTTGCAAAACAAATCTCCAAACCAGATTATTAGGGAAGAAACCCAAAACAACAAAATACTCAGAATTTGTAATAAGCTGTAAATACAGTCTGGTAATCTCACAGAATCTCTCTTCTGGAAAAGATAAAGGAGGTTTCATTAAACTCCTCTGAGAATGGCCATGACATTCAGTCAAAAAGTAACAGTAGCTCCATTAGTGGCAGCTCCTTTTAAAAATGAGTGTTGTGTGTAACTGAATGTACTCCAGGTTTCCTTTCTGTACAGCGCCATCTTTAGAGTAATATATCATCTCAGCAGCATCTTGTGATGATGTATTACTCAAATACATCATCAGCCCGAACAGTGTTTCAAATGATTTATAGACCTAGTAAATCATTAAAGTGAGGCACACCAATGTATTATTCAAAGATGGTACCATATGGGTAAGAAGGTTTTAAAAGCATAGTCAACACAATAACAGAACACAGCAGAAAGCACAAACAAATTAATACCATGCAGAAGGCAACTGCCCTGAGCTTGCAAAAGAATGTGAATGCCAAATTAGCTCCAGCAATAATATAGACTACTGCACTTCTCCACTCATGACCCATGACAGGACAAGAGGAAATGGCCTTAAGCGGTGCCAGAGGATGTTTAGGTTGGACATCAGGAGGAATTTCTTCACTGAAAGGGTTGTCAAGCATTGGAATAGGCTGCCCAGGGAGACAGTGGAGTTACCATCCCTTGAAGTGTTCATTCAGTGCTATGGTTTAGTTGACATAGTGGTGTTTGCTCAAAGGTTGTACCTTAATGACTCTGTGATTCTATGACTCTAAACACCAGTAGATAATGAGGATCTGTATAAGAAATACTTCTAAATAAGAGAGATACACATGAGAAGTCTCCCAAGCGGAACAATAGGCAATGGGATCCTGGCACTTACCCTTACTAAAATTTGTGTAGTGAGATGTGGACTTATCTTGATGAAGATACATCTTAAATACCCACTAAAAAAACCACAAAGACAGAGGGAACCTGTTTATACATGTGCACAGGTGTGGGTGGCTAGATGTGTGTAAGGACCACAATAATGTTTTCTCTTGATTTAGCACATAGTTCTGGGTCTTTCTTTTAAAATTCAACAGATTCAGTGCACTAAAAATTTTCACACCCCTGCTTGTGGTTATATGAACAGGCCAAACCCTTTCAGCACATAGCACAATATGAGTTTGTGAAAAGAAACTTGGCCATAAGAACTTGACAGCAGAAGTTAAAACTAGAAGTAACTTTAATAACACATTTTATAGGTTTTTATTTCTTGCTATTGTAAATTACTTCCTACCCCACAATAGACAGAAAATACAGATCTAGTTCTCTTACAAAAAATGCTGTCAAGGAAAGAAAAATGAGGAAGCTTGGTATGACTAACACTGACATTTTAGTTACACTTGAAGGCGGCAGTTTCTGTATACACAGCAATGCCCTATTAGGTGTTTCATAGCTTCTTGAAATAAAGTACACTATCTCTCTATATTCTGTGGAAATATTTGTTTCTGAAGTGAGCGGGCCTATTTTCTTATAATCTTACAATTTTTATTTCATATCACCCTGAGACCTTAAAATTTACTTTCAAGTGGCTTGTTGCATCTTTAACAATGGTCCTGCGCTGTGTAAAGGTAGTAGAAAATAGCAAGAAAACTCTACATGAACATGTATCTTAAACTTCATGATGAGGCTCTGTGCAATATTTCAGTAACAGAAACAATAATTAAAAGCAGAAAGAATCAAGTTCAAATGTTTTCAATGTCACAAAACCCACTGGGGTAAGGTCAAAGACTGACAGAAGAGAAATTTCTGGTTCAGCAAAAGATAACCACAAAATCAACTTTCCTGGAGACATCCAGCTTTAGGGCTCTAGATTTGTAACATACAAACACAGCAAAGGAAAAGCAGTAGTTTTATTTTTCATGGATTTTAATGTTTTGTGAAGAGAAGCTGCCTATCTAGTTTTACCTATATTTGGGAAATAGTTGAATTTTCTGGGATAATTTTTCAACCAAATTTGACCCTTTTTTCCTAAAGCTTTCCTCATTTTTCTCTAGGACTGTTTCAGCCAGAGAATATTTGAGGATGTGGAGCATAAGAATTGAGAAAAAGGTTTATGTGCCAGGGAATTTATGTACAATAATCTCAACTGCATTATTAACAGGATTTTTCTATAATAATTAGAGGATACAGAGTATAAATGTTAGCATCATTTTAACTGAACTGCCAGTGGCATTTTTTGTATTTTTATTAGAATGTTAAATTATTAATTGAACTTACAGCATTTTTTCAATCTGCACTATAAAGTGCAGTCCTTTCTGTCCATAAGAAAATTCTGAGTGTAACTGTAGGCTTTGAAAATAGGACTGAGGCAAGTGTTCAGATAGCATCAGGCACCATTTACATAGCTCATGCTAGAAAGTGCTCTTCCCAAGAAATAAAGTGAGACCCTCAGTGAGTCTCGGTTTAATTTCTTTTTTTTTGTCTTCTCTCATGCTGTCTTTTAAAATTCACTGATTAGTGACACTGTGTATCTCCATTTCAACAAATTTGTTTATCCAAGTATGCGTATTTTATGGAAAGGACGTCTAAATACATCCTGAACACACCAGAATCTTTTTGCATGTGCTGTATGTGAATATGTACATGATCCACTGAAGCTTAATAGGCAAGCAAGTAGAAGACAGAAATATCTGTCTAGGAAAAGTGGGAAAGAAATACAGGGATCTTAATATATCTGGGAGGTCAAATGCATGATTGCAATGTGAGATTTTGCAGTTTGGAAGGAGGACAGAGTATAAAAAGAGCTAGATAATATGGGGTTTGAGCATATTAAGTACCACCTGAACAAACAATGAGTGCAAGAGTTTTTTTTAGGGAATAAAAATTCCCCATCCAAAGCTTGACTGTGCCAGATATCTGATTTCAAGAAGCCAGATATTTAGCATTTGTTGATATTCATGATTTCTTTCAGGAAAGACATCTTTTTCCCCATGGGATTTGTTTTCTGAAACTCCCAGTTAATTCAAAATTTCATCAATTTGACACTGTGAGATAACATCCAGAGCCTTTTAAGTTGCCATTAATATGACTAATGTATAGATTTCAAATATGTGATTGTAGGAAAATGTGGTCCTTATTTAACTATTAGAGCAAGTTGTTGTCAGAAAAAAAAAAAAAAGTGTAGCTTGCTATTGAACCTTGTATTCATTACATATAAGACACATGGAAACAGAGAAATCCTACAGGAAATAATTAAAGAGTATCTATTTTGTCTTCTGAACATAAAAAGCACTATTAAGAGTCCTATTTTGGTTTAGAAAGAAAAGCAAAATAAAGACATAACCTAATATCAATCCATAATTTTCCTATTTTGTTTAAGTTTATTGGATCTAAATAATTTGATTCTACTCTTCACAACACAGCAGGAATCACCTGGTTTTATGAAAATCTAATGTTTTTATTTATTTTGCACTACCAGCACTTTTCAGCACTATTACATTGATGGTGTGTCATTATATAACTAACAATGCTTTAAACTGTATTGGTCCCAGACCTAGGATTTGAAATGGTTGGGTTCTGTTGAAGTTGCTTACGTTCTGAGTTATAAAACATGACTTCTTATAAACACTAAGGCTCTTTAAAAAGTAAGAACATATATATGTTTATATATAAGTAGAATTTTAATTTCAACGTCTATCTTCTTCATACATCTTTGACAAACTTAATGGAAATAAAAATATTGTATTTCTACCTTCAAAGATTTTCTGTCTTCTGGAGATACTTAGAGATAGTCAGAGGTACAGAAGATGATTTCATATTACTGACAAACTTTTAAAGGGGATTCTGAAAATATCATTATATTTTTAATTGTTTTATTTAGTTTAACTTTTTCAATAGCAACAATACTGGTACACAGAGGCAAACATGTAGAAGGTGAAAATCAAAAAAGTGGTTGGAATTAATATGAAAGAAAAATCTGAAGTTAAAATTATGAATTACAAGGAAGAGAAAGAGTTGTATTTAGCAAGTGACAGAAGTGTCATGAAAAGAATCACTTTGTAAGACATCTAATGGCTAGAGAAAAATTATAGGAAGAGTTTATATTGTACTGAACCAGGAGAACTGAAATGTTTAATGCTTTACTGCATCACAGTTCCCTGAAATGTAAAGAGATCATTGGTTAATAACAGCAGCAGAGACCTGGAAACCTAGAAAAAATTGCAATATGTTTGATGACTTGAGTTTTGACAGATTCTAAGCAACTTGTGTTGAGATGTTTAGAAGGCTGTCTGAAGCTCTCTCAGGACATTTAACAATTATTTCATAGAATCATAGAATATCTCAAGTTGAAAGGGACCCATAGGGATCATCGAGTCCAACTCTCAGCTCCTTGTAGCACTACCTGAAATTAAATGGTCCTTGATAAGTCTTGCCTTTGAGACCTTTCACCATCTTGGTCACCATCCTCTGGGAACCTTCTAATAGTCTGATGTCCTTATATTGAAGCACCCAGAACTGCACGCAGTATTCAAGGGAAGGCTGCACCAGTGTCATGTAGAGTAGGACAATCATCTCCTTCAACTGGCAAGTGATGCTGTGTTTGATGCACACCATGACATGGTTGGCCCTTTTGTCTGTCGGGCCACAACCCTTACTCAGATTGAACTCTCCATGAAGCGAAATCCCCAGATTCCTTTCCGTGCGGCTGCTCTCCAGCCTCTTCTCCCCTTCTTATGTACATAACTCAGACTACCTCATAGGAAGTGGAAGAATCCAGCACCTACTGTTGTCAAATTTCTGAACACTGGTGACATACAACTGACACTGTAACAGTGTAAGGAACAGTCAAACACTGAGTCTTTTGTTAAAACGAACCAAAATGGTACCAGAAAATTTTAGAGCAAACAGCGTAAGTCTTTCAAAATAAATCATGATTACCTCACGACACAAATTACTATGAGTGTAAAGAAAACAGAAGACATGAGTAACAGCCAATTTAGAATTGTCAGGAAGAAGTCATGTTGACTAAATTGGACTAATTTTCATTTCCTGTAAAAATCATGAAGCTGTTGTTATATTTCTTCTTCTTAATAAGACCTGTTTTACTTAGAATTCACTGCTTTTGTGACATTTTTATAGCTAAATGAACAAGACAGGCTAGATGAAACTTCACCTAGATGGGGAAGAAACATTTTAGAAAATGATACTCAGAGAATAAAAAATGCATTGGAAGATACACCTGAAAGAGTCACTCAGTAGTTTTCTGCAAGGATATGTCCTACATTTGATTTTATTCGATAATTAAATCTATAGCATGTGCACATTACCTCATTATGATTACTACTAGAAGACAGCACTAAGCGGTGAGGAATAAATATTTCATTTGAGAACAGAACTGGATTTAGAATGTTACAAAAAATAAGATGAACCTGAACAAAACAAGTGAGAAATTCTATTAGCAAAACATAACTTGGTTAAACAACTTGACTGCAGGATGAAGTGATTATAAGAAATCACAGGCAGAGCATGAGTCAAAACATCTCACAGTGTTGTGAAAGGGCAGGCATTACACTGTGATACACAAAGGCATTTGTAGCATAAAAGCACAGTTTTCACATTTGGGTTTCAAAGTCCAGTTTCCCAATTCCCCAGACTGAAATACAGAGGTAATGCTATTTGCCAACACACAGTATATTTTATGAGAAATATATCACTCTTACTGCAAATATATAGCTGATTTTCAGCTAAACAATGTCGTGAGTACTGTGTATCTCAGCAGCTGTCAAGTACAAGCTGCATCCATGGTCTTCTGATTTCTAACAACAGCCTATTCTGTAAGACACTGAAAACAATCCTTGAACTGTAAGGGCTCAGCTGGAAATCTCACATTCAAATTTTGGCAGTAATGCTCATAATCAACTGAAGAGAAACAAAAGAATTAGTGGAGGAACAGAAATATTCACAATGTCAGAAGCATGATGTAAAAGGAAAATGTTAAGGACTTAGTTTATTCTAGAGAGAACAATACTGATGGGAGACAACAGTTTTCAAATAAGTGAAAGATTTTTTCAAAGACATTCACTGTGCATAGAACAAGACTTAATGGGCTTAAATGTTATCAAGGGAGATTTAAGTTATACATTAAAAAAAAAGAAAAAGATCCTAATGGGGAGAAAAGATAAGCATTAAAATAGGTTGCCTAGGGAGATTTTAGAATCTCTATCATTAGTCAAATAATTATAGGGAATAATTTAAATATAGTTGATCCTACCCTGCAGCAAGTTAACAGGCAAAATGCTGTCTCTAGGTCCCATGTCATATTTTCTAGGAATTTGTGCTTCTCTCTACACCCCACAATATGTACGTTGCATATTTTATGTCTGTCATACCATCATTCCCGAAATTCCACCCTTCTCCCACCGTTCTCCCAGCATCCTTTTTCCAACACAAGGCTTATCAGAAATATAAATTCATTAGTAAAATATATATATATATATATAAAAGTATAAAGTAAAGCAAAAACCCCACAAACAAAAAACCAAACTAAATCAACAACAACAAATAAAACATACAAAACCAACAACAACAAAACAACCAAAAAGGAAAAAGAGCAACACAGTCCATCAAAAAGGACAAATCACAAGTACTTCCACAAGTTATCTCTAGAAATCTTTAGATTAATTTCAGGCCAAAAAATGAAATCATATTATTACTTACTGTAGTTCATAAAGTGTAAAGAAAGAGACATTTGCAATATGCGGATTTTTTTTCTTATTCACAAAATTAATGTATTAAAACATAAAGGGAAGAGCACAGAGTTGGAGCACTGATTTGCTGTAGCTCTCTGTTAGCAGTTACTGTGCAGGATACATTATCTTTATGCACCTTTAAGAAGACCGATTCTACCCTAATCCTCAGTCAAAAGCTTTAGTGAACTGCATCCTTCATAGCTTCCTGAGTTTATTGCATTTTGAGTATGACAATTCCTAATGTGCTAATGAAACCAGGCATGATATCTTGTAATTCCCACACAAGAAACTAAAGAACTGCTATAATAAAAAATAAAATAAAATTAAAAAAAAAAAACAAAACTCTTTTAAGAACAGTGTTTCAAAAAAGTATTATTTTTGTCAACATAAATAATTAATGTATGCCTCATATTAGTAAAGAGAATCACAGGAATAATCTTGAAATCTTTAAAAAACATATTCATCAAGATTTTCTTGAACAAATGAGGAAATGGCTCATGCATTCAAACTGTCTCTGCACAGAATACAGAAAAAATACTGCATAAAAAGAAAAATATATTTCTTGTAAGATGAAATACCAAGTAATATGCATTAAAACTATGTTTATATCAATAACTGCATGTTCCCTTTAAGATACTTTTTTCTGGAGACTCCTCTTTGAAAAGCATTTTGTTTGTAATTACGGCTCAGTTAACATACATTTAAATAGAATATTTTCTTATCTGTGCTTTCAGATTTTTTATATAAGAAGAGTATTTCTTACGACAAACTTCCGCAATATGAAGATTTCATAATATGTAATAGGTTTGTAATATTTTTTTCTGTTTTACACTGGCTAATGATTCTTCATCTCAAAATTTCACACTTAGATATAAAGGTTTGAGGCATGAATTTGATAAACGTTTTTTCAGAAGATATTCTGAAACTTTACAGGAGCTTAGAAATAATTTGACCAATGAGAGGGAACCAGGATGGGAAAGAAAAAATATACCATTTGAACATTTTCTAGTGTTTCAATTTTTCAATTTAATTTTTTATATTTGATTTGAAGATTTTAAATTTTTTTGTCAACCCTTTTAAATGTAAGAAGGAAAAAAAACTTCCATTAGTACTTGCCAAAAATCAACAAATAGAATATAAGGGAATGTAAACAAGATACAATTACACCATATACCATTTTTCTGAATGTTACTTTTACTCTATATTTCAATCATGGGAGGTTTCTTGGGATGGACATAACAATGTTTAATAAGGAAAAGGTGAAAAGGTCTGGTATATCAAACACCATATTAAAACCTAGTAGGTTTTAAAATCATGAGACAACATATTTGCTCCTGATCTTTTCCAGCTATTAACATAGGATATTGTGTGTAAATGGGTAGATGAAATAATAAAGAGGACAGCTTCACTAAAATGTGAGAGAACATGCAGGTTAGAGGGAAGGCTGCCTTTACAGGTGTTGATGAGAAGAGTGTTTTTATGAATTAGGTCTAGTCATTTATCATAAAAATTATGGTGAGCTAAGCATAAGGTTTACTGAGATTACAAACATGAACTATAATGCAAATAGGAAAACCTTTTAAATTCACAGTATTACTACACTATTTTGAAAAGATTAATCATAAAATTAAGAATGTTATAATGTACCTTGTCACTTTCACAAGTTTTCTGTCAGACTATTACTTGAATTTTGCTTTTTTCCCATAGCCTAAGAATTTTATTCTTTTATGAAAAACTGAATATTCTAGCCATGAGTAACTTCTTTGTAGAGATCTGTCTAATTTCTCTGTGAAGTACCATAAATATCCTTGATGTTAATGAAACATAAGTATTCACAATAATAAATAGCTGAACAAAGTCAGGTTCTGGTCTAAAAGACACTGTAGATGGCTGGATAGAAAAATGATTGAATGGGCAAAGGTCTATAACTCAAAGGACAAAAATACAGGAACGTTTCATGAACCTGAAATTAACATCAAATACTAGCACTGAAGAGGTAAACATTGCAAGAAAGATAAGCAGATTGAGTTTGGGGGAAGCTGGGAAATACTTCCAGAGTGGCACTGACCAGATGTCCTTCTCTTTCTTTTAGCTCCACACATTGTATAAGTGAATGAGTTACTATTCCCTTAAACTGAATATACAACCTCTCTTCTACTGATGGTTTTTTTGCATAAATAAACCTGAGGTCATCTTTCTTTTAATCTCAGCCTTGGCTCAGCTGCTTAGATATGACTCAATGAATCAGCAGTACTTTTCTGCACACCTTTCTTGAAAAAGATTAGGCTCCAATGACTAATTCAACTTTAAAATGTAATCACCGTGGTAGGGATCACAGGGGTTCTTTGCAGAAAATTATTCTCTCTGGTGTACTTTGGTAGTTAAACTATATAAGTTCCATGGTCTTAATAAAGACCGTGGTCTTAAAAAGTTGATTCTGTGGTCAAGAGAGAGACATGGTCCAAGGACTTTCCACCTTGAGCAACACTTTTTTTTCTATCTCTTTTCCCTATTCAATATCATAATAGTTTTCCTAACATAGGCAAGAGAGAGGATAGAAAGATATCACTGCTATCTCCAAAACTGCTCGTTTTGGGTCAGTGTATTTGGCAAGGAATAATTTGTATGTACTTGTGTCATCAACTCTGGACCTATACGTGTATGTCTTGGAAAAGGCAATGATATCGAGCTTTAAAAACCCATGACTATGTTCTTTTCTTTGCTTGAAATAAATTTCACTCAACAGAGGAATTATGCTTCTCTAACAGAAAGCTTACTGTCACATGTTACCTGACAGTTTCTGAAAAGGCATTCCCTCTCTTACCTCACTGAATGCTGTTTCTTTCTCTCTGACATGCTCCTTTCACTCAAGCATAGATCGCATAGTAATGTGCCACAAAAGGCTCATTATGACTAAAGAGTGAAAGTTTTCATTTTACGGTCCCATATTATGGCACACTTCTTCCATTCCTATCTGCTCATGTAAATCTCCTGATAAATTAATATCTCTGTCAGGGAAAAGTTATTTACTTGATCTTTTGGTTTAGTAATTGTTGCCTCATTGAATAATTTCCACTGTTTTCTCTCATAAACAGTATTTCTCATGAAGTCTGAGTTGCTGTTATTTACAGAAGTTCTTCCAGGCATCTACAGAAGCTTAAGTTCTGTTTAGAAAACAGTGACTGTTTTATATACCATTGTGAGAGGTTCTCTCTACAGAGTTTGAAAGGAACTTCTACACAGGACCTTTATCCCCTTAGTCTTGGTAATGTTCAGATATCATTTTTTAACAAGGTAATCAAGTTGGAAAAGTTCCTTCCTTTTTTGAACTGACCTAGAAAGAACCCCAATCAATGTACAGGGAAGTGTGCATTTAATCAGCTTGTAGTATTTCTTCTGTCAGGATAGAGCGTGGCAAGAAAAAAATGATTACAAATACAGCCTGTAATTCATATAAGGTACTAAAGAGCATTAAGGAGTATGACATTTGCAGCACAAATCCTGGACTCCTAGAAGTTATATGAAAAACAAAACACATCTGAAGCAGTGTACTGTGATTAAATATCTTTCAGAACTATTTTGTCTGCCATCAATGAAACCCTGAAAGCAGAGGGCTTGAAAAAAATATCCCATCCCATTCCTAGATCTTTTTTTCTTTTTCTTTTTTAATTAGATTATTTAGATGGGGAGGTTTTCTTCACTTTTATAGCAATCCTTTAATTCATAATGCTAATCTCTTAGACACTCCCCAAAAGCTTATTCACTACTCTTCCTGAGGTTTAACAGAATTAGTAAAGTAAAACTGAATCTCAGACGTGGAAATCCAGGCTGTGTCATCTTTTGACTGAAATATGTTAAATTAACCTTTTGTGCTTATGATTAGAAAGAATAGAAATATATTGATAGCCAATCCTTATTAAAGGTAATAACTAGTGTTTTCAAAATTAGTCCAAAAGATAATATACTTAAGCAGTGAACTGAAAATCAGAAAAGCATTACAGGTTCACTTTATGTACACTCTAGTAAGATACTGTATCTACAAATTAATGAACGTTTAACCAAGCTGAGTTATAGTGACACTTATGTAAGTCAAAATGACAGTCAGATTTCAACCAAATTAGTTCATTAGGGTCAGTGAATGAATAGCTAATGGATTTGGAATTGAAGATCGTTTACAATAATAGTAATCCATAGGGAAATAACCAAGTAGAGCCTTGTAGAGATTTTACTCAAAATGCAAATCAAATAAAAAAAGACTAAGCAGACAAAATGCATTCTAAATTCACTGGGAGGCAGTGCTAGCTATAACAAAAAGAAGGGGAGAGTCTCTTAAATTGCTTGATACATAAACAACAGAATAGACCTTTCTTTATCAAAAGTGAAAAGGGGAAGAAAGGGAGTAGCTGATTCATTTTGATTACAAGATATGAAGAAGTGAAAATAAGCCGTAGGACTCAACTTTAGCAAAGATTTAATATAAGTAAAAGACCTGTGACCTGGCTCTCCAAGGTCAGAGTTTAACACTGGGAATCCCACGAGATTATGCACTAAGGAACTCTGTTTTTGTATTTGTTTAAATTGGACAAAGATGAAGAATTTAATTTCTTTCTTCGGTATTACTGTGAGGACTGAAAATCAGGAGTTGCCTTCTAAATGAGACTATAACAAACTGCTTAGGCCAACCACTCACATCTATCAGTCCAATTCAGGAATTTCCTGAATAAGCAAAGTAACAAGCAGTTTTTACAGGCTCACTCATGGAAAGACAGGACTGACTAAACTGACACTAAATGCCTAAGTCAAAGGAAAAATATCCTTCCCAGAAAGCAAACAAAAAAAAAAAAAAAACACAAAACAAAATCCAATACAAAAACAAGCAACAAAAAAACCCAAACATAAAAATTACATTAATATTGATATGAGCTTGCACAATGAAAAAGCCATTAAGACTTTCATTCTTGTCTGTGCATTAACCTCATGTGCTCACAATTAGATTTCCTTCAGTGAAAAGAACTAATATATCAGTACTGACCAACTCAAATCAGGGCTGAGTGAAAACAACAGTGATCAAAGTCTTTACAGTCAAAAATACTGATTTCTCAGAAGTAAAAAGTTTTGTACATCATGTTAAATTTAGTATTTTTAAATTTAGAATGAAAATACTTTGTTTAAAGAAAAAATAAACGCAACATACCAGTAAAATATATTAATGTTTCTCAAAGTCAGGGCATCATTTTCCAGTTTACAGATACAAGATTTTTTACCAATCCAAAATTATTTGAAATCTCTTCTTAAGGAATACAGTTAAGTATTACTCTTCCCTCCCGCCTTATCAGACTATTCTTCCGGTAGGGGGAGGGAAATGAGTAAGATTTAATAAAAAACTGTATTCAGTATTTTAAAAAGTATTTAGAATAAAGATTAAATATTCTATAGGTGTACAGCAATCAGGAAGAGTAAAAGGACACTAATATGAAGAGCTGAAAGAAAATCTTAAGGAAGTGAAGGTGTCCCCAGTGATTAGCTAAGTGACAACAAATGGTAAGATTTAAACTACTATCAGCTGCTTTTCACAAACAAAGTGGTTGTTTTAGAAAGTCTCACTTTATTTTTTCTTTTATTAACACAAATAATTACAGCTTCCACCATAACTTTCCATGTCTGTAGAAGTAAAAGTCTCATAGCATTTATTGTTTTCTTCCTGAAAAGCTCAAACAATAATGGGAGACCAAACAACACTGCTCATCCATTGTAGGAGTCTCATATGACTGTGCTGATGGCTGTGGCATTTCTTGGGCTGAAATTCATTACATTGTCACAACAGTTCAATAAATCAAAAGAAACGTAGACCCCAAAGGGTAGAGGAGGTTCTTTGAATACTGTTCCAGCTGTACTCTCTGCAACAGAGCCAAAGGTCAAGGTTTTTGCTCCCCCCACTCAAATAGTAAAACTTGTGGTGTCATCTGAAATGATGAATGAAAAGTTACAAGTTGTGGGAATGCAGCAAGACACCATACGAATAGACTTAGAGGTCACAGGGAAAAGTACTTCGAGATACTTCAGTTATGGAAAAGCTCCAGCTGAAAATAGAGGCAACCATATAAAACTATATAAAACACAAAATCCACCAGAGCTCCTGGACTTTACAACAGACCCAGATGTTTGGAATTCGGCAAAAAAAACATACCCTGGAAACTGTTTTTCAAGTTTTGCATCCTGTGTCATGTGTCATCTGTAAGGAAACTCAGAGCTGCTAAGATGCAAAAAATGCTGGGTGTATTTAGATCTTTAAGGAATGGGGCATGTTTGGAAATTATAGATTTCTCTTCTGCATATCAAATACCCAGAAATGCTTTATTTCAAAGCATAAACAAAGGAAATTAAGCAGAAATGGTGTTACACCTTGGTCCCACTTTACCTGGTGTATATTTTAATTTTAGGTTTGAAGATATTTTGCCTACAGGAACTCTTGCAAAGTCTTTGATTCTTTGACACTTTGAGTTCATGTCCAGAGAAAAAGCCACACATTTTTTTCCAAGACAGTTCTTTTAATTTGGTGGGGAAAAAGGTGTTTAGGCAAAAAAGAGTTTTACAGAAATAGCATGCAACTTCACAAAAGCACGACAACAGACTACCAGGACTACCAAGTATTGCTGTAGAAGAACCTTTTTTACACCCAGCAAGCACAAAACCCTATACAACTTAAGTGGGATATCCACAACTTACATACAATAGGTATTTAAGTTACCCACAAGATGAAGAAAAGAGTAAAGGAAGAGAAATTAGAAGAATAAAAAATGCAAAAGAGGAGAGAAATAATAGTTACCACTTAGAAGTCACAGACTGACAGCTTTGAGAAGAGCAGGCCAGGGCCTGGTGCGTGGCCATTCTCTCTGGGCAGGACCTTTGGTTCACTGACCACTCACTGCCCCCTTAGCCAAAGTGATGGGCACTGCAGCCAGTCAGGGGCTCCAGGGGCATGGGGTGCAGGTGGGTTACCAGGCAGACATTACTGATTGACAGGTCCCCCATGTAGCTGTAGCCTTCATGCCATGTGGCTGCTGACCTCAGTGCCATTCTGGCTGACCATGTGGGCACTGTGTGGGGGGCCTGGTCCCCCCACCCCAACACACACACACACACACACACACACACACACACAAAATGGTTGATTGACCAATCAATCAGCGAGATAAAAATCTGATCTCTGACAGATGGGTACAGTTGGGACCAAAATTAAAACATCTGTATGGAGAAGCTGAATGAGGCTTGTACATCTCCATGTATTTTGATCATATTGATATTTGCTATTGTTCATTCCACAGCCTTAGATAAATCAACCTTCATGAAAATTCAGTGACATGAATCTAAACTGAGGGGAAACTTCAACAATTCTCACAAGAGGAAGTAGAGGGACAGGTATATATCTCTTCACTCTCACGGTTAGTGACAGGACTTGAGGAAACAGCATGAAGCTGAGTCAGGTGAGGTTTAGGTTGGATATCAGGAAAAAGTTATTCCTGCAGGGGGTGGTTGTGCAGGGGAACAGACTCCCCAGAACAGCGGTAATGACTCCAGACCTGCCAGAACTCAAGGAGCATTTGAACAACACTCTCAGGCACAGGGCGTGATTCTTGGGTGTCCTGTGCAGGGCCAGAAGTTGGACTCAATGACCCTGATTAGTCCCTTCCAACTCAACATGTTCTATTCTACGATTCTGATTCTTTGATTTTAAGAGCTGAAACTTTCAGTCCCATTTTGGCATAAACCTCTAAGTTGTCTAATACCAGTTGAACACACTGGAATATTTCATCAGTTTGGCACAGACAAGAACATGTAAAATGCAGAGAATTCTCAGGATGATGGCTCATGGAAATTGTAAAAATATGTTGCAAATTCAGTCCAGAAAGAGCTTAGGCTTTAGCTGCCTAAGCGTATAGCAGTCATCTATAGGAATATGCAGACTGAAATTTGTAGGGAGGTAGGAGTTAACAGGATTTAGACAGATTTTTAAGATAACTAGATGGTTCATTCTTTACAGTTCTATCAAGTATATTTCACATACACACAAAAAAAAAAAAAAAAAAAAGAAGGTGGGAAGGTGGTAGAATTTTCTAACTCTAGGCTTGTGAGATATAAACTCCATAAACTCCCTAGTCATGTGTTTGGAAACAATGGACCTATCACAGAACTTTAAAAAAGAAGAGATAAAAATAAGCCTGAGGCAAACACCTGCCACAATAAATTTTCACACATAAGATTAAAACTTGACAAAGATATAAGCAACTTAATACAAAATTTTGTAATGGGAAGTATCAGTCAAGTTTAATTATATGTGTTGCTATCAGCTCCACCTGTAATTAACAATATTCCACTGTATTATTCTACTACATATGCTTGTCCCACATTTGTCTAGAATGAGTCAATGAGTCATATAGAAATAATCATGCATTAATATTCTCAAAGCAGGAAGAGAGTTGATGTCTTTGTATATCCCCAAAACCGAAAGACTTGATTTTGGCAGGCAATGAATACTTGCTCAGCAGTCTCTCCTGGCTTTATCTATTCCCATTTGACCCTTAGGACTGGTCTGAAATCTATATAATGTTTAATGGAGGAATTAAAATACTTTTCTGAACTTTTCTTGAGGGCATGAAGCAGCACCCTACATTGTATATATTGTGTTAGACAGAAGCTGCAGTATATTACTTATAACAACTAATAATAAATAAAAATGTCATAAATTTCAGCTAGTTGTCTGAACCTTGCATTTAAGAGAGGTGCAGGACTTTGTGATTGCTGTTGTTGAGCCTCATGATGTTTCTGTTCCCTCATCTCTTTAGCCTGTCTTACACACACACAAGCAAATGAAACCGAGCAGTTAATTCACAGATTTCAAGGGGCAGGCAAGGGTTCAGCCACATCCAGGAGAGCAGGAGAGATAAGTCACACATAACGGTGACTTTCCAGACAATCACTGCAAACGCCCCCCCACACCTTCCCCCTTCCCCCCCCCTCCCCACCCCACCCCCACTTTTTACACAGTCCATGGTGTCATAGGGTCTGGAATATCCCTTTAGTCAGTTGGGGTCACCTGTCCCTGCCATGTCTGCTCCCAGCTTCCCACATACCCCCAGTCTCCTCATCAGTGTGGCAGTACGAAAAACACAAAAGGCCTTGACTTTATGTAAGAACTGCTCAGCAATAACAGAAACATCTCTATCTTATTAATCCTTTGTTCAGCACAAATCCAAAACACAGTCCCATGCCAGCCACTGTGAAGAAAATTAACTCTATCCCAGCCAAAACCAGCACATTCTCTCATGACTAGATTCCTCTACATACCCTCTCTTTAATTCCCTGGAGACACTGGTGGGCTAGAGAAATGGACTTCTCTCCACTGAGTTAGCCTCTATTTGCCATTTGCAAAATCATTCATGATTTGGTTGTCTGATGTCCACTGTTTTTTCTTCTTTATCATTAAAAACTGTAACACTTAAGGTAATATTCATCTCTCTTTTCAAAGGATTAAGGAATTTGGTAGGATCTAAGCCACGTCACTATTGTTATATTTAATACTTTTCTCCATATTTTGCTCAAGGCCGAATCTAGAACTGTAATTTGTGATTTAAAAACAAATTCTTTGGAATATACTAACATACTACTTTTTGAATCTTGCAATTAGCTGCTTCTGTGCATATCATCTGTTTCTCCATCATTGCTTTTAGTAAAAATTATGTTGATTTTCTCTGTATACATTTGTCTGGAAACTTTAATTATGCTTTCCATATTACCTTTGGGGAAGGCATAAATCATTTACATCATATTCTGTGTTGGAATTATGCTGCTAACTTGGTTATTTAAGAGGACTCAGGACAGCTGTTAGTTCAGTGCCTCCTAAAACACATAACTAAACTGTAATATATTTTGGATTTCTAGGAATTTTTGTGACATCATCACAAATTGTAATGATGTGATTATGCATCATATACTACAGTCATAATTACATTCTAATTATACAAGGAGAAGTATTTATACTAAAACAGGCAATTAGGTGTAATTACACTAATGATGTAAATGTGCAAGAATTAACTGAAATTGATTTGAAAAGGAACTAGGGAAATGTATACAAATAAAACACATTTGATGGCTAAAAAAAAAAAAAAGCAAGCCTTTTTGTTAAATGTTGAGGCTTAATGTATTGGGAACATCATTCAAGGAAATGCCCCAAGGTTGTTTTTCCTCCCAGAACTTCTACTAAATCTTGCTATTCTCTGTCCCTTTGTTGCCTAAAATCAAGGAGACTGAGAGATTACTGGTTTTTACCTGAGATCTTTTTAGGCAGATGGAGAGGGAGTCTCTTAGGAATGTTCTCCAAAAGAAGTATCTGGCTATCTATGCAGTTAGTTATTACATAGTGCAACTAAATGAGACTCATGCTTTTCATGAGCTCAGATTTGA
Source organism: Anabacerthia variegaticeps (assembly GCA_035583185.1). Lineage (NCBI taxonomy): Eukaryota > Metazoa > Chordata > Aves > Passeriformes > Furnariidae > Anabacerthia > Anabacerthia variegaticeps. Next base: position 26,197,023 of record JAWWEW010000078.1, read on the forward strand.
TGCACACTGGTACCTGGAATATCTTTTCTTATTTTCTTTGTCAATATTTCTTTTTCTTTCTTATTCTGGAATTCCTGTCTTATGCCTATCTTTCTTTGTTTAGCACAGGGCACTAGATAAGTAAAAAAATTACACTGTAAGAAAATCCTGTTCTTGACTGCCTCACCCCGCAGTTACCATATGATCTGTAGTAAACCTTGAAGAACTCTCTTCTACTTGATACTGTTTGGATTTACCTGAAAAATCATACATGTTACCAGCATGTTTTCAGCACAAACAAGCATAGGTTTGTTTGTGCAAATCACAGTTTAAACCGAATGTGCTTATGTGAAATGCTTATTAAGAAACTGAATGAATTCTCTCTTAATGATCATAAAAAGAGTCTTTAAAAAAAGTAAATTGTTTCAAACCTGGAAACAACAGATGCACTATGGTAGATGGATGGCTGACCCCTCTTTTGGACCTTTGTATTTTTCTTGTAAGTCGGTACTGTATCATACTGCTTTACAGCTTGTAACTGTAATGCAACCTTTATTCTGGATAGGTACTTTGCGAGACTGCATGGATGAACAGAGCTTTCAGGTCAAAGCTTTTCTCCCCTACTTAAAATACAAGATTTTGTGAAGTAGTAAATTGATATGCACATAATATAATAACATCAGTTGCAAAAAGCAGCTGAACTTGGGCTCAGCAAGAGTTGTTGAAAATTAGAAGTCCAGTTTCTTAAGAAAGCTGTCTATTCACTGCCCATCTGTGAGCCCTTTCCTCTCTACCCACCTCTGAGCATAGTCATGAATTTCAGTTAAATGTGAAAATAGATAAGAAATTACAAAGCTAATTAAATTATCTCTAGAGTTCTGTCATCTGGGCTGATGCAAAACTCAAAATTGTCTCCTGATTGAAACACAGACAGTAAACTTCTCTGGCAAGTAATAATTCTCAGAATAAATGCCTTTATGCTGCCCTTAAATATAAAAGAGAAGAAGAAGGCTAAGTGGCAAAAGGCTTAAATCTATAGAGAGCCAGGCTTTTTCGATGCCTGTTGTGTTTCACTACTGCTTGTTACTCTTGTTATTAAACTTACTGTTACCTGTTACTTACCCTTTCCATAGGATTGTACAGTTTCAAGTGTCAGATATGCAAAATATGTCTTTAGGGTAAGGTTTCAATTCCAGGGCAAAAATTTTTCTACATGCATAAGAAAGTTGTAACTAAGTCCATAGATGAAGCATTACAGACTGAAGCAATTTGTTTAATGGTGCAAGTTAAAACACATAAGGGAATACATATCATGACAGGCAAACTGAATTCCCAAACCATGTAGAAGTGATGTAGTTTAAAGTGATACAGAGATTTTATTTTTATGTATTGGCTTTCATTTTTACTTTAAAAACTTTGATTAGGAAAAGGGTTCTTATGTGCCTCTGCTTCACTAATTAACAGCAACAAAATTTTATGTTTGTTGGAAGTTAGTTCCTAGGAGAGGAAAAGACCAAATATTTTCTTAAGGGTTCATCTTATTTAAATTTCTTTAATTCAGGAATAATACTTAGTAGTAGACAACTGAAAAGGAATTTTGGAAACAGACGCTGAAAACAAAGAAAATTACTTCATAAATGTAAGTGGATTTGAAAGAACTCTCTCTTCTTATTTGAAATCTGAAAATCTTCTGCCTCAAAGATTTTCTTTTTCAATGAAACATACATCCAGATTATGGAGAGGCAAAAAATATTTGACTGGAAATAAGATATGCATGGAAAAAAGGAACCAAAAAAGTGTTGTGTTTTGCCATATGTTCCTCTTCTTCATGGTGCCAGTAGTGCTGAAAAGAATTGACAAGACTTTGACTCAGGCAAACTAATAGGCTAGGCAATCACTCCTCATTCCAGAGGAACTCTTATTTATTTATAAACTAAGCTGATGCAATGACATCAGCTGTGACACAAACTGACAGGAGGATGGACTTTAAATGTTAAGTGACTTGACTACAGGCAATTATGAAACAATAAGTTTTATAAGGCAACAAGAAAGCTTTGCTATTTCTAAGAAGTTGCCTTGAAGTTCCCCCTTCCCCCTCCCAACAGGGAAATCACCTGTGACTTCATTCAGTTACAAGGACATATTACTCATGGTTGGCAAGGGCTGTATTGCACAGTAATTAACACTATTTGCCCTCTAAAAAATTATGGCAATTCAAACATTAGGGTTACTGTTACATTTTTTGAAAGAATGGGATAGAGCCTGCAACCCAGCAAATACAAGGTAAGGACTTAAAAATATACGTTCTTTTCCTCCTTAAATGACATTAATTTCTCTTCAAGCAAAAAGACACTTAAAGCAGGATTTCTTGTGCTTTCAGTTTTGAATGAAATACATGTCTCAGCCTTGTCAAGACAGATACAAAATTCACATTAAACCAAAGACAGGGAGGGATGACACTGATGAGATACAAAGTTAGATCATATTACAAATGATCAATAGTTCTGGATGAAGTTCTTTTTCTAGTATGTTCTATTTCTTTGATATTCTTTTCAGAGCGAATGCCCCAAAAAGATTTTATCAGAGAAAGAACAAGCAGAAAGTAGTTGTTTCTGCTTCTCACCCCACTCCACCAGTGAGTGGGCTGGGGGTGCCTGATGGGACACAGCTGTCCCCAAATGACCTAGGGTAATATTCCTTATAATATGTTATCACACTCAGCAATTGGTGATGGGTTAAAGATCCCCAGCTGCGGGATTAAGGAAGGAAGGAAGAGATCTGTGGAGTTAAAATGTTTGTGTTCCCAAGTAATGGTTACATGTGATGGAGCCCTGTTTTCCTGGGGATGGCTAAACACCTGCCCATGGAAATGGTGAATGAATTCTTCTCTTTGCTTTGTTTGTGCATTTGGCTTTTTCTTTACCTATTTAATTGTCTGTATCTCAATGCATGAATTTTCACATTTAACCCTTTCAGACCTCTCTCCATCCTCCTGGAGAAGAGTGAGTGAGAGGCTGTGTGGAGCTGAGGTACCCACTCAGGTTAAACCACAACAAAGTCTCAAGAGAAATATGAGCATTTCTTTGGTGTATTTTCATTTTTTATTCTTCTAACTAGAGAAAATCATAGCATTAATCATGCAATATTTTTAATTCAACTTATGTTTCTTTTGGCTTGCTTCTTAAGTTTGAGTGTTTGCTCATTTTTTTTTCAGACTTTTAAACAAACATAAATTTAGAATCCAGACTGTACTTCATCTGGTGAATTACAGTGCACTGCATTGTACAAAGAAAAAGGGATTATTATGCACAATCTATAGTGTAAGTTTGGAGCATAACCTGAATCTTAGTATTTTTAAGTATAATTTGACTTTAGTTCATCATTTGCATTCTGCTACAGATTGTATGGAAACTGTTGTTGGGAAAGAAACATTGCCCTTTCAAAGTTCCCAGAAGTTTATGGTAGCCTATCTACATTGTATCTCTTCTTTCCATTATTGTTTTTGGCCATTCTTTTAGTGTCTATAGTCATGTTTTGCTCTTGACCACAAGTCCATCAATACCTAATGATACTAGCTAATTAAAAGGGAGGATATCTGAAACATAAGATTGCCTTCCTATTTTGTCATGTCTTCTATAACTGATTCTCCATTAATGCGTTTTGCTTTGTAAAATATATTATTAAAAAAAACCCCAAAACTCATTTGAGTGAAAAAAGCCTAAATGAAACATACTGAAATGTGTCTTAAGTATCCCTTGTAAAACCCATTGCCATGTGTAAGTGTGCAGGTATGGGAGCCACTGAATAACTAGAAAGTGTCAAGCACTCTTGTATCCCATTACTTTTATGAGTTCTGTATATCCAAAAACATTGCAGAAGATGCTAAACTTGACATATATAACTGAAATGACACAATATATCAGCCATAATTCCTTCTATATAACCTTTAAATATCAGCCCTACAGAATACTATCTGAAAATTAAAATCTAGTTCTCTTGTGGTTTTCAGGTGATAAATATGTAATTTTCTTAGCCGCAGTGGCAAAAATACACAAATCTGGGAAATCTTTCCTTATCATACAATACAGTAGGATTGTACAGATATGCTGGTATCTAGTACACTGATTTTTCCTTTACTCTAAGATCCTGAGTGACATACTGTAAAATGGTGATTTGTGAAAATCATAGAAGAGTAGAAAGCTACTTCACATAATTTCTCCACTAAGATATATGATGAAGTAATGAGGTTAAAAAGTATAAAAATCACACAGGGCAAGAATGTTAGCTCTGGTCAAATGATTTATTCATCAGCATTAGACTACACATGCAAAGCTTTTGGCTATTGTGTTCTCATCTGGCAGCTACCAATAACATCTGGGCCATTAGTAATCTAGAGAATGATTCCTTCTTTCACTTCCAGCTAATACTGGAATCCAGATACCACTCTTCCAAGCCCACCTGCATAAATAGCTAACAGATTCAGATATCCCAGAGTTAGAGATTGTGAAAGATCATGTGAATAGAAAATAAGAACACAGCCAGCTGGCATTTCTGTAGATTCTGACCATAGGAAACATTCCTTCCATTAACCATATAGCAAATTACTATGGTGACCATTTCCTTAGAGAGAGAGCATGAATAATTTTATCACATGGGAGTTTCTTGAGTGCTAGTCTGCAGAGAAAAATGGAAGTTTTTAAAAGTAAACAACAAAAAATATGTAGTCACATTTTTGTTGGGTGATTTCCCTATCCAAAAACCAAAAAGTGACATCTAATATTCAAACAACAAATGCACAGAGAAGTGGTTATTTATATACTTTTTTGCTTTTACGTAGCTAACAAGAACATAAAAATCTTAAAACTCGCAGGTGATTAAGTAAAAAGTTAAGCCAATATATTGCTTACAAAACTATTTTTCTCAAATGAAGCTATAATTGCCACTTTCCCCCCATCCTATTGTTATGCTTTTAAAACTCACTACCTTCTTTACATTCTTAATTTTAAACTACTTGTAAACATACTGGGACCACTGTTGTGAATTTTATAACATCACAGGTCCTAAATCCTTCTTTTCTCCTAGAAATACTTAGCAATTAAAATAACAGTGGGGTAACTTATTTGTAGCTCCATCCCATCAATAGTACCACCTGCCCACTCTACTCTGAATGCATTTGTTCACATACGCGATGCCTGTGTTACAGGTGAACTGAACCTTGTCGGCTTGTTCTTTGAGAAGTTTGATGTAAGCACACTTTTGAAGATATCTTAAACCCATGATATGTGGAGGAGAGAATAAAAGCGTTTTCTTTCAGAAGGTGCTTGTCCTAACTTTGAGATTTTGAAGACTTATTCTTCTAACCCTTGGTTCATCTCATCACTCTTGTAATTTTATCCCCATTCAACCTGAACCACCTAAGTATCAAAGACAGTAGATAGCCATTCAGCTCAGTCTTACAGTTTATGTGCACCGATTTCTTTTGTGTCTCTTTGGTTGGCTAGTAGGGTCAATAAGACAGAGCTGTGAGTGAGGGAGTAAAATCATTGGACATTTCAGGAACATTTCTTAACTTCTGAGCATCCTGATGTTAACCCTGATATCAGTGTTTGCATATCTTTATCAGGCAATCAATGAACTCAAGGGAAACTTAGTGCATGTCAGAGATGTGGTCCAGGACTAGACAAACTTAATAGCTCTTTTATCTTTGGTATTTTTACTTGTGACACTCTTTATTATCTCTTTCCCTGCCACTTCAACACAACTTGAAAGGTTCCAAATTGCATAAGGTTGTCCTCTGTATGAAAGCTGTAAAGTAATTTGGCTTCGCCTCATAGGAGTAAATAACTATTTTCCAGAAGATTTTGCTTTCGAGGAGTCAGTTCTTTTCACTTAAGAAAGGCTTCCTTGCCACTTTTTCAGAATAGTGCTGTTCTTTCCCTCCTCTCATTCCCAAAACTCACTCTCTGATATGTGAGGAGAGAGCAAATGCCATAGGTTTTCACCTCCCATGGGGAGAGAAGGGGGAGCAGAGATAGTACAACTCAAAGAATGAGTAGGTGTGTCTTTCTCAGGCCCAGTGCTTTTTGCAGCTTTCTAAGTTTTCCAGTGTTCTTGCCTTTGAAATAAACCCTTTTGAATTCTTTCCATTGCCTTGGCATTTTTAGGGGATACTTGTGTGTGTCTTACTTTACACACCTTAATAGTGAAGCTACAAAACATGTCTTTTCCTGTGAAATAACAAGGTACTTAAACTTTGAACTTGAGACTCGAGTGAAGCAGAACAACATGTTGAGAATTTGAATTCCTCTAATTCAATTTCAGAACAGTACATTCATTTCATTTGCAAATATACAGAAGAGAGAATAGAACGCTGCAGTCAATTATGGTCGGATGTGTAGGAATTTGATTTGACTGGTGAAATACACTGTGTGATGACCGCAATGTGCACGAGAGATGTGCAATACCACATCAACCAATGTGGTGGGGGAAAAAAAGAGAAAAAAAGATTCAGTGGGAAAAATCTTTCCTTCTCTGTAGGAAAAACAGTTCTCAGCTCTGAAGAGTCCTGATTTGGACAATCTGCCACCTGCTATACAATGGGATAAGGAAACTTCTATTGTTCAGTAAATCAAATTCCTGTTAATGGAAGGAATGGTCAGCTGTCAGCAAACAAGGAGAAATTTTTTCTTTGCTGAAAACTCTTTGCATGACTTATTGGGGAAAACAATCTTGTTCAACTTGTCAATCAAAGCATTTAGGACTTTAAACTAGTAGACAGAATTGAATGACCTCATGTTTCTTTATTTTTACCAATTCAGATATTGGTGGTAGTTTTTATTATTAAACTGACATCTGAAATGTATTGTTATAAAGAACAATATAACACTAAAAAGATATTTCCAACTGAGACAAATGGATGAAGTTTTACCAAACCCTTTGTTACTACAGTGATTTAAAAGCCATTAACCTGTTTTTTTGATACAGTCAGCATAAAAGCAAGGCAAAAGAATTTGTATGAGAAGGTCAAGTACTTAAACTAATAATTGGCTTCTCAGTAGCTTGCTTCAGTACTTTGGCATGCAGATTTTCAGGGGAATCATGGTCCTGTCTTTCTGAACAAAATTGTTTTTAAGGCAGACAATGTAGCATCTCTTAGCGCTAATTCATTGATGCTATAATCAGTTAAATTATAGCATGAATTGTATTAATGTTAATTACAGTGCAAAAAGAGTATCTTCTGTCAATAGTACAAGACTGAGCATTAAGGAAATTCACATGCTTTTTTCATCATTGCCACATTTTTATTTATTTATTTTTTTTTTGTGAACTCTCAGGCAACAAGTCATATGAGCTTAGTTTACCATATATTGTACTTAGTAAACTTATTTACCAAAATTTTTCCCTCTCATGTTGCTGCTTCAAAGGAGTGGTGTGAGACTAATTCATTGGCAGCTCTTGGGAACCATTCCCATAAAGGTACCACAGAAGTAATAAGATTATATTGCTTTATAGGGATGTTGCACTTACATACCACTGTGTGTGAGAAATAAAGTGCATCAGTTAATCTATCTCAAAAAAGTTCTTATCACTGAAAATATTTCAGTGATGGTTTTGAGTCTTTCTTGAGAAAGATAAAAAGTAAAAACTTTGAATTGTTGGAAAAAATATTGAAAAAAGGGAGGAGAAAAGGCAAAACAAATGCAAATGTTTGAATATTTGATAGGTAGATAGCTGAAATACTGAAAAATATCAAATAGTATCACCTTGCTCTTTCTTTGCACCAACTATTTGCGTTGTCTAGTTTTCACATTGAGTAGATCTCACATTAATATAAATACCAAGATAGGAAATTGAAGGTGTCCTCAGTTCTTCACATCCAAGTAAGCAGCATAATTTTATCCTTTTTATTAAACCACTACTTGATTTCCTTAATCAGTTTTTCCCTTTTGTTTTAAGTGGAAGGAAAGATGGGTGAAAGCCCTACATTATAGCTACAATTAACTTTTCATAGTCTTTGCTGTTGAATTCACTAACAGCTGAAGAGATTATTTGTGTTGTTAGAGAATATCAATTAGAATTTTGGACTGTAGAGAGTGCATAGCAAAAATTATACCTTCTCTATAAGGGTCCATGTATGTCAGATAAGATGTTACCTCCTCATTACAAGATGCTTGATGAGCATGAGAAGAATTACTAGTCCCCCCTGAAAACAAAGTGCAAATCCTAAAAAAAAAAGCACCTGAGAATGCCAAGAACAGGTAACTTAAACTGAGCTTAGTTTAGCTTCAGATACCTGAGTTTTCTTGGGACTTGTAATAACTTATTTTTCTTGAATGACTGTAGAAAGCATTACAATTAAATGCAAATGGCTTAAGATTTCCAAATATCTCTCACTACATGTCAGAATTCTGAAAAATTTTGGTTCCTTGGTGCAGAGTCATTCTTGAGAGACAGCTAAATCATGCCATATAAAAGAGGACATCCTTTCTGTTATTACAAATAATATCTTATACCAAAAGGAATTGTCACACGAACTCTGAGATTGAACAAAGCCTTGTTTTTAAACAATCTCTCCTTCAGCAGTAAATTCATCTGTCCTGAATCACATGGCTTCACACTCTTTACAAAACACATAGTTGCTTAATTGCTTTAAACATTAATAGATAATGTCCAGGTAACTATGATAGTCAGCTTTGGAGAATACAGTTTCTCTCCATAGTCAAGATAAATGTCACGTCAGTATTTACAGCAAATTACTTAAGCTTCACCTTGCAGATTTACTGAATGCAATAGTATTAAGAATCTTAACTAAAAGAATTCTGTTCTTCTTTTGCTAGAAATTAGACTGCTTTTCAAGTGTTCTTCAATTCAAGATGTTTCAGCATAACAAGAAAACCTGTGAAAGGTATAAACAACTAAACATAATTAATAAGACATAAAAAATCTAAATTATGGTGAAAATAGGCTTCAAGGTATAATTGAAGAGGCATAAAAATGTCAAGATTTATCATATCTACTGCAGAAAGCAACCAACAAAAGGAGCGGCAACATTTTAGTTATTCATAACTTTTTAAAATATGTGTCTTTTTGGATGAGGATTCCTATGCTTGGCTTCCATTTCAAAACAAGTATGTTTTGAAAACAGGAGAGAGAGAAATATGCCTTTACTCTCTTTTTGAATCATTAACAAAAAGTCAAGTTATACAATGTTCAAACTTTATGTTTCTGGAGGACATAGCAAAATACTTCCTGAATCTTTGAGGCTGCAAGTTAACGTGGGCTATTCTGTAAAGAACAGCATATCACCTGTAAGTTTTAGAAATCTGAATATAAAATGAATATACACCTCCCCATGAAAAACCTGAGCTCACTGTGACAAAAAAAAAAACAACAAAAACCAACCAACCAATCAAAAAAAAAAAACCACAAAAAAAAATGCCAACAAACAGTTATTCTGTTGTGATGTGAGTCTTTTGTTGAACTGTCACTGCTACAAGAGGATCTTTTTAAGTTTCTAAGATAAATGACAATATAATACAATAGTAACCAAAACTAACCACTACTAGACTTAGTGTCAAACATTTGGAATAGGAAAAGCTAATTCATGCTTTCTTCTTCAACTTAGAAACAGTAAATTTCATGTATTTCCCAGTAGCGTAGGATGTTCAGAATTCACTGATTTTGTAATGGTCAAATTCAGCTGCATACTCTGCATTCATTAAATCCCTTGCTTCACTATAAGTGTTATGAACAAATTTTGGGCTGTTTCATGCTTTATACAGAGCCAAGGTCTTGAAAAAGACCTCTAAGATCATCAAGTCCAAACATTAACATAATACTGACAAGTCCACCCCTAAACCATCTCCTTAAGTGCCACATCTACATGTCTTTTAAATACCTTCAAGGATGGTGACTCAATCACATCCCTGGCAGCCTGTTTCAATGCTTGAAAACCCTTTCCATGCAGAGAATTTTCTTAATAACCAATCTAAACCACCTCTGGCACAACCTGAGGCCATTTCCTCTTGTCCCGTCACTTGTTTCTTGGGAGAAGATCCCTATCTCACTACAACTTATTTTCATGTAGTTGTAGAGAGTGATATGGTCTCCCCTGAGTCTCCTTTTCTCCATATTCCAAGGACAGAGCATGTTAGATATGGATTTCACCTGCATACCACCCTTAAGACCATGAATTTTCTTTGAAGTTTGAGTTTGTTTGCATCTCTTTCAAATTACCATCTTCATCTTCACTACTGCTGGGTAGTGTGAGGAACATGGAATTACTCCATTTTATATCTGATTTTATAAGGGTTTCAGTAGAGAAGGCCTTTGAACAGAATACCTTGATGGGTTATTGTACTTTTCTGTGTCTTTTATAATTTAACCTTTTTTCTGATGTAATTTTTTTGGAAGAATCATCCATGATGGAGAGGCTTAACAAACAATGACATTGATAATAATAATACAGTAGAGAATGCTTGTTGGCTCTAATGTAGATTGTCCTTCTTGAGGTCAAGACCTTGAACTTTTTTTCATACATTTGTAAACGCAACATAATAGTATTTATTTTTAACACAGATTGATATGTCTGAAACTTTTTCCATGAAAGATGGACCTTTCTTCAAAAAACTTCATGGTGACTGGGAAAAAAAACAAACCAAACCAAAACACAGGAACAGCTTCCTCAGAATGTTGGTAAAGTATCTGTATTTTCAGATATTCAAAACACAGCTGGACAACCTGCTCTGGCTGACCCTCCTCTGGCAAAAGGGTTTGAACTAGAAGTTCCTTCCAGTCTCAATTATTTTGAGATTCTATGAAATACAAACTTTAAGTTCTTGCAGAAGAAATTATAAAGTGACAGCTAACAAACCAGTGGTTTTCAAATAGAAAGTCTGGAAAACTTCTGAAGCACAGTCTCAATGAAAACTAAATATTTTCATTAACAGAAAACTTTTCACAGGAAGAGGAACGTCCCCTTCCTTAGCAACATATTTTGAGTTTTAACATTTCGTTGTTTTTCCTAATTAATCCTGACCTCTGGACCAAAGGCATTCACTTCCAGTGACAGCAATATGTGTACTGTGATTCTGTATTTCATGTTCAGTTCATTTTCTCTGTTTCTTCAACTAAAGCTCCAAATAATTAACATATATGACCACATTTTGAACATTGTTTCCAAATGGGTGTCCTGAAAACCTTAATTATTTAGATATGGAAACACATAAAAAATTGCAGAGGTCAGAAAATTTTGTATGGTGTACAACCTAACAGGAACACACAGGAAGTCTAACAATATTTTATAATAACTCATCTTGAAGTTACCTGTGGTGCGATAGAACATTTTAGTAGCAAGTACAATTAAAACACAATTTATTTTCCATCAAAAGTTTAAGGGAAGGTGTCTACCTGCTATAGTAGCTGAAGTAGATAGTTCTACATCTCTCATTAGCGATGTGCCTGTTCTCTTTGAATTTCAGCAGAGCACCTATATTTCTGATTGGTTTATCAGTGAATAAAGCATCTAACAATGGCGGTAAATAGAAACAGTACTTCAGAGGAACAATATAATCTCTTGAAAGGAAAAAAAAACACCACCAAAAAATGTAAGGAGGAAAATATGAATCTGAACATCATCACCATACAAAGAATGAAACCATAGCATTTTTAGTTCAGATGCTCGGTGGGCTTAGGCCAGATGATTATTCAATAGGGCACTTAGCATTATTAGAATATAAGGCAATCATCAATTCTAGGTATGTTTTTCATTTCACTGTATTGTGAACCATTAGCAGAAAAAACCCTTCACTACTGTTTTCATTTGTGTTTTTTTTTCTCTGTTCTGTAAGTTAATGTATGTTTGTATTGCCATATGCAACTGGCAGAGCGGTATTTTTTCAAATTAAGTGTGAAACAACAAAGCAAAAAACATCTTCATGGAAAGAAGTTGCAAGAAGTGGATATAATGATGTCTGTTTTATCTATTGTTTGGCAATGCTATATACAAGAACACTTCATTCTGGAAGTATTTTTTGACTGAATCACTGTTTTATTAATAAAATATCTATATTGTTAAAAGCCAGGGATATTTTAATAGATCATATGAAGGACAGTCCCTACAAGTTTTCCTTTCTTTAATTCTGCCTCATTAATCCACACCAGTTAAATGAACTTTGAAAGAGTGATGTTCAATTATGTCTGAAGGAATGAATTGATCCTTCCAAACTGTACTGTTTCAATCAATAAAAATGCAAAACACTCCAGATTCAACACCTTGGAAAAGGTCCATCAATCTAAACCCAAACTAATTAGAAGATTATTGTGATTAAATATTACTGGAGGTCTTTCAGTTTTTATTCTTAGCTACCTTTACTTCAACAAGACACAACAGAGATGCAATCTTTAGTAAAAATTTGTCTTATTTATTTTTACTGCAGACTTTACAAGGGAATGAAAATCTCCATCATTACAATAAACACTAAACCACCTCAGGATCCACTTTCAAAACAAAATCTCACACTGGCTGCTCAGTCAGGTGAAGTTACCAAACTCACAGTGCCCTTTATCTAATTATCTTAGGTAATATTATTATTTGCCTGTTTGGAAATGTGCACCCTGCCAATTAAAAGAGCATACCTTCCTTATGTTAATATCACTGCCCTTAATTAGAAGTTTTGATGCTTTCAAGAGAGAACAGACAACAGCCCATCTGTTTAGACAGTAGTTTATTTAACATCACATATGTAAGATTTGGATAACTACAGTCATATGATTATCAAACAGCAACTGCCTTAGTCTAATAACTTTTGTGTCCTCAACTGACTTCAGATGACTGGATTTCTTTTGGGTAGCCTTCTCATTACTTCAGTTCAGGAAAATTCAAGACTTCCTTTATTCATAACTGCTATTATATATGTCAGTGCCTGGTAGCTAACTAATTATCTATCTTCATTGTTAATTTAGTTAAATATATGACTAGGATTATGCTGCAAGAATCTTATCACTAAAGTAAAACTTTATGAAAAAAGAAAACCCTTTTCTAGCCTTTTGCTTACCTACATCAGGAGCAACTTCATTATTTTGTACATATGCTGCTTTTGTGAAAAGCTTTTTATATGTACTTCCTTCCAATGGGTGAGATATACAGAAATTGTATCTCATGTGTGATTCATACACTGCCTTTTAATTCAAGCTCATATTCTAGAACAAAGTAGTGTACCGTATATATATAAAAATAAAAGAATATATATATTCATTTTTAAGCGCAGTGTACCGAGACACTGTGTATGTCAGGGAATGACAGAGAAAATGGAGGCAAGAAGGCAGACAATCCCAGATTAATTTTCTTATTCCTTTTTTTTTTTTTGGTAGAAGTTTTTTTCTGCCTTCAAACGACCCAAATGATAGCACAGTAACATACTTTCTAAGATGTTTTTTTAAAAAATTAACTCTTCACAAGTTAATATTTACATTAAAAAAAAAACCACTTCATGTATTAGAGGCTACTATCTAAAAGCAGAGCTTGAAGATTTTCTGTGGGGTGGTTGTCAGTATAGTTCAGTGCCTTCATTTTTTTCCACTTTTTTCATTTTTATTAATATGAATGTTTCTCTAATATGTTCTTATTAAAATACATTTATTTTAAAATGAAATATTATCATACATTTAGCATGTCAAAATATGAAAGTAAAAAATTGACAAATAGACAGGTGTGAAGTACAACAGCATCTGGTATGGATAATTCCATCTTCATGAATTTTGAATAAACTAGATCATCAAAGCTGACTGTCTGGAATCAGAAACAGGCCATTTTTATTAATGCAAACAAACTCCTTCTATCTTTGGAAAACAATCCTATAAGGACAAAATTGTGTAAACACATATTTCTGTTCCTCCAGATTTGGGTTAATTAACTTTTCTGCTTGCACTTCACTGATAATTACCCTCAGTTCCCTTTATGAAAACAAGGCACCTCTGCAAATAGTTCAAGTTCACAGGGACCATTATGATTGCATTTGTATTTTAACAATTATGTAACAACAACAACAGAAAAATGCAAATGGATTTAGGTGAGCAATACAGATTTATTATTTGTCTACTATATTTGCATATAAGTTTGGACTTTTTCCTTGTATTTGTTATTACAGTTGCTCTCCCATTTATCTTTATAATCCAGAGGACTCCTGCAATGCACTGAGGAATTATTTTGTGCTGTAAGTGCATATATGACAACATCGTCACCTAAGATTCCAATACAGTAAAGAGCAATTCCTCATTGTGGTTCACCAGGTGGTCCAACAACCAAGTGTACTAATAAGAATGAGGGAAACAACATTGTTTCAGAATAAATAGTCTGGAGTAGAGGAAACTGGTGTTTCCCAGAGATGTGGACATCAAAACAAATCTTGCAGTAAGCAGGGTTTACTTATGACACATGTTGAAGTGTTATTTGCTAAAGGATCAATAGAAGGTGTCCCCAGTGAGCAGAGGTAAGTAATAAAATCATGTCAAAAGGTAATTACAAATTGTTGTTTTCAGCCTTTCTCAAAGTATTTCTCAATACAGGTAAATCTGGTACTTTAACACCTCTTAAACCACTATCAGAGCCATAGCACACTTACTTTAATAGGAACAAATTTAAAGTGTCCTCTTCAGTCACTCCATTTTTGTTTTCCTGAAGTGATAGCCTACTGAAGTAGAGAAGCCAAACTGACACCCAAAACCTCTATCCTTCCATGAAATTAGAGCAAGAATGTTCTCCATTTCCCAAATTCCAGTCAGTGAGAAAAGTTTAAGTCCTTTCACTGCTGATTGCAATGCTTTAGGAATTTTCATCAGGAACATCACTACTAACTCCAGATATCCTGATCTCTTGTCAAACACCCTCTAAAGTTGCCACCTAAGTTGTATAACTGTGGTAATAGAAGGGCAACTACAACACTACAATAAGAGACATGAATAAAAATTAATCATTACTTTAGAGACACAGGAAGATAAATGAAATGAAAATATTCACAACTAAGCCTATGTGCATGATATTTTTTGTTGAAAAATACTTTCTATGCTGCAGTCAAATGCTATTAATATTATCTATGAGAGAACAGATAGAATTAATAATTCAAAAAGGCTCTCAGCATATAATGACACTGCAAACCTCAGCATGGGAAGCTTTAAATGAGTGTTCTCCCTATACTGTACAGCAGTCTGCAGTGTAGACAGGAATTTGGTCTGTTTATACACTCCAACTATACAGCATAGATCAGTGCAGATGTCCTTCTTGTCACAGTTGCTTCAGATTCAATTTTCCTTCAAACAGCAATGCACATTTGCTGAGATATGTGTGTTCTTCTATTATCAAATGCATTAGCCTATATTACAAATAAATGTGGTGCTCAAGGAGATGCATGAAAACATTGCTAAGAGAGATCTTTCACTAAGAACCTGCTTATACTTTGCACTTCAGTTGCCTGGCTACTTTTCAGCATGTTCCTGATATCAAGAAGCTGCATCTTGCCTCCTGTTACAGAAGTAGTTACCTTCTGCTCCCTCTGTACTTCTTCCCTCCTGATAGTGATTACGTTTTCTTCCAATTACCTCAGTACCATCTTCAAAGATATCACTATTTTATCTCCCTTGGAATGAGTTACACTGAAAAACAGAAAAAAAGAAACCTGCACTGACAAGAAGACCATGTGTTTCTGTCAAGCTGCTTCTGTGAAACATTTTCAGTTTCAACAGCAAAAACTTTTCCATTTAAGCCTGCTATTTTTCCCCCTATTTATTTTTAGAAGGAGTGGAGATAAGGAATTGGTTTGAAAGTTAGATCTAATTATAATATTAATCTCCAGTTTATTCAGAAAGACGCCACAATAAGAGAAGGTGGGAATACTGTGAAAAAGGAAGAGAAGCAGAGAGACAAAATACAGGTGGACCTTATAGATCTTTTCTTTTTGAAAGTTTTATACTAACTCTAGAGTATATGTACTCTAATGTTGTGTATATATATACTCTTTTGTACATATATATATATAAGCAAATTGATGCTTATCTTAATTGGAATCTCTGAAGACAAGGTTTCTCACACAAGGAACATATTTGAATTAATGTAACTCCACTTCAACCTGATGCAGGCAATTCAGAATCTAAGAACCTACTTTATCTCATATTTGATTTTCACTTGATGTACAATATGTTTTGGGGTGGATTTTTTTTTTCTTTCTTTCCTTCAATAAGTAAGCTTCTTTCTGTTGAGAATGGAGTCATCATCCTGCTTGTGGAATAACAGCTAAATTTTAATTGCTCTTAGTAGCACCATTTTCTGGATGAAAACTGACAAACTAAAGCTTTTATAAACAAGATCCATTAGTTTTCCCTTGTGTGCATGTATGGAGGTGTGACCTCTCATCCCAGTATTCAGAATTGAAAAGAGGAAAATATAATCGAAACCACTTTTAATCAATGCTATTCTTGGCAGAGAACTAGAAATAAATTGATTTTCTCACCTTCCTGATAGTATCCCTATGTAGCTGTAAATAGTAACATTTTAGTTATTGCATTGTTTCTGCTAGCCTTTTAGGAAGGTTGCTTACCTCTGCAGTGATACTGTCAACTAATTTTAAGCATCTCAGTATGTTTGCCCCACCCCAGAGTACCTGAACTTGTTCTAGTAACTGGATCTCATTGGCTATCTGTACTTACTGTGTGCTCTTTTTTTTTTCTTTTTTACTTTATTTATGTTTCTTTCACTCAGATAGTGTTGAAATATCCTATAAAAGACTTTCAAAACAGCATCAGTTGATAGATAGATGATGATGATGATGATGATGAAGATAGATAGATAGATAGATGATAGATAAGTTCCTTTATTAGAAGCTTCTAAAAGCACTCACAAGTCCGTGAGCTAGATGTTACAGCTTTTATAACTTTCAGTAATGTGTGATAACTACAGCCAACCTGTGGCACCATTTCCCCTGGTGCCCACCCTCAGAACTCCTCAGAAATGCCCCTTGGAGCCTCTCCAAGGGCTTTGAGTTTACTTTCTTGTTTTCACTACAAGCTATATTATTGACTCAATTGGAGCCCTTGCATGAATTCTTCAAAACAATGTGTCCTTGGTAGATGTGTGTGAAAGTGCTCAGTGACTTCTAAATTCTCACCTAAAATGTGAGAAACTTAGGAACACTCATTCAACTTATATAGCCCTATAAAAATCTACAAAATATACATTAAAATCCTTAGGCATCACAGCGTTATCATTAGTTTAAACCTAGACAGTGAAGGATGAGGGTTTCCAAGTGATACAACTAAATAACTGAAATATATCACACACCACCACCCAAGCTGACTTTTTTTAAAATACTGGTGTTTCATTCCTCTTGACCCACACTGGAACTAGAATAAAACCATGCTTAAGAACTCCATGGTACAACCCATTTCTTTTTCTTTATCCCTGCTAGCAAAGTGCTTTCAACTTCTTAGTTGGAACCCTGTTAACTAATGCATAGAGTTTCAGTATGATGCACAAGATAGCCTGACTTCTCCTACATTTCAAAATGAGCTATGAAGATTAGGTTAAAATATGACATACTTCAGGTATACTTTCCTACTGTATGAGTAGATACTCAACAAAGTGCAAAATAGACTACTCTGTCCTCACAAACTCAATGCAGATCTTGTCAAACCTTTGGGACAATTGAAGCTCACAACATTTTCATCACATCATGGGGAAAAGTTCAAACTGATAAGCCATGATCTAGGAAGGATCCATGGAGTGTGTGACACTACAAGCACTATTTATCAGCTTTCCCCATATACCAGAAATCCTTGTGCCAGTTACTGTAGATGAGCAAACTATAAACAAGTCCAAAGAGTTGTGCACCCAGGTCAGGGAACAGAAAAAAAGCTGAATATAAACCAAAGGGAAAGGGGGTCAGGAACTGCTTGTGGGATTGTGCTGGAGGTTCTGAGGATCAGACTTGATTATTAAATTCCTTGGGTTTTTACATTCATATTCAAGCAGAGAACACGAATTGTTGTGGTTTCTAGGGCATCCCATACCACTATCTTCTGCTGGAAGATTACTGCATACATTTATGGTACCAGTTTCTACTGCCTGAGATCTTTTTCCAACTTAGGCCTTCCTCGTCTATCCAGCTAAGAACAGATTCTTTCATTCTACTCCATCTCAGGATTAGAAGAGGGTTTGCAGGAGAATTAGAGAAGATTAAGCCAACTGTGTAGAAACAAATGCTTCAATGTGTGAAATTCCCTGGTATTAATTTTAGGAAGACTAGCATATTCTTCTTTCTATTTTTAGTTGAAAAATATATTAGTTATTAAAAAAAGCCAACCAAGCAACCAGCCAACCAAAAAAAATCTCATTCATAGGTTTTTCCCTAACAAACACAACAAAACTTTGTCTCTGGGAAAGTGAAAAGAAAAAAAATCTATAGTTTTTCCATTCGTGCTAGCTCCTCCTGGATAGGAAATCTTATGCCTAAAGCATTCTATTACTACATAAAACTACATAAGGGACCACTGCCAACCTTCTCATTCCAATATCTGGTCATGAATTCTATATGCACAAAAATGTCAGATTATTTTCCCTCTGTTGTACTGAAGACAATAAATACATGTGGAACTTGCTTACTGGTAATGAACAGAGATTTCCCCCTTTTTATTTAATTTTTGGTGATATTTAGTGCCAATTGATTGAGTTTTAAACTTCTGAATGATATTGCATCTGTAATAAAACTGCATAATCAAGAATTTGTTTCACCTCAGGTTTTGGAGGAGATTTTTTTGGTTAGTTCGTTTTTTGAAAGGTGCAGGGTTTGTTTTGTTCTAATTGGGGCTTTTTATATTGAGAATCACATAATCACAGAATATTCTGAGTTGTAAGGGAACCACAAGGATCATCAAAGTTCTACTCCTGGCTCTTCACAGGACAACCTCAAAAGACACTGAGAGCACTGTCCAAATGCTTCTTGATCTCTCACAAGACTTGGTGTTGTGACCACTTTCCTGAGGAGCCTGTTCCAGTGCCCAGCTAGATAAAAGGTATGTGCTATTTTATTCGATGCTTCACAACATGTCTGTTACATTATGAAACAGCACTAAAAAGCATCTATAAAGATATTTGACTGAAAGAGAGCAGAACGGTCTAAAAGTTAGATAAAAGACATCATTGTGGAAGGCTTGGAGCCAAAATTTCAGTGCGGATGAGGTCTGAGTTACTGCCGTGGCGACACTGCTTCTACCATTTTGATTAAATCGTAATAAATATTTTTTGGCTGACTGCTGGTCAAATGAAACTCATTTGTGAATAAGATTCCTGGTACTGTTAAACCTGTCTCTGTCCTAGTTGTATTAAACTGCTTGTAGTCAGTTGGGTTGAGTCTGTTTGGGGTCTTGTATGGGAGACTATCGGGAAATTTTATGTATCAAAAGTGAAAGCCAAAGATTCAGAACTGAAGTCTAGATGACAAAAAGCCAATGAGTAAGGGAGCTGCATTTGGTCTGGCTTGCTGCTACCCATGGAGAAAGTTGAAGAACTATCCCACAACATACAATGCATCAGAAGTCAGCTGAAGTGTTTTCTCTACATCTGAGTGTAGGGGTGAACCTTGTCATCTTTTGATGTTATCCAAAGCCCCAGCTCACTGTCTTTATAATTGAAGCATGAAAGATGAGCCACAGGAAACACCATTTGACAACACACAGGCAGGCCAGTGGGTTTTCAGAATCTCAGCAAAGTTCTGCATCCTTTGTACAGTGCCCTGGGAAATTTTATGCACTAGCTTCCTCTACAGAAAGTAGCCTCAAAATATGTAATGAAAATCATTTGAACAATAATCCATCCTTGACAAATTTCTGCATTGATAGCCTGACACAAGAATAATTTTGGTTTGCAGGCACAAACACTGAAAGTGAAAACAATTGAGATAAAAGCTCCACTCTTTAAAAAATTTAAGAGATCTTCCTTGCACAAAATATATTCAAGCAAATATATACTTGCATATTATGCATATTTGTTTATATACAGAGCCACATTGTGACATGCATTTTCCCATGGTAGTAGCCTCCTCATTGCAGTCATTTCTGCAGCTTTCAAAATTGTATATCATAAAATGGCAGTGTTCATGTTTTTGTAACTTGTTGTCTTAGGCCAATTTTCTCAAATTCTTCTTGCTTTGTTTTGTTTATAAATCTCTAAGGTAAACTGTTAACTTCAGGTTTTGCTTGGAGGTGGTTAGGGAGTCATCATTAATACAGAAATCATTAGAAAGCCCAATTATGGTCTATTATTCATTTTAGCACATACATTTTCTGATTTTTGATCACAGAGGGTTTGTAAAAAGAGAATAAAAGACCTTTGAATAGGTTCCTTGGTGGTACATTGTAAACTTCAATTATTTGTTCCCAGAAACTTTTTTTTCTTAACTGAGAAGTGAAATCTCTTTTAAATGGAGTATGATTCAGAAACCCCTACCGGAAAGGTATTAAACATTCTTTCATTAATAACAGTAATCTGGAATCCCAGAGAGCACTGTCACTTTAAAATGGAGATGTAAAGACTTTTTTTTTTTTTTTTTGCAGTCAGTCATTAAGATGAAGTCATTTTATACCTGCAATGTTGTAGCCACCACCTCTTCCTGAGAGGGAGGAGGACATCATGCTGTTAATGAGCATCTGTCAGTCACAAACCTTCCTGCAAAGCAATTGGCCAAAACCATTAGTCTGTAATACTCCAAATTTTCTTCTCCTGTAATTTTCTGTAGATTTGCTTTTTTTGGCTTCCAAACTCCATCAAAACCAGTTCAGGGTATAACCATGGCAAGAACAGAAAACCAGGCAATTCTCTTTCAGAAGCTAGAAAACCAATTTTGTTTTTCATCTGAACCTTCCGTGTAACAGAGACTGGTGGATTCTCTCTCATACTTAATGACTTTTGACAGGCACTGATCTCAGAGGGAAGAGCTTGATAACAGTTTTCTTCTCTCCAGAAATGCTAGTTTTCTCTGGCAGGCAAAAGTTCACAGAGAAGCTGGCAGGCTCCTTCTGCTTTGCAATCATATTTTGCAAAGTACAATCATCCAACCTACTTGAAAAAGCTTAACTTACCCCCTCAGAATACAGTCCTATTTTTGAGTGTCAGAGAGGTTTTTGTCCCTTTACAAAAGAAGATGATTGTACTTTTCACCAGCAGCAAAGTGTAAGGGAGAGCAAGATAAGAAGAGGTCTGTCGGCTGATATGTTGACATTTTCCTATACAAGTCTGCAACAAAGTTATTCTGATTTAAAAGCAAATCATTGCTAAATTCCTCCCATCAAAAGCTTGAGTTTGTTAAAAGGAACACACTACTGCTATTCTGTACACACACACACACACAGAGAAAGAAATTAACTTCTGTAAATACCTTATGAAAATCCTTATGCCTTATTCCATTTTCTTCCTACCACATGTGCATCTCAATTTCTAGCTTCAGTGAAGATAGAGTGAGGGCAGAGATAGAATAAGAATGGAAAGTGGGGGCAGGGGCAGCTTTAGTTTAAAATGCAGACAAATCTGCCTTTTCTGCTTGATGGCCTGTAACATTTCCATGTAGTGTACTTTGCATGGCAGAATAGCTACTAGTAATAGAATTTCTCACAGTGGAGGTTAATTACTTTTCAGCTACAGCAAAATAAATTTCCTGTCAAGTCCAGTGACAGGAATATGCCACTGTCACCATTTTTACCTGCAGTTTTAATTCACTGTTAATATTTGACACTAGCTAGCATTCAGGAGGCTGATCTACTGAACAGTAGGATTTTCTAAAGGAATAGGACAGACTGGCAGTAATGTAGAAGATTTCCAAGATATGTGGAAAAGAGTACACTTTGCCCTCCCCAAGTGCGCTTCAAAGAAGATTAACTGACCTGTCTTTCACTTTAAAGAACAAAAGAGAACCTTACACTTGGTGAAATAAAAATGATATGGTAAGATGCACCTTAAAATACAGGTGACATATCCGGTCTAATCATATGCTAAACAAACCTGCATAACATGGCACTTCCTTTCTCTTTCCAGATGTGATTTTTTTTTCTGGTGTTTCGGTTCATTTTTTGAGCCTAACAACTCTATTGTAAAAGCTGAACTCAGTGGATGAGACACCTTATGTGGTAGTGAATGATAGAACTCATTTCTCCTAATTGCCTTCTTAGTCTTCAAATTAGTTCTCACATTTCTTTGTCTTGAAAAAATTCTCTTCTGCTGCAGAAGCATTAATGCCATTTATCAAGTGTTAATGTGGTAAGGATTGTTCCACTCTTAATAAGCAATACAAAGTCCTATATGAAGTCATATTAGTAATCCTTAGGGATATAAAGAAAATTTATCTAGGAATTTCCAGCCTCCACTCAGAGGTTCATCTAACCTCTGATTGGATCAGAAAGGAAACTGCTTGACTAATTTAGCTTCCCTAGTCCAAGCCTTATTTTCCAATGTTTTAGAGATTTTCATGATTCCAAGGAAACCAACATACTTCTAAATTCACCTGGTTGTGTACCTGGGCCTGAAAAAGGAGAGATTTATACCTGAAGCTTATAATTTATCTCCTCAGGAACATAAGGGAACAGTGTCTCTGCTTTTACCAAAATTAAAAATGAAAGAAGACGAAATATCAGGGGCTGCATCATACAGATTTTTCACCCATAGAAGCAGCCTCAGCTGTTTCTCACTACCTGTGCTCTTCCTCTTCAGGAGGTGGCCTGTGACAGTGCAGAACTATGAAGGAACCAGGCTAGATAAATATGTAAAGCACATGGAAGCTGTGGGGAGTTAATGGATTTTGGAAGCTACATAAGCAGATGAAAGATATTTGTTTCTCATTAACTGCACCTTGCTGAACCAAGAGTGCTTAATCCTTCCCATAATCATGCTGAACCATAATAGGCTCTTTGACTGATAAGGTCCGGTAAACAATAGAAATACCATGGGAACTTGCATGCATGACTGTTTTGTGAACAAAATCTATTGGCAACATTGAGAACTTAAAAAGTTTTCAAATTAAACAAGACTAAAATTGTCATAAATGATGTCAAGATTTCTTAGGTTTCAAATGAGTTGTCTGAATTTCTACATCACCAAATCTTTCATGATGCTATCTAGAGGGACCTGGACAAAGCTTGAGATGTGTTTCCATGGGAATCTCATGAGGTTCAATAAGGGTGAGTGGAAGGTTCTGCACCTGGGTTGAGGGAACTCCCAGTATCAATAAAGGCTTGGTTATTTGGGGGCTTAGAACATCCAAGGAGACTTTGGAGAAGGACTTTGGAGTGCTCCTAGATGAGAGGCTGGACTTGATCTGCTGATGTGCACTTTCAGCCCAGAAAATCAATTGTATCCTGGGCTGCACCAAAAGAAGTGTGGCCAGCAGGTCGAAGGAGCTGGTTCTGTCCCTGCTCTTGTGAGATTCACCTGGAGTACTGCATTCTGCTCTGAAGTTCCCAGCACAGGAAAGTCTGTTGGAGTGAGTCTAGACGAGGACCATGAAGATGATCAGAGGGCTGGAGCACATCTCCTATGAGGACAGGCTGAGAGACTGAGGTTGTTCAGATTGGAGAAGAGGAGGCTCCAGGGAGGTTCTACATCAGCCTTTCAGTACTTAAAGGGGACCTGCAGGAAATCTGGAAACCAACTTTTAAACATGGCCTTTAATGGAAAGACAAGAGGTGGACTCAGACTAGACATAAGGAAGAAATTTTTTAAAAATGAAGGCATTAAAAGACTCACTGTTCATTGCAGGGGGGTTGAACTAGATGACCTTTAAAGGTCCCTTGCAATTCAAACTCTTCTATGACTTTATGAAGTCCAGTTAGGACTGTGTTAGTGTGAGTTTTAAAATTGGACCTAAAAAGGATGGGGGCCTTGCTCAGAAACATGGTGCCTGTTGGATGAAGTGACTCAAGTCAGAGCTGAGCAGTGCCTACTGCATTTAGGATCTGGGTCCCTGATGACACTGAAGTCAGAAATTAGAAAAAGATAGAAGAGGAAATCTGGATCCTACTCTGATTTAGGAACATACAATGTTACAAAAACCACAAAGGATGGGTCAAAGCTTCTCCTGAATGAAATATTTCATTTTATCTGCAGAGATTAGTTCTAAATAGGGAGGCATAAGATTTAATTAATTTTATTTTTGTTTAAGGACCTGGAGTGGAATGTCTCATTTTGCAAACCACAGGAGATATCTGAGTCTTCCAGATCTTTAAAAACCCCTCAAATCCTGTGTGGCAGTATAGTTAGAACAATTGGTTCTACTGAAATTGCCCTTTTTTCAGAGCATTAGTTTCAATTCTGACCGTTAAAGCAGAGATGAACTTTTGGCTTAGAAATAGAGCTAGCCCAGAAGGGTGCTATTCAACACTGTTTGAATTTCTGATTCAGATTCTAAGCTATTGGAAGCTGCTTTATGTTGCTTGACTCATTCGTCTATGTGAAAATCTGTATTAGTGAAACACCAGCTCCTTTATGGTAGCATATGGAATTTTTTGAGGTGTCTGTAGGTTCATAACAATAATAAACCAAGCATCTTTCTATCAGAAAAAGTTCCCATAATATAATTTCAACCTTTCACAGAAAAAGGCCCCAGGCAGCACAGTGGAGCTCATATGTATTCCACCAAAATGTTCACACTAGTGTCATTCAGCATTTTAGGATATGTCCATATATGTTTTAGGTTTCACTGAAGGACCCATTGACAACTAATAAAATTATAAAGAAGGATTTTCAACCTATACTTTGTGTTTCTTGGTTTTCATTTTGTTGTCACTCTCTGCTGTTAGTATTTATAAAGAAACAAAAAATCAGTGTTTATATTCTAGTGCCTATATGTCTTGGAACCTCATTTTTGCCTCTGAAACTTTTATGAAGCTTTAAACAGAAAACTATAACATCACACAGAAAACAAGCAACATGACCAGATAAGCTCTAGAGAAATCAAGTCTTAACTGTGGAAATACACTGAATTTCATGTGAAATAAATCAGAAGCTATGTGAGCTGCCTGCAGATGCAGGTATGTGATTTTCTTACTTTGTATTTTCATTTTTCCTCCTTTAGCTTCCTTCACAGAAATTGTTCAATGTAGGAAACTACTACAGAAAGATGTCATCTCAACTTGCATTGTGGTAACTTAAATCTTGTCATACCTGAAAGATCAGGCACAGCTTCTCAAGGGATCCTGCTGTTGTTGAAAATAATTGCCTATGGCTAAAGTAATCTCTTATGAAATCAGATAAATGTATCATGGTCATCTAAAGAGCAGTGCAATTAAATTTGTTGCTTTCATATGCAGGTATTTCCACAAAGTTTAAATTAAGAATATAGCTAATACATGTAATATTCGTAATGGAATTAGGAGAAAACACTACATCCTTTCTTTATCACCACCTTGGGTATCTAAAATCAACAAATGCTTAGGAGTTTATTTAAAAAGAGAGGAAATAACAGACAGAGAATTAGCTTTGACACCTGTTTTATAGCTGTAGGACTATAAAGGTAAGAAAAATTGGTATTTTTGGCATAGAAAGCATCTCCCAAAGACAATGGTTCCTTTGTATTTTATTTTTTTTGTACTTTTTTTGTTTTTCATTCTATGCATTCTGATTTCTCACATTTTACATAGCATGCTACAAAAGTATTAATAAGAAACACTATCTTCTAAACTTGGCTGTCTTAAAAGCATTAGCAAAAGATGCCATTTATCATCATATTTCTTATTAAAGCTTGGAAGAAAGAGCACACAGCAGTGCATCTTGGAAGTCATAGCTGTGAAGAAAAGCACTTTCTGCTATTTTTTCACTGATTCTGGCTAATGTTAAAATAATTACTGGTAAAGGGTCTCCCTGCTGTTTGATTGCCAAGTTTCACAGTTGCAATGACTTCAGGTTCTTCCCTATTTGAAACTTTAGTTGGATTAGTTCAGGCTATTTTATGTGTCTCTTTGCATGTTTTCAAAATTCCGAACACCTCAAGCTCCTTTTGTCAGAGACTTTGGCAAAATTGGAGTCTCATTGAAGACACGTGCTGAAGGAGCCTGTGCATTACAGTGATGTATACTTTCTTTCAATAAAAATTAAAAAGGGAGGATAGTTGGTGTCAATTGAAAGTAAAGCAGAAGTGTTCTGGCTGTGACTTTACTCACTATGCTGGTTTATAGCAATCATACTTGTTACTGCAACCACTTTGGGAGCAACTCTACTTCAGCAAGGAAGGGCAGCCAAAATACTCTTCTAGAAAAACACATATCCACTTGTTTCTGTTTCCGAGAGAATGTTCCCCTGTACCTTGTGGTACACTTTTCAATTGGATGTACTGGGATTTTTGATCTTAAAACTGTGGGTCTTTTCTAGTTGCTTTTCTTTGACACTTACTACATTTGTTGTCACAAGTTAATTATCAGAAAAAGAGAAAAAAACTTACAAAAATTAATTAATTAAATAAAGATACAATGATAATGTACAAGTCATTAGGCAAAGTCTACAAACGACATTTGCAATTTTAAACATCATGCAAAGACAGAGTTAAGATTCATATATGTATCATTAAGGCATGTAAAGCAAACTTAATTCTCCTCCCAGTTCCTCCCAAAACTGTGGCCCATGTTGAGGTTGGCCATACAGGACACTGACGTTTGTTGAATATTTTCTTAATCAGGATGCTGCTGGTGGGACCATATTGCTTCTCAAGGAATTCTTGTTAAAATATCACCCATTTTTAAAACCCCCTTACCTTTCCTGACTCTCTAAATCTGTAGGTATTGGTAAATCTTAGTCACAAATTGTATGTTCCTGGACAACATTACCATTGTTTATTTCAATAGGAAAAAAAGGGCACTTTGTTATGACTGCTGTATACTATGACGCACAACTCCTTAGCATTTTTAGCTGTAGCTGTGTGAACAGCCATGTACTTTGCAGCAGCAGCTAATTTTAGGTGAAATACCACCACCTATGGAATGCAATCAGGACTCCTGATACAATGTAAAGTAGAAATATAGAGATGGTTGATTATTTTCTATTAGGTCCAACCATTTCATTCTGTCATCTGTCTTTTTTTATCATCTCCAGTGTGATATCCTGGAATGGAGTTCCTGACACATAATAGAAAGCTGTGGCATAAACATTAATATGTTCCTCAATTCAAGCAGTCCATGTCGTCTCAGAAGTAAATAGAAAGTCTTTCGACCTTTTCATTTACTTCTGAAACAACAGGTTTGAGAGGAAATATTTTGCTAGCTGTTTTACTTTTAAATTACAGTGCCATGATTGGTTTCATTTCTGGGTCACCCATAGCAACCATTACTTGAAACCACAAGAACAGTCCATGCTGCATTTAAAACTCTTTTGGGTTAAAGTCCAAATACTATAATTTGTGTCTTTTTTTCTGCAGCAATCAAATTCTCTGCCTTGAAAAAATCATGTTTTCCTCCAGTGTCTCTCTCTTTTCAATATCTAATCATGTGAGTGCTTGGCGCTAAAGTATCCGTTTCCATATCTAATAAGAGATTAATCACTGTCCTGAGGTAATTCTTGTCATGTACATGCAATCAGTGGTCAGAATTGTATCTTTGGTGCAAATGAATCTTAGGTCAACACAGAGATCAACACAATTGAATTCACTTTGGTCCAATGCAGAAGATCTAATTTTATTTCAATTTTAATAGTATCGATCCAGTAAACTAGATATCCAGACTATTGTTTGTAAGGGAATCTATGCAAATCTTATTTAGGAGCATGTAGAACTGACTCTTAAGTTTCTTGCACCTTCCTATGTAGGCGTAATTACCTACATACATGCAACAGGTTAACAAATGATAGAATTATGTAATGAATTGTCCTAGAAACCAGTGTTTACCTGACTTCTGTAGCTGTGTTTAAATCCTGTTATTTCCTCTAGAGCCAACTGTCTGTCCTTTAAGTAAAATAGGTGGGATCTGCTCCTGCAGCTTAAGGTCAGTGTCATGGGAAAACTTCATGGCTTAATTCCCTTCTCCATGAGACATGACAGCTTTTTACATATTGTCTGTGGGGATCCGTCCCTAGCCTGCACTATGTCTCAAACTGCCCAGATCCTACACTGGTGCTCAAGCTGGCACATTGACCTTATGCAGTTTGCTGGCATAGACACAGCCAACTAAGCCCCATCTAATGTCTGTAAGGCAAAGTAAGATGGTAGGTAGGATGAAAGGAAAGACAGTCAGAAAAGCAGAGTGAATTTGGTCCTAAAGTGCATTCAGTGCTGCATTCTCTAGCAAAGAGGAAGTATGCTACCATAGACAAGCATTATGTCACTGGACCTTTAATACTGTTTGGAAACAGGGAAAATAGTTGGATTTCTCTCACAAAATGACCCTTGACAGATGACTAAAGTAATGATATGAGAACTAAAGGAGAAAAAACATAGTTAAAAAACAAAAAGAGAAGAAAACTAACATGTCTTCTTATTGATGCTAAACAGCATAGCTTGACATGAGAGCAGGTGTTAAATGGTGTTTTTAATTTTTGGTGTCTTCATGAGACCTTTAAATATTTAAAGCTTACACAGTACACTACTTGTCCCAGATTAACCTCCAGTAACACTGACTCTGGCTAATGCCTCCATTATTTCTTACCATTTACATTGAATTTTGTGAGTACTCTAGTGAACTCACTCCCCTTCTGAAGTCCTGTATGTCTCTAAATACCATGGAGTTTAATCAGCTATGGTGTAATTTTAAATGTCAAGGCCAAGGTCTGTCAGGTGTAATTTGTTCTTTTACTGAAATTTGGATGTGTGTTTTAGTTAAATTGAGATTGTCAAGCAAAGGCCCCATTATAGGACAGAAAGCTAATGTATTTTTTTGCTGAAGAAGTAAATGATTTAACAATAACATCAAAAAGGAATTGATTAGCAGACCTCAACATAATTTCTCCCATCCCACCAGCTGCCACAGCCTGGCTGTCCTGTTCAAACCACTTGACAAAGTCTGTCGCTGCAGTTACTGCACTATTTATAGCCACACTGTTTATGCCTCTACAGTTATAGCTGCGTCAGCACTTTAATTATAAACCTTATTATCCAAAGAATTACTACTAAGCAACAAAAAAATCACCCTCAGCTGCAAGTTTGGATGTGAAGTGTTCGCAAGCCTACATGTGTAATTTGCACTTAGGTTGTGATAGGCCAGATTCAGTGCCTACTGAATACTGAAGATAAGGGGAAAAGTAAAAAAGCTGTCATGTCTGTATTATTATCAACACTGTTTAAAGTGAACAAGGAGTTTTGCATGGAAAAAATAACTTTTTTTTCCTTATGTTTTAGGATTTAATGCTGTAATGATTTTTATTTTTTTTTGTAGTAACAATCTTGATTTAAATTATTGGCACAGTTGAAATGCAACTATATTGAAAGAGTTAATTTCATCTACAGTAACAGATATTGCACTATAAAGACTTACCACAACTTTTACTACAAAAACACATCTTCAGAATCCCCATTACTCAGAACTGTGGACTCAGGATTGAATATTTCAGTACTTTTTTCTGTTTATTTTTTTCCCTACTTCTTTCCATCAGTAGATGTTTACGGGTAAAACCAACATAATAGTTGATTTTCTAACTATACTTGTAACATTGAAGAACTGATCTATTTGAGAGAAGACAAGATCTTTCATTATGTAATTCTCTTCAGTGTTCCATGGAGTATTACAAAACATTCTGAAAAGCATAAACACAAAGAGACAAAAATAAAAATTAATAAACACTTAAATAGACTTACCTCTTTTAAATTATCTGCCATGTCTTTATAACAGAGGTGGCTGCATTATTTATTTAAATAATTTATCCCACTGAATTTCACCCTTTCTCTGGATATCCAATAGCAATAAAGGGGTGAATGAGATTTGAAAAATTCTCAGAATTACATTTTCCTGTAATTGTTCCAGAATTTGTCTATAGGTGTGTTTTTTGTTCACCTTGTCCTATATATATATAATTACTTCCCATTGAAATAATATTCAAAGCCTAAGTGCATTTTTTTTCCATATGAAATACTTTATGAAATAAAATATAATTTGGATTAAAATTTATCTTATTTTGGTAGGGAACTTGGAATTCACAAGTACTGGGTTTTTTTTTTGAGCTCCATGCTGTGAATGTAATCAGTTACAACTCAGACAATGAATGAAGCAGATCTCCATACAACTGCTGAACAGCATGGCTCTGTTCAATTATACCAGACAAGATCAGTTTGCCATGAACTGCGGGTGAAAGTAGTCTATGTTTACTGGCAAGAGTTATCCTTTGCTAGTTCTTATATTGCCTCCTAATGTGGTGCCTCTATGCTGAGATACATTAACAAGAGGAATTTGCATTAGCAGTTTCCAAAAATATTACAAAATATTACCTAACTGCTAGGGATTCAAAGACACCAGAGAGTACCGATTCTCCTCAGAGGTGTTCTGGCTTGTTTTAACCCAAAATGGAATTTATGATTTATTTTGCTGGATATGTGGAATGTGCTAGAAACTCACCTGAAGTACCATTAGGGTACATGAAAATGAACATATCAATTGTATGCAAATTGCAGCAGTCTCCTTACAGATTTATTTTCATTCCAATTAATGTCTCCATGATATTTTAATATAGAGCATTTTAGCATAAGTGAATTGGAGCTTCTTTACCAAGAGTCCTGAAACATTTCTAGAGAACACTCAGAGTCCTTTCCCAAAACAGAATTGTATGTAGCTGAATCACTGGAAAGGTTCACATCAAGATTTCATATGAAACATATTTTTTTGACATGAGTGACAAAAAAGATTCCCTTTCTTTCTCTGTCTTTCACATAACAAAGAAAATTACTCCAGTAAAAAACATAATTAAAAAATCTAACTTTTAAGTACTGTTTGGGTCATTGCCCAGCTAGCAAAAAACAGGTATCCAGCATTTATGATGACACAGGTTCCTTCAGTCACTCCATTTTTTTCAACTTCAGTTGTGAGTTTCAGATCTTGAGTCATTTGTGTTATACCATTAAAGTTATTTACCTGAAGATCCATTTATATCTCTATATAATGACTTTTCTATAACACTGCATACAAAAATGTCTTCAGTGTACCTGACAGGACACTTGGAAGACAAATAATCACTTAGTAAGTTTAAGAGAAAGAGTGTCATGCAAAACAGCTACTCACAAAGGCTAAAGTAGTTGAATTTGAAACACTGAAGACTATCGAATCATTCTGGTGATGGATTGTCTTTGCTATCTACAAATAATACACTGACCTTCTTGTCTAACATAGTGAGTTTACTATATTTAATCTGCAATACTGAGGAAAAATTATCATTACCTCAATTCAAATTAGGTTTCAGAAAATATCTCTATCAAAAAAACTATGCACAAAGGGATAAAATGACAGCATTTATTTGGTGCTTTATCTTTGAACACCAGAACATATAAGTTCTTATGTACTCCATCCACAATACAACATTGATAGGACAGTCACAGTTTGATTTAGCCACTAGATAGCATGACAGAGCATTTCTGAAGTCGGAATAGTCCACATTAACAACAAAATAGTAGTAAAAAAATCTTACTAGTAACTTCTTTAAACATCAAGCTTTAAAATTCTAAAGAGGATCACAGGAAAGAAATATATAGGGCTTGTCCTCATTTAGGAACATTTCCAAGCAATCATCTGCCATGGATCTCTTACTCTGAAAGGTAAACCAAACTGAGACATAATACTGAGAACTCTTATTATCTCAAAAGGTTTCTAAGTATTAGAAGTGGCACCCTGAAACAGTATGACTTCAGTCCACATCTTATGCCTCACAAACAGAATATCCTTTAAAACATGGACTTCTAGCAGGATGCTGCAGCTGACCACGGGTCTTCAGCAGCTTCTCTTAGAGAGAGCAAGTGTGAAAAACGTGCCATGAAAAGACAAATCATTCAGTTGAGGAAAACTGGTAGAGCAGCCTGAAGGTTGCACACTACTGCTAACACCATTCAACTTTCTGGCCATTATACACAGTGATAATACATTTCAGTCCATTCTGGTGAAGCTCTGGTGAGGCTCCCCAACTTGCACAAACACACAATGAAATGTCTGTGCATCCGCGTAACCCATAAATCTCAAGGAAATGAAGTGCTTGGAAGTAAACTGGAAAGTAGACCCTTGTACTTAAGACATGTCCAGTGAGACACTGGTTCAGAATTTTTGAAACTGTGAGTCATTAACTTTACATTGGAAAACTGAAAAACTAATTGCCTTGATCCTGCAATACGAAAACAGCTATTTATATGCTTGCAGTGTACTAATTACAAGAAAACAAATTGTGTGTTTGGACTGCGGCAGTGCACAGGCACAGGTGTGAAGACCTCATTTTTGTGGAATCTAAGAGCCCCCATTACAGAGATTTTACACAGGGATGCAAAAAAAGCCTGGGCCCAGTAACCCCACAGCATAACCTATATCAGCACACATGCAGAAAACCATTGCCTCTTCCACCCAAGATAGCCATGCAATTTGTAAACTCTCTAAGATGCTCAGTGTTCAATTTTAGTTTGACAAGCTCAATAAAGCTCTTGGATTTTAACTTCATGAGGAAGAGAGTAGTTCCACATGTAGGATTTCTGATTTAAACACATTTAAGAAGTAACTTTATTACACAGTTTATTAACTAGCCATTAAAATCTATTAGTTTTAATGGTTTTAATTAAAAGCTACTGGTTTTCTCCTGAAGGAAAAGAGGCAATTCCTGAAAACCCAATGCATTAGATCTCTATGTATTACAACTGGTAATTCCACACCTTCCATGTAGCAGTGAAATAGCTCTTCTGTGGTAACCTTCTACCATGTCACAGTTATCCTGCAGAAAATTGTACCCCCAATTTAATGGAGTCACTGATAGTTCAGGCTATGTTACTAAAAATGCTAAAATCTGTTTTACCTGCATGTAGCAAAACAATAATAAAAATGTGTAATTTTATTGTTATTTAGTTATATTTTAAATACTTTTATTAAGGCATATGATTCATAGTTTCATGTTAAGTACACCTCAGCACTTAGAATTGAATATGTTTTGCAAAATTAAGTGCTTTGTAGAAAGAAGTGTTTTATTAGATATGTGCATGGTTATGAGCACCATAATACCTTTTTTTTTCCCCTATATTCAGAGCAATTTTTCACTTTTTCAAAAAATTGCACAGCTTAAAGGTAGATTTTATTTTTTACCTTCGAATAAATCCTACGCCAAAACAGTCATCAACACCTATGGTAAGCTAAACATTATTGACATATGCTGCAGGCTTTGACAAGTAAAATGATGAGATCTTAAGTAACAGATATAGTCTCTCTGAAGAGCAGTTTATATTTTTTGGCTGTCTTCCAAAGAAAAATCAAATAGCATGGTTAACCAGTGATACTGACATCTGCCTCTCACAGAAAGCCAAGGGAATCTTCTAAAGGTCACAGTGCTAACTGGCAGGGTAACTGATTAAGACAAGCCTGTTACACACTGTATTCCACGCAACAATATACTATGGGGAAAAAAGAAAGAAAACCAGAGTAATTTTCCTTTCTGCTATGCCCACACAGATATGCTGCTTTCAGCAAGGACTGAATCTTAGTTTTCATCAGAAGGCAGGCTCACTTTGCTGTATTGGCAAAATGACTTTTTGATGTAAGCAAGGCTGACTTTCATTTCTAACATATTGTCCAGCAATGAAGTGCATAGTTACATGACATTTACATCACTCAGTATTTAAAAAATCCTTGATTAAAACTTTTATGCTTCAGACTTTTCATCTATTAAGTATAAAATTAAATGCCTAGATGAGGAGTGGGCAAAGTAGGACAAAGAGACTCCACACACTCTACTCTTCGGATTTTTCTTCCTCAGCTTCAGAGCCCTCACAGATATCTTTCCCCCTGCTATTTTCTCTTACCTTAATTTCTGTGGCATCACCTGGGTCTTACACTGGTAGGGGTAAAAACAGCTTCAGGCCAGGCAAGGATAAATATGGTACATCAGCCACCAGCCTATGTGTGGCAAATAACCCAGAGAGAGATAATGAGTTGTAGAGAGGGTTTTATCCTGCTCATACTAAAATGAAATGGACGACTTGGTATGCCCTGTTACTGCATAGCTAGATGTACCCAGTTGCTAAGACATGCACAAATACAATAAACCCAACAATTCCTTTTGACAATAACTTTTAATCAGAGAAACAGAACAAGTCTTGCATGTCATCATACTAACAATCACCTCAAGGTATTTTTCTAGATGGCAAGAATGGTATGATCTTGGACTTCACTTCTGTCTATAACCAACAGGTAATATCGAGAGGTGGTGGGTACACTCTATAGTATTTCTTACTCTTCTTTCCTACCTTTTCTTTATCCTATCCACAATGAACAAAAAAATAAAATCCTAGAATCAGTAGAAAGCCCAGTATTCTGGTTTTAAAACAGTGTATGTAGCACAACTTCCATTGTCCCAATGGTAACACCAAATAATAACACCATGAAAAATTTCAAGAAAAATGGTTATATCTTTTAATCTTCAAATATTTTATGAGTTCCTGTGTTGTAAGGCAAGGATACAACAAACTGAATTTGTGAGGCAAGTCTCTGAAAATGCATGTGCACCTTTTTCTACTAACACTGAAAAGTTCTTATGAATTGTTTATATTACTATAGTAATACAAAAGCAGTATAACATCTTCTGAAAAAGGAAGGAACAGCCCTGTCCCTTGGGACAGCACTGTCTGAAAAGAAATTGTTATTACATACCACTCTTTTACAGAGCAAGAAAGGATTTGGCATACTGCAAGAGTTTTTTTGGAAAAAGAACAGAAAGGTTGGCTTAATAAAGCCTAGAGTATTAAATACTTTAATATTATTTTCGTCAGTATGGGACCTTTTCATATTAACTTCTTCAGCTAAGCAAATATTCTTCTGCAGACACATATTTTTGCACTAGTTATTTTAATTATATAGACTGCTGGAAATGTGGGCTGAGGCTGGCAGTTCTATGTGCCAACTTGTTTGTTTTTATAAATCTGTATTTTATAAGAGAATAAAACATAGATAGGAGTTTCTAAGCATTAGTTTGCGTGACTCATCAGGCACAGTGTAATTTGTAGTAGTCTGGGCTGCTTGACACTGTTAATAGGTGTGGTGGTTCAACCAGCAGGGGAAAAAAAAAAAATCAAAGAATCATTTACAAGTTTGGGGTTTCTTTAATATTGAATATCAACATTTTGCAACTTTTGGGGGATGGAGAAGCTGCAATGTTGAGAAATTAATCTCTAGTTTGCAATGCATTTCTAGAAGAAAACTTGAAAATGCACAGAAAAAAGATTAGAACCTCTAGTGTGCTCAGTCTTAAGTAGTTAGAGAATACTCGTCCGGACCTTCACTAATGCAAGAGATAAAGTACCATGAATATATTTTGACTCATCCAGGAACTACATTTTTGCCTACTGCAATTTTGTGAAGACAAAAATCATAATAATAAAAATAAAACCATCAAAACCTGCAAAAATAAAAGGTTCCTCTCAGTTTAGAAAGCATCAGAATTGTAAGGAAACATCTTAAAGATTTCCTCAGACACCTTAGAGCTGCAGGGGAAGCCCTTAGATGACCCTACTGTGAAAATGAAGAGGTTTTCTATAGAGAAAGAGCACTTATTCTTGTTGTGTTTCCAGTTTATTGAGTTGAAGATACTCCCATTTCTCTTCAAAAGACTGCTTGCCCCTTAAACAGAATCACTTCAGAAATTTGCTGTCTCAAACAAGAGCACTTCCATTTCAGAAAAACAAAACTTTTTCTACAAATTCTAGGCACTCTAACATACATTTCTGAGAAGTCACATATTATTTCTGAAGTCACATACGAGTCCGCAGTTTCAAAAATCTCTCTACACATCTGCTTAAGCTACAAAGGTCTAGTAAATGACACCAGTTAGAAAACTTACATTTTTACAGAAATTTCAATTCCTGTCTCACAGTAGCATGCATCACACTCTGCCAAATGGGTACAGACTTCCAACATAAGACCAGAACATCGATTGTAATCCCTTCATAGAACATGTGTTGTTATTCTTTCCTATTTTTACTTTCTCCAGGGACTAACAAATGGTATGTTCATAGAGTTGTACGTTGAAAATGTTTTTTCATGCATCTGCCAAAGATACCAAACCACAGTATGCTCTTTCACACATGTAATGCAGCAGGTCTTAAACAACATAATGATCAACAGTTTCCTTCCCTTCACATTGTTTTTGGCAAAGTGCTCAGTTGTGCTCCTTTGGATCTATACAGAAGTCCGTTAATCAGCATTTTAGTGCTTTTGGTTTTGTTTTCTCTAATGCACTAATATTTCAGAGTTTTACAATTCTTTTGCATCAAAAGTCAGCAGTATCAGTCTTCCTTGCTGGGAAGAAAAATAGAATTAATTTAACAGAAAACTGTTAATTGGAAAGAGCTTCTCTCTTCTGAATACATCTCTTCACATCTGAACTTGATAGCTATGCTTGTGTGGCAAGGTGTTCCCAAAGTAAAATTTTCTCTGAAAGCTAGAGGAACTGTTATTATTATTATTATTATTATGTAAGGAAGTCTGGTACACTTTGGAATGTCTTCTGACTGGAGAAAATGATGAGCCTGACCTTTTCCTTTTTAGATTTGGTTTTTTGTGCAAGCTATTCTCCAATGTAAGTGACTACACAAATATTTTTCTTTCTCTGAAAATGCTGACCAACTCCAATTATTAGGAACTACAAAAGAAAATGAACCAGATAAGACAAATATGATAGGAATATTGTTCTGGGTGTCCAGCTATTTTATTTTTTTTTTATTCATTTATTTTCAAAAAGCCTCAGGAAAACTTCTCAAAGGAGCTTAATTTCTGTGTCAGTTAGTTAAAGGAAACTAAGGGGAAATCTTTTAATATGCTACTATACTAGAATGTCTGAGAAGACTTGTTTGACACAATTCGTGATAGCTGGATTATTTGATCATAAATTTATGAATAATATTGGAGGTAATAGTATGGAGCTGTCAAGACTGAAAGGAGAAGTGTTGTCAGGTGATGAAACAGCATTGCTCACACATAAGAATACACCTACTTCACTCCTTCCACAGGCCTTTCTCTTTCTTTCAAATAACTGTACAGCAAAAATATAGCACTGGTGCACTGCACCTCCATTTGACATAAATGAGACAAAACAGTTCTGTGCACAAGATCTGGATGTAATTTCCTGATGCAAATTTGAACTCCAGTTATTGTCAACTTGCAAGTTAAAATTCAGGTCCATAATACTACTTATGGCATCTACAAAGGCATACAAACATGTCTGGTTTGGATTTTTTGTTTTTCTCTGTGCTTTTGCACTACACCTAATAATCTCATTCTAGTTCAGTTCTTAAGGAGAGTATTATTCATCTAACAAAAACAGTAGCAAAATAATTGCTTCTGGATGAACTTTAGCAGAATATTAGCATGAGCCTGTGGCTTTTACGAAAGTGGTGAAAACAAACCATCACACCAAAGTTTTGCTTTTGTATCTGTTGGAACAATTAAATTCTGCTGTGTATTACTTTCAAGTTTAACAGGGGGATTTAATCTTGGCATCACTTCCGTTGAAACCTAAGATGAGACTAATATATTCCACATATGTGTCTATATGCATATATCTAGAAGTGTGTATGCATATATGCATGTATACATACAGGTACACATATATGTAGAATATATTTTTATATCCATATATATATATATATACACATCTAGATATAAAAATGTCTATATATACATATTCTGCAAACATTAGCCTTTAAGAACCATGACTTCATCTTGACATGTATGAGCAATTCAGAAGGTAAACACCTTGGTTTTAATTTGTCCCAGTGTATTGCTAAAAGCAGCTCCTGTACACATTTATTATCTGATCGGCTCGATCCCCAACCCAGTACATTAGGTAAAAAGAA
Organism: Anabacerthia variegaticeps; assembly: GCA_035583185.1. Lineage (NCBI taxonomy): Eukaryota > Metazoa > Chordata > Aves > Passeriformes > Furnariidae > Anabacerthia > Anabacerthia variegaticeps. Next base: position 26,235,023 of record JAWWEW010000078.1, read on the forward strand.
CTAAATTACAAGCTTGCCTAAAAATCTTCAGAATTCATATCCAAACATGTCAAGAGGTCTCAAGAAATCACTTTCTCCATGTAAGCACTCCATTACAAGTGCCGTATGTTTTTAAGTATAATTTACATTATATAGTACAATGGATGTTCAGCCAGATGCTGTTGCAAAGCATAGACAAAGATTTTATTACTAATTACCATTTCTAATGACATAGAACGCTCCAGCAGGTGTCACATTTTTATATGACTGCTGGATGACTATGTGATCTATGGTTTGGTCCCACACCTTGCATACAAACTACAGGTTCCCCTTTCCTATTCAGGACAAATAATGTTTTTAGGTTTTGTCTTGCTTTTCCTCTGTTCAACTTTTCTACATGTGTACTTTCATTCCACAATTGTTGCCTGTTGACCCTAATCTGGAATCCTCATCCACCAGGAGTGCTCTTGTGACCATTCTTAAGGGAAAGTTTTACAGTTCCATAAGCAGATTGGCAACAATTGTAGGTGGTTGGGTTTAATTTACACACTGATGAAAACCCAGGTAGAGACATTCATAAATTACTGCAGTAAACTGTAGATGTTGAGGGGAAAAAAAAAAAAAGCATTTGGAGCAAACAAAATTTACTCAGAGATGACATGGATAGCATGAATGCGTGCTCAAGTGCAAACTCCTTTACTGGCACTTTATTGTTCTTTTAGCTAAAAGTCACATGGTATAAACTTGTCTCCTCTGCCATAATGCCATAATGTGCCTGTGTCTATGCATGTTTATGTACATAAATGTTGTTAGTACAGCAGCAGAGATAGCCTTAATAAAAGCTCACATGCTCAGTTATTTTCTCCTAAAAGAAGCGATGAAGTGCTAGGGTTTTTTAAAAATCTTTTGTGTTTTCTTCTACAAATTATTCCCAAAACACATTATTTTATTACAGTCCTGAAACAGAGAATCTGTAGTTCGGTGCAGGGTAGCAGACTAGAGACTAGAGGACACTTGGTTTCCTAGCCAAGCTAATAGAGAACACACAAGAAGCTTCAGAATGAATAATTTATACAGCTACTTAGAGGGAAAAGAAAGACTAGACTGCTCCAAGTCAAATTCATGATTGCATTCAAAAAAATGTTAACAAATACTTCATTGCAGCATTTGACCAATCTCTAGTCACATCGCCTCACTATGCAGACTGCAACATGAATAGGAAAATTAACTGAATTTTTACTCTGTTCAAAGCAGACACAGGTACTGGGACAAGCTGATGGAACTAAAGAATTCACTTAATACCAAGAAAAAATCTGAAAGAAGATGACCATATTTACCTGAAAAACTTCAGTTCATTAACATTCATACTAATTTCAGTTAAATGGGCCTTGCAGAAAGAGATAACAAGACATTGCATCTTTAACCACAGGAAGATAGGACAATTACTAGAAACTTCATGTTCAAAACAACAAATTTTTTTCTTTGACTATTTCTTTTAACACTTTTTAACTTAAAAATTACTAAATATTATCATATACATATCTGGACTGGAATTTGGACTGAGAACTTGAGATAGGACTATTGTCTAACCATCTCAGGTCTGAGGAGAGGTAAACAAGGTTCAGGGAAGAATGCCTCTGTGTTAAGAACTAGCCCTGGATGAGCTCAGTGAGCAGTGGGGGATAAGGATTTTGAGGGTGTGATGGCATAATCTCTCCACACCAAACCCCAGGGGTAATCCCCTGCCCCCCAGGAAGGCCAGGTACACACAGGACATTCACTTGAGAGGCAGATGAGAAGGGATGTTTCCTAGCTGTTTGGGAATTTGTAGGAGTATAGTTTACCTCATTTTCTCCTACACTTGGACTGTAGGAATAGATGTCATTTTATTATGCATGGGCTTTTTTCTTATAGTACTTCTATGTGCTGGAGGTTGACTGAAAAGTAAAATGCTTTCTGTCTTCCAGAAATTCTGCAGTATCATTGTTTTTACAATTTTATGACATTTATTTTATGGAGGCTCTGCAAAGGCTAAGACCAACTGTTTTGAGAAAATCACATTATAAGAAAAATAAATAATAGCTCAACAGATTTGCTGTGATTCAGAGTACCAACGAATTGTAATGCAATGCATTGCTTGAGATAGGTTTTAATTGCAATAGTGTTCCAGTATCTATTCTTATATCTCCTCAATTTCTATAATCATAAAATGTAGTTATCAGCTCATAATAATTAAGATTTGATCAACAGTTTTGACACTGTAACACTGTGCAGCCTTTACAGCCTCACTTGTCACTCATCAGGCACTCAGGCACTTTAGAGATAGCAGAGAACACATGGCTGCTTCACCACTCTGGCAAAAGTGATCAAGCTCTGCTTCCTCAGAATCAATGAACGCAAGTTTGAAGATAAGGTGACCAAGGAGTAAAACTCTCTAACCAAGGCTTTAAAAATGCTTCTTAGTTGTTGTTGGGTTTCTTTGGTTGTTTTTTGTTTGGTTTTTTTCCCTCTTCTGTTCTAATTCTGTGAACACTATTCTTGAGAGGCCTCTGGGTATTAGTGTGAATGGATGTATTTGTGTGCCTTCCTCTGCCAAGATTATTGTTGCACTGGAAGATCTCTTAAAGAGATGAATGGAAGCATTGTTTCTTCTGTCTCTTCTTTGTTAAGTGTTATTACACTGCTTAGACAGTGTCTAGGCACGATCACTAACATTGTCTAAAATGGACAAGTCACATTTAAAGAAGCAGTGGTATAAATGGCAACATACAGAAAAGAGAATAGAGTAACTTTTCTAACTACCTCAAAAGGATAAGGAAAAAAATATCCTGCCTTCAGAAACACTTTCAAGGCAAAGGGAATTCTGTTCAGTTCAGGACCTCTGCAACATTCCCCCTTTGTCATATGCAACAATGAACCAGTCCAAAAGAGATGGAAGGAATCATAATGACAAATGAATAGGGGAGGTATTGCTGAACTAGTTAGTACAGGAGTTAGCATCTGTAAAGGTAAGATAAACGGGGAAACAACAGTTTGTACATTACATGCTTTGTGTTTTACTGTTTGTTGGGGTTTTTTTTCTTTCCCTTTACTTGCAGCTGTGTCTGCTTTCCTATTTTTACTCAAGCCTTTCAGTCAGTCATAGCAGAGTCTGAAACAGATGTGCAGAGCAATAATATGATAGTAAAATTTTACAAGCATGATTCATTTTTGGTTTGCAATTTTTAGATGAAGAAAAGTCTTGTGTATTTACAGAAAATATGTCACACATCTTGTCAAGAAGCATAAAAATGCATTCTGTTTTGCTTGAAGAAGGATTATGCATAGACTTCATAACTTGCCCATCTCAGTTCAAAACAGTTATAGTATTTAAGGTCATTGTTATGGAATACCTTTTAATAAGAATATGAGATAAGAAAAGATATTATCAGGTCAAATTCTACTGTTGGTTATTCCTCTGCAACATTATTTTCTCCTGGTACCTATTTGGACGAGAAATTGAAAGTGAAATTGATATATGCCCTTAACAATAGAAGCACTTTGAGATGGCTGAATAACAGAAATCTCATTTGTGACTAAAAGGGCTGAGTTAGATTTCCTGTGACTCCTATGGTCATGCCCTGAATGATTTGAAAGATTGGACATGTACATACAATACACTAGTGAAAATGTTCATATACCTCAAAGACTTCATTGGCATCACCAAAGAAACAGAAGGGCCACACTGGGTGAGGCCAAGGTCAGGCTATCCCAGTAGCCTTTAGTTAACCATAAGAAACAGCATGTATCTTGGGAAGCATAAAAATAAACCAAAATACATGTTACTTTCACCTAACTCTTTTGGGGTCAGATATTTTGTAAATTGTTTGTTTCTGCTACACATCTCACAATCCTGAAGGATTCCACGACCTTGTCTTGTCTCCACTTGAACTTTCACTGGTCAGCTATGAAGTTAAAAGAACCCACTTCTTCTTCATTTTCTTGGAGCCTGATTCTTATCAGCTTTGTTTGACATTTGTTGGTCTTTCAGTAGAAGATACAATAATGAGATGTGATTGTTTTCCTCTGATTGTACACACACCAGTTACTTGTCAAATAATAACAAACAGAAGGAATGCTTTGTGATCCAGGTAGATAATCAAGCAACACAAATAAATAGTGACCAAAGGAATGTTGTGCTAAAAAGGTCTGAGTGTTTTCAAATAACACACTTAATCTTTGTAGCTGGCCTTGAACAATTAATATTTATGAAGAAGAATATAGTTGCTTCACACATTGTCTGTGAAAGAAGATGTCTACATCCGTGATGAACATTTCAAATGGGTCAGATCAAGGTCAGCAAAAAAGTGTGATGGACCCTCACATGAACTTCATACCAGACTTCATACCATCACACCAGATGTGGTGTCAAGTTTAAAAACCAAAAGAAAGAGGAGGGGAATTTAGTCACTTTTTTTCTTATTTGTCAGTCTTGAACTTCTGTCTTATTGTTGTTGTCTTATTTTTGCATGAGCCTGTCACCAGCTGCTGTCAATTAAAATAGTCCTTTATAACCATCTAGAATTTTAAAAATGCCAAGGTTCAAATGTTGATTAAATGACAAGAAAATAGAACCAGTTAAGAATGTTGATGATGTTTTATCACAGGCATTTTCCTCAAACTGAAAATAATGTTAAGCAAAATTTTTTTCAGGAAGATTGAAAACTAACCAGACCACAGAGAGATTTCTGAGGGCTTTAAAGCAAATCCCTTAGCTCCAAAATCACGAATGGAATTTACAATTATTTGAAAATCAAAGAAGAAAAATTATATTTCTTGTGGTTTTATTTATTGAATAAAACCATGTAATACATTGAAAATAGGAAGATTGATAATAATTACTCTAATACACAAGTATGAAAAGAAAAACATTTCATTATTTCGTGGCAGATTGGACAGTGTTCTCTGAAAATACAGCACAAATATAATTCTATGGATCAGGTGATAGCACAATGAATGTATCAGTAAGGATAATAAGCCTTCTTATCTGTTTTGGAGAATAGCAAAATATTGTATTCATATTTAAAAATAATAATAATGAAATTATTTTTATCAGTAGTTAAGAAAGGATTTCAAGCACTGAATATTGAGGCATGTAAGCAAGAGTTTGTATCTGTGAATGTGCAAACAGAATGATAAGCCATAGATAAAAATGTGGATGGAAAATATAAGCCCCAAATTATGTTATGAAACAATACCTGTCCATTGCTATGTGAACAGTAGATCACAATGTGAACAAATAAACGCAAAAGAGTTAATTAAAGACATTTCTGGAGAACTGATGTGTTTGGCTAATCCTTTGTCATGTCACAGATTGTTCAAACGTTTCTCTCTTCAAGGAATAATGGTGTATAATTTTGGAGTCTATTTGAGGAGGAAGGAGTGACTCTTCCTAAAAACTGAGCAGGATGATCCCTTGATCTCTAGCTACCTCCTCATTTTCATCTTGCACTGCCAGCAAAACACCAGCTGCAAAACCTATTTTGCATCTAGTTGTGATTTCAGAATTAAATGCAATGCAATTAGTTCCTTTTATATGTTTGGTAATCTTGTTAAGACAACTCATTAGGTATCTTGGCAATTGGAAATTACTAGGTTTTAGAACATGTGTATTTCCTTTGTGAATACCAATTATTCCTAAATGAGGCAATTGTTCTTTAAAGGAAAGAGAAAAGTGAGTCCCAAAAAGTTTTTTGAGTTTATATATTGTCCTGACCTTTAAAAAACTTAATCTGAATCTTAGTGCTTTCTTTGTGAACTCTGGATATGTATAAGTACTGAAAACCTATTTTCCTATCTAATTTTTCTATATAATCAATGGTTTCTGAAAATCATATACTATTATCATTGAAACATGCAATAACTGATTCACATGAGTAATGCAGGTCGCCATCGCTACACTGTATCAACCTGACCACACGTATCCTAACCTGGAGCATTTACAACCTCTCTGGGTAACCTGTTCCTCTTCCACCCTCATCAGAAAAAAATTCTTCCTTATATCTGCTCTGAATCTACCGTCTTTAGTTGAAAATCGTTAGCCCTTGTCCTGTCACTATGGATCATGGATATGTTCAGAACAGATGAACCACAAATAACTTGTGTTGTGTCCCAACTGTTTTTAATGTAGTCACAGTGGAAAACAAGGAGGATGAGAAAAACTTGGAAAACTGGAGCAAGTCCCCTGCCACATCGTAGCCTTTGGCTTAGACTGGGCTTGTTCAAGTGGCAAATGGAGATTCACAAGGCGGGCAAAGCTGCAGGCTTGTGACCCCTGGCAGGAGGTGAACAGCTCCTTCTCTACCAGCAGAGTTGCAACTGCAGAAGAGGGAGTGGAGTCATCCAGTTTGGAGATGTGAAGAATCATCACCATACTTGAGGACAGGGCTGCCATCCAGGCAGACCTATGTGGGCTGGAGGAATGGGTTGGTGAGGGCCTGATGAAAACTGACAAAATGCAGATCCCTGCACCCCTGACAAGCAAGCCCCTTGCTTGCTAGTCTGGGGGCGGCCTGGCTCAGGGCAGCTCAGCTGAAAGGACCTGACAGGTCTGGCAGAGAGTGAGCTGAGCATTATCCCATGGTGAGCCCCTTCAGGCAAACAAGCCAGTGGTGTTCTGTGTTTTTTGGACAAAAGGACAGCCAAGAGTTTCAAAGGAGTGGTCATCCCCTCCTACTCAACACTCATTAGGCCACAACTGAATGCTCTGTCCAGCTTTCAGCCTCCCAGCACAAAACAGACATCACCAAAGTCGAGCCAGTTCAGGGGAGGACCACCAAGATGATTAGGAGCTGGAGCACTTACCCCATGAGAAGAAGCTGAGGAAGCTGTGCGTGTTCAGCCTGGAGAAGGGATGGATTGAGGGGACCTGCACTATTTTATTATGATGCTAAATTTTAATTAAGCATTTATCTGAAATGGTCAACAGACTAAATCTGATTTAACAGATCTATTTTCTATTGGTCTTCCAATTAACAGTAAGTTAGATTTGGGACCTGAAAGACAAATTTTAATTTTGAAAGCTCTTTTTGAGCATTGAGGGTGAAACTGCCTCTTGAAAACAACACTTTACCCTGGAACCCAAATATCTCTATACTGCTGGAGTTTTCGTCCATGGCTCTAGTAGTCTGCTCTTCAACTAGCAGGAGAATCACAATCTTCTCTGCTTACCATTTACTCAATAAAGGTCTACAGTGTTTAAGATTGAGTCTGAGAAAACAGCATTAACAATGTGACTTCTCCAAAAGATTAATGTATCAATGTATTGATAGCATTGCTAAGAATAGAACATAAAATAGTCAAAAATATTTCTGCTGTAGTTTACCTGAGGCAGTAGGTCTGCATTTTGCATTTATTTTCTGTTTTCCTGCTATACAGGTTGAGGTACAACTTGCTTGTGGATTACTGGACAAGCATCTTAAAGTTTTGTCTCTAGGGATAATAATGAGACATTTTTATGTTTTTGTTGTTTTTTTTTTTCTCTCATGTGTTTGTTATTCCAATCTGTCCAGTGAAATTCATTATGGCTAAAGCAGCACTTCTTGCTTGGTGACAGAAGTAAGGAGTTTAGTCCCATTTTTTCTTTTATTGCTGCATAACAGGAAGTAGTAGCCACAAAACTTTTTCAGATCAAAAGCAATCAGAATTTGTAGTTAAGGATATACACTGAGAATATTGCAATATACTAGAAACTTACATAGAGATTATGTATGTGAACCCTGGTCTTCCATTCTTCTCTTGTGTTACTTAACCTGCACTCTATTTTCCCATCACAGAGCTTTTGAGGATCACTACCAATCTATCACCATTGCATGGACATTTTCACAAACACCTGTGAAAGGAAAAAAGTCTTTGAATTTGGGGAATATGTGAACTCTCATGAAATAAGTAAAAAACTGGAATTTGGAAGTTGCTTGGAATTTAGGTTAGATGTAAATTGCAGAATCTTTATCTTTTATCAAAGGTTATACTGACATTTTCAAATTAAGCTGGATTTTTATATTTAAGCAAATACAACAGCAGAGACATTGTTCATTTGCATATAAAGGAAGTTTGGTTATGTTATGGTGCTTTTCATAAATGCTTAAATGGAAAACTATACATTCATCTGACCAGGCACTCTTATCCTCGTGTCATGCAGCTTCACAACTCTAAATAAGGGCTGATATGTAGTTCCTGTCTCTTTCAGACAGCCAGCAAACATCAGTAGATCACTGCTGTCTCACAGATGTATGATATAATTGATTCAATGTGGCTTCCAAGATTACATTGTTTTGACTTTTTTTCAAATTTCTCTCTTCCATAAAGGCTTTTTTTTTTTTTTTTTTTGTCATTCATTAATCAGTGCTAATCACTATTACTACAGTGTAGCTGGTGGAATACAGTGGCTATAGTGGCTCTAAAACAAGGCTAATGGTTTTCATTCCTACATGATTGACAAAACACATTAATCCATAAAAATAGCAACATAATAGAAAATGTATCACAAAAAATATAATATTGAAAATTATATTTTTTAATAAAAATAGCATAAATGAAAAGAAAGGAGGAACTGGTATGGATAGGATTTTTCAATTTTTCTTTTCAAAGATGCAGAAAAAATCTTGACTGAAAGTTTTCAATAAAGTGAAACCTTTGTATTCATAGTTGAACTGATTAAATTTTGCTTGGTCTCAAGCTTTATAGATCAGTAGGACACATTGCCTATGCCCACCGTGTTTGAAAACAGTCCTGAGGATAAGGTTCACTTATCTTATCTCTGTATTTAAGGCAAAGACATCTGCATGGTTTCAACCTCCATGTGCCAAAGCATGTCTCCCACACATTTGCTCATTTGAAAATGACAAGGTAAAGAGGAAGGAGGCAGAAAATGCAGTATACTTCTCACAGAACTGCTATGGAAAACGGCACTCCTTTTTGGTACAGGCATATCCAAAAAATTTTGATGAGTCTGTGGTGGCAGGATCAAGTTCTGGTTGTGCTGCTGAAGGTAGAAATTAATTTATGGTCTATCATTTTGAATTGTCTGCAGTACTGACTGCTTTTATTCTCAAGTGTGCCTGCTTCTGCCAGAATAAGATTTAGAGCAATAAAAACTTCACACATGTACACCTCCAATAAGGTGCTCATAAAGCCTCTAATTAAGCTATTCCTACTCTGCCACTTCCACTAGTCTACAACGTGTTGTTTAAATATCATAAGCTTTGTTTTTGTTGATGACTCTTTTTGCAGCCATGCATATCCATGTCAAAAAAATTAACATTAATGCAGTTTATCCCTCTCCAGTGTCTTTGGTGAGGCTGGATCTGAGAATAACCATGAAATAATCTTGTGCCAATCTAATTGAACTGAATGACTCGTGCACTACCAACTAGTTAAATCAGTTCATGATGTTACTGGACTTAACTATTACGTGTGAGAAAACTAATCATAAGTCCTAAATTTACAGATAATTTTTCAAAAATGGTGGAAGGTGGGTTGTACACAACTTTATCCACTATTCTCCACTGACTTTTAATATGCAATGATTTTTTTTTTTTTTAACCTGGGCAGAAAGTATATGCTTTAGCTGCAGTGGGACAATCCACTCAGTGTAGAATCAGATTAAATAAAATAAGTATGATACTTATAAACTTTGTCTGGTTTAACTATACTTAAAATGAATCTTCTAAAATTTCTACCTATACCTGGGAAAATACGTTCTTGTTATTAAATGTGCTCAGTAAGCTAAACAGGTTTTTGTATAATTAGTAAATGTTTAGTGGCATTGATTTTTATAGCTTGTTTTTTGAACTCCTTATCAGCATTGAGCAGATGAGACATAACTATGAGAAATTGTATTTTAAATGTGATTACTATACTTGAATTATATTTGAAAAATTTTGTTCAGTGAAGCATTTACAAATACAATTTTACTTCCGGACGAAGCTTCAAAGTTAAGGTATTTTTCTCTGTTTAGCACAATGATATTTAAATAACTTCTATAGCATATAAGGGGAAACAGAAAATAAAAACTATACTATAATACTATACTATAATAAAATACTTAGTGTTTTAGAAAAAGCTCTGCTTAAGATGTCATTTTGCAATAAAATGTTGATTTGATTCTTTATTCAGTATTTAGCAAATCCTTTTCTAATACCAGCCTTAACAATATTGTACAAAGAATGACTTTTGATTGAAATTTTTGATTACAACATAGCAATACTGTTTGTCCATTGCAATTTATATCCTTAAAGCATAATCTTTTAATATTAAATGTCCCTCTGTAGTCTTTGATATTTAGTTGGGGGAGGGGAGATTCAAATTTTCTGCATAACCTACTTTTGTGAAAAAATAATGTATAAGTAGGAAGAGGATCAATAAGACTTGAACCAGAGATTACAGACAGGAACCTCTGGACATAAGCCTAAGCAGGAGATGTCAGTGTAAGTGATTGAGGTGCTATATTGCAACTAACTTCAAGTTACTTTAAGAACCTATTCTGTTTATTTGTAAATCTTTAGGGAAAATTATTCTTCATTGAAAAGGAAATCAAGGCTTTGAACATGAATGCAAATAGTAGAATGAGATTACTGGGACACCTGTGGTATGTTTTACAGCACAAACCATATGTTCCCCCATCTTGAATCTCAAATTCCCCTACTGCCTTACTGTTAAACTACAAGTTGCTGTGCATTCTGTAGTATTCACTTTTGAGGTTGCCGAACCAAGTGCTTGTACGTGGATTTAGTGTTCCTGCTTTCTGAGAGACAAGCACTATGCCACATATTCAGTTTCTCTCTCTTTTAATCTCTTTTGCCGTTTCTTGAAATGTAAAGCTAAGCTCTAAAGGGCTCATTCATCATTGTCTCACAGTGCTGCAGCTGATCACACCTGTGTCTTACAGATATGAACTGTGACCAAATCAAAATAACACTGTTTCACACATTGCATCCGTGTAAGTGGCCAAAAAGGGAAAGATGAATGTGCCTTCATAAGATGACAATTTTATAATAATACAGTAATGAAAAATAAAAGGAGAGAAAAGGAAAAAGGGGGATGGGGAGAGAAGGAAAATGGAAAATAAGGGAGAAGGGAAAAGGGGAAGGGAAAAGGGGGAGGGGAAAGGAGAGGGGAAGGGAAGGGAAGGGAAGGGAAGGGAAGGGAAGGGAAGGGAAGGGAAGGGAAGGGACGGGAAGGGAAGGGA
>JAWWEW010000078.1:26246328-26256876 GCA_035583185.1 Anabacerthia variegaticeps
GGGAAGGGAAGGGAAGGGAAGGGAAGGGAAGGGAAGGGAAGGGAAGGGAAGGGAAGGGAAGGGAAGGGAAGGGATTTATATCTTAGGAGCAGTAACTGTTCTCTGACAATGAAGTCCTGAAAGGATGGTTTTAGCAAGGCTGGTAATGGAAGCTATAGGAAAAACTTGACCTAGAGAGAATGGCAATTTCTCAAGAAACCCAGAATAATTAAATCAGGTGGAGGAGGAGAGCAGTGAATCTCAACAGTTTATTTAATTCTTCCATTATAAAATGTAATTTCTACCCCTAATTTACATTCGTTTTCCTTAGGGAGTATAGATAATAGCTAAGGTTTTATTAAAGACCCCAGAGGACTCTACAAGTATATATTTATTTATATTTTTAAAACATATTTATATTTATAAATTTATAAACATACTTGAAGCAAGTCGGTTATATAGACAGCTAGTTAATTCAAGCATTTTCTTTTTGCTGATGCATTCATCTGTTTCTCTATGTTTTCCCCTCCTTTGTGACCCTGAGACTTGTCTCTTCTTATATTAGGCCTCAAACTTATTCAAAGAGCCCCAAAGCCATTTAGAGGTTTGGGAGATTTTTGAAGGGGGAAGGGTTTAATTTTGGTTGTTTGGGATTTGTTTTTTTTTACTTTCTGGTAGTTTCTTAGTGTTTCAGGGTCCAAACTGAAAGATCCACATGGGGATGAAGAGTGACAAAGTCTTGCATGTAAATGCATTTTTTAATCTTTCTGCATAAGAAATGCTATATTGATTTTTCATGGGAATAGAGATAGCTCAGCAGAAAGCTACTGAGGCTGCTGTTGAACACATACAGGTGTGTTGTCTTTAGGCCTTCAGCTGTTTATACAGTGGGGAAAGATGTGATATCTTTATGTGCTTTGTAGCATCATGAGCATTCACTGTGAATTTACTTCAATGACTTCTCAACAAGGCTGCAAATGACTTATATCAGGGTCTGATTGGTCCCCATTTCCTTGTTCTACTTTCAAGGAGGGATTTCTATAACATTTCAAAGGGGTCAACCAAAATAATAAATCATCTGTGTATTGCCTGACCCACATTGCCATTGAGGATGGGAAAAACGCTGTGTTATGCTTTCTGGCACTGTATATTAACAAAACCAGAGTAAAAATATCTTCAAAACCATTTCTGACTTTCTTGATGGGAAAATCTGTGTTCCAGGACCTTCCCAAGATGTGATTCTTCACCATAAACAAAACCTTCAGTCTGCTGTGCCACTGCAGTTCTGCTTATTTAAAAAAAAAAAAAAAACAGATTTCACAGGTGGTGAAAGCATTTCTGGTGGAGAGGAGAGATAAGGAGGCAGTGTCTGGATGTCATTTTGCAGCAAAAACACCATCTCCCTTACATTCTCAGAGAGCCTTAAGCACTACCATGGTGCATACATGAGAGTTTGAGAGAGAGCCCAATTTTTATATATAGAGCTATTCAGAATACCAAAAGGAGGAGATTGCTACACAATACCAGATCTGTCTATTCTTGAGGAGAAAATAAAGCATCAGCAAGGTTGTTGAAGGATGTGCAGCACAGCTGACTCTTTGCCATTGCTCAGCAAAGAAAAGTCGCCATAAAGGAGAGCAATGGAGACTGGCAGCTTTTTCAGCTGCTGCTCAAATGTTGAAAAATTGGAGCTGAGGAAAACAGTATCTGAGTTACACAGGAATACTAAAGTGTTTGAAAACATGAAGGCTTTATGCATATGTGATCTTTTAGAAACCAAAGCTATTTTTCCAGGGCTGGTGGAGATATCTGAGAAACTGTTTCTTTGGCACCTTTTGGAAATAAATTCAAAAGGTTTTATAGATGTCAGAGCTCAGACTGTAAAATGCTGGACTTCAAAAACTGCTGGACATAAGGTACACTTCTATAATCTTTAAAACAATTTAAGCAGTAAAAAGCAAGAAATAAACAATGAATGTTTCTTTAGCTTTAGGAAACTGGTATAGAGTTGAGAAGATTAGCTGTCAGGTTCTGACAAAGCTAGTTGACTACTGGCAGCTTCTTCCTAAAAGTTCAGCTGTGTGGTAAACCCCTATGCAGTGATAAACCAGCATCAAGGGTATTTGCTGATGTGTACCATAGGCAAATGGGAGTCTATACCTTTTTAGCAATGTTCAGATTAGAGTCACAGAATTTGTTGAAGGTACCCACAGGGATCATCCAGTTCAACCCTTAGTCCTGCACAGGACAGCCCCAAGAGTCACACCATGTGCCTGAGAGCATTGTCCAAATGCATCTTGAACTCTGCCAGGCTTGGTGTTGTGACCACTTCCCTGGGGAGCCTGTTCCAGTGCCCAACACCCTGTGGGTAAAGAACCTTTTACTGATACCCAAACTAAACCTCCCCTAACACAACTTCAGGTTATTCCCTTGGGTCCTGTCGCTGATCACCACAGTGCCTGTCCCTCCTCTTCCCTTCACAAGGAAGTTGTAACTGCAATGATATCTTCCCTCAGCCTTCTCTTCTCCAGGCTGAACAGACCAAGTGCCCTCAGCCGCAACTCATACGGCTTCACCTCAAGGCCCTGCACAGTCTTTGTTGCCTCCTTTGGACAGTCTTTAATAGTTTAATATCTTTCTTGTATTGCAGTGCCCCAAACTGCACACAATATCCAAGGTGAGGCCACCACAGTGCAGAGCAGAGCGGGACAATCCCCTCCCTCGCCTGGCTGGCGATGCTGTGCCTGATGCCCCCCAGGACAGGGTTGGCCCTCCTGGCTGCCAGGGCAGTGCTGACTCACATTCAACTTGACATCGATCAGGACCCCCAGGTCCCTTTCCGTGAGGCTGCTTTCTAGCCTCTCATTCCACAATCTGTACATACATCCAGGGTTGATCCAACCTTAAAAGCTTATGTCACAGATCAATCAACAGACCTTAGCTGCCTTGCAAAAGTTACAACCTAAAACTAGCTAAAATATAATAAAAGAAAATCTAGTGAAAAATTGAAAGTCACACAACAAAGTCCAGCTGTACATTCAGTGAGATGTGCACACAGGGAAATGGCTTCTTACGGTTCAACTGTTGATGTTCACCAGCAGATGCTTATTACATCTTTATGGTTTACTACACAGTGACTCAACTCAGAATAGCATTTTGACTCAAACTCTGGATGAAAGATTAGACTTTTACCCAATAAAATTTTCTTCTAAAGACAGAGTTTACCAGTGCAGTGTCCATACAGAGGCCTGTCTGCCTCACATTTTTCTGGTCCAACAGGAAAATCTTTTCTTGCCAAAGGTTTAAACTTCTGTGTTGCCCTTTAAGCCACTTAACTCAGTCATAGCCTGTAATGCCATATTTTTCTTTAGCCATAAAGAAAAATACAGTACAAAGTACAAAAGTACAATAGTATTATTTCAAAATCATTTTTAACCACTGTTTTACATTCTTTGTGTGCTACAGCACCTTTTCGAGATATCAATCCAATGGTCTGAAAATGTTTACAAACCAAATACATAAATTGAAAACATAAATAATTACAAATCTGTGTGATAATTAATTTTTAAATTCTTGTTTTAAATAGTTTCATCTGCATTTCCTGTTCTCATAAAAAAGGTAAGACTTAATGTGTAAAGCTGTGCTAAACCACAAAGTTGTATTTCATTTAGGCCTTAAGAAACCACTTTGTTCTTTTATCTTAGTGTCTTCCTTAAAGTGTAATGAGTTAATAAATGTCAGAGTAGACAGAATCAGGGAATATCTCAGCCAACAGCTTCTAAATCATCAACTAATTAGAAAATTTAGAGTGGATCTTATTTGCATGTGTAAATTTCAGATACTGTCCATGTATTGTGGCTGTTCCAAAACACTTTAAGAACCAATTAGTGTAGTTGCAGTCAATGGACAATTAATCTTCTATTATTCTTATATGATCTAAATATAAAAAATCTAATATGGTAAAAAATAAATTATTAATAAAATAGGTTTTTAAAAAATCTTTCTTATTAAAGATTTCAATGAACAAGCCCCTGTCTCACAATGTTCTCCAATTTTTGAGTTTGGGGATGGAATCATGGTCATTACTTCAATGAAAAACTGAGATAATGAAAGACAATGAAATATTTTTTCTTTTCTGAAATTTCCATATTCTTATAGCACTTTGTGTGATTTTTCTGCATTTTACATAATATATATCCTATATCACATACAAATATACTTAACATCACTGAAGTCAATTAATGAAATTGCTCCTTCATCCACGGACTTATAGACAAAATAAGTCCCATCATGATCCATGTCAAATCCACATATATAAAAGGTGTCTTGTGAATAGATAGTCCAGATATCATTCATGGAAAGGAAAGAACTTGATAGAGATTTTTCCTACATCTGCTGGATATCTCAGCATTTTTTTAATTTTTTTTCCTCCCTGCTCTATCTAACCAGAATATTTTTTTTAAACTTGACATGTACCTCTTCCTTCATGTGTTCAAAAACCTACCTCCAACTTTTCAATTCCCACTAATTCCCACACACTAAATTTCTTGAGGCCTATACACCTTGTTTCTACATTCATACTTCTCCAACAACACTTGCAGGGACTCTAATCTTTCCCTTTGGTGCTGCAACAACTGTAGACAAAGATTCATGTGAAATTTTGAGGGGAAAAAAAAAAGTAAGAAAAGAAATTTCTTAGACAGGATCCCCACTAAAAATCATTTTTTAGAAAAAATTGTCCAGTATTTTTACATGACATGTTCTGTTTCAGAAATCTCAGCTTTTCCACTTCAATAAATATTTTCCATTTAAATCAACTTGCATTTTAAAAAATGAACGTCTTTGTTTCCAAGAAATTAAATTAAATGAAGTTCAACATTTGTCACTCCTTTCACCCTCATCAATGACAAATTTAGCAACAAGGAAGCCCCAAAGAACAACCTTTCTGGCTTGTACCACATATTGGCATGACCCACATGCTAAACTTGTCAGTCACCACTCACAATCAGACAATCAATCAACCTCTCAACAAAAATTCCTACTGTGTCTCAAATGAGAAAAAGAACCAAGTATGGATTCCTTCTATTGGGGCTTTTCCCAAAAGAAGATTATCTCCATCAACTTTTAATATATTTACCATACCTTTGTTTTGGGACATCGAATGTCCCAAAAATGTTTAGTTCCTCTGGAATACTGTCTACTTTTTTTTTCTTTGAACTTTATTTTCAATTAAAGTAGTCCAAGCTAGTTTCCTTAGAGGTTCTGGACAAGATCTGACCAGACATCTCTTCTCATCAGTTTTGTTTACCCTTCAGTCCTGTCTTTTTTTTTAATCCCTCATTCTGCACCAGGTGTACCTTTGATTTGTGCTTTTGGTTTTCCCTGACAGCAGTACCTATCTCTGTTCCCCACACTTGACTCCATCCTGCTTTAATCATTGGGCCTAACCATCCACAACCTAACGTTGTTTCCTCAGAGCTTCACTTCCACCTCCAACAAAGTGAAAAAAAGATTGTTATCTGTGTCTATTCTAAGGGAATATGCAGACAGTTAGAATTTGGTCTGGGTTCAAGTACACAGTGAACTCTTAAACTTTTAATTAAGACCTATAACATTTTCATTTCATTTAATCCCTCATTCATTTTTCCATTAGGTTCTTACCTCAACTCTTACTGTGATAACAACATTGTGAAAAAGTAACACATCTTTTCATATTCTTCTCAAAGCCAGGGAACAGTAATAGGGATGATCCTTTTTTGTGACAAAATTTGCTGGTATAGGTGGTGTTCACAGTGACACCAGTTTAGCCAACAGATGCTTTGGTTTGCTTCACTTTCAGCAAAGGAGGTAAGCAAAGAAAATAAATTATCAAATTTAGGTTCCTAATATTTACATTTGCAGCCTACTGCAAATGGTGAGGGAGGAGTTACTGGTGAGGGAGGAGTGCTGGAGAGACAGTGTTGATGCTGTGGGAACACCTCTCAGCAGTAGCCAAAACACTGGTGTGTTATCAATGCCTTACTAGCTAGCTATACAAAACAGGTACCTTTCTGGTAGTTGTAGAGAGTGGCAAGGTCTCCCCTGAGCCTCCTTTTCTCCAGGCTAAACAACCAGACAGAGCAGCCTTCTCATCATATGCCACCAGCAGCCCACGGAGTGGATGACAATTTGAGATGCAATGCCCAGGGTCCTGTGACATATGTGCAGACACGATCCCAGCTGCATGGGGGCTAGCACTTTACGGGGGCAGCATCAATACACTTAAAACTTCCCACAGGAGGGATGTGCAGCTTGGAAGGGTGGTACTTGTCACTCACATTTTCCCCTCTGGGGTGGGGGTGCATTAAACTCGGCGCAAGGGATGTGGATGCAATTACAATTTTCTAGGATCAGCCAGAGAAAGTTGTTCAGAAATGTGCAGCTGTATACTAATATTTAGTAAGTGGCACTGTGATTTATCTGTTGAGTTGCTGATTTAGATCCTAAATGCATAGATCACTTATTGCTGGTTAATAACACAATGCTAACAAATTAAATCACTTTTAATCCTGATTTGGTTTAACCTATTCAAGCTCAGTCTGCAAAACATTCCAAAAGAATTTTATTTTTTTTTAATGATTTGCATAGAAGAAGTTACCAGAACTAAAGAAAGGAGGTTTTTTTTTTTTTGTATCATCTAGTCACTGATTATTGAATACCTGCTAAATGCCCTTCAAAAGAACACAAAACTCAATTCCATCAAACCCCCAAAAGCAATTTAAAAACTACCAAAACCAAGATAGTCCTTGTTGCTCCAAACTGCAGCCACAGAAGAAGCTACAAAATGAGTAAGATGGACAAAGGAAAAAAAATCCATCAAAAATATTAATGAAAGGAACAAAAGATAGAAAGTGTGTGAGGGAAAGTTTTCCATTATTTAGGTACTGCTTTAGATGTTACTTTAAAAAAAAAATCTTAATTAACTGTTTCATATAATAACTGCATCATTTCCCATTCATTGGCGGGGTGGGGGAGGGCAGGAGAAATACTTCACAGCCATGAAAGGTCACTTACATAAAGCTTGACAGATATGTTATTCCCAGACCATCCTAAACATGAATACAATAAATACAATTATACCCTTACTAAATCTACTGAAAAGAAACCCATCCAAAGACTGTATTAATTATAATTTTAATTTTTTTCTGAATTACTCAGCTAACTGAGCCAACGTATTCTTCAGTCAATGCTTGCTGTGAGTATACTCAAGGAGTTGAGAAAAAGGATCAAAAAAAGAATTAGTGTCCTGTACAGGAAACACAGATCATAAGTACTTTCAATTAGAAAAAAAACACAGGAAATTATTTTTCTACACTGCATTCATCTGTCACATGGATCTGCTTTAAAAAAAAAAAAAAAACAAAAAAAACCACAATCCTAATAACATTATGCAAAAAGAATATGAGGTTATGGACTAGTGGCAAGAACGTCAGACAGGTTGGGGTTTTTGTCTCTGTTTTTTTGTTTGGTTTGGGTTTTTTTCCTGCTTTTAATCTTGCCATTAGTCAAAAATAATTTAGAGCAAGGAATTAAACTACTGGTAGTGCCTGGTGCTTTGTATAGCTAGCCAATGATACCTGCATTCCAGTTAAATAGCTTTAATTGTTTACAAAGTCATACAGGTGAAGGTGGTTGTATTTTGTTAAGGGTGCGTATTTGAAAGCTAGCTCACCTTAGAGTTACTTTCAGAGCAAGAGTGGAAGAAATAGTAAAAGATGTATGGATACAGCAAAACATTTGTGAGGAAAGTTTTGCCACCATTATCTAAAAATAAGAAACATATGGTTTGTTTGAGGGTATGAATTTTCTTAGTTTTAATTTTTCTAAATCACAGGCACATTTCTTTTTTTCCTTCTACAATTACTTGCACCTCACTTTAAGCTATTTAGATGTCAAGGGATCTGTCACAAATACACAACTGCTACTTAGATGTTTAAATTAGCTAAACTGAGCCCAAAGTTAATAACACCTGTAAATTGCTTGCCCTCTAAAGGCCAGTTTGTCAACCCAGGTACACATAATATTTGCATGCACATAATTTCCAATATTCACACTTCTTCCTAATACTTCCCTGCAATGCATGCCTCCTTCTCCATTATAGCTTCTATATATTAGTACTAGAGATCATCTTCACTGACATTAATTATACGTCTGTCTTTTAGTCTTTTTAAAACTCAATCCCATCACCTGGCCCATTATTTTGCCCACAACTCACATCAGACCAACTGCTACGTGGTTATCCAAATGATCCTATTCTTTCCTTTGCACACTGGTGCACTCAAAAACTTCTCTCAGCTTTCTTGAGTACTCTTGGTGTTCTAAGATCTACCGGAAATTAATATACACCATTTTCAAGATAATCAGTAGACAATATCTTTCAAATTAATTATTTTACCAGTTTGGGGTGAATATTTTATTTATTTGCATAAAATTTCCCAAAGAAAAACATTACAGTTCACATCTGCCCTTTTATATTACTATATTATAACAACAAAAATAACATATTGTGAAATCCAAGATAGGATGCCATAATTTTTAAATACTCAATCATTATGTTGGGGAAGAAATGGTTAAAATAGTATATAGCAACTTTGTGTGCAAAACAATTTTTATTATTTTTTGTGAAAATGAAGTCTTGAAAAGTAATTTCCAATCGCTGTATGAATGAATTTCATCAAAAGATTATCCTTCTGCGAAAATTATTTCAGCTGATCCAGACATATTTCTATCATAATTATAATTTTCTAATAAATCCAGGACTAAAACTATGAAATTCAGCTACAGTCTGCCACAATTTCTGTTTAAAAAAGGTGGATTTTTTTCCATTATAATGCTTTTTTTTTACATCTGTCCTAAGGTCTTGTGGTGACAATCACCATATTGTTAAATACATAGTGAGCAGCTAGAACTGTTGATTTTAAAAACTGTGTCAAGTCTATTATAAAGCATCCCAAGACACTAAGTTTTCACCATGAAAAATTAAATTGATGTTGTTGAAGACAGATGACAGGCTGATGATCTCAGAGTTTGGGGGATTTCTTCTAGTTCCTTAGCTTTCCTCTCTTTAACTGGTTATCCCAAGGCATGGAAAGACAGAATGACCCAATTTCAAAAAATGAGTTGTAATCCCTAGGGATTTTTTTTTTTTTGGTAAGAGATATTTCATGATATAGTCTGAAATCCAGATGGAAATAACTGAATAGCTCATCAGACTTCAGGAGGGTGAATCTGAAACATTTTCTCAGACAAAGACAAATCAGGTATATGAAAACTTGCACTGAGCTGGCATACCTTCCAGGCAAAATGTTTCTTATCAATGTGAAGTTTCGATTCTTAACTTCATATACTTGATGTAAGAGTTTAGGGGGGGTGAGATGTAAAATGGATCTGAGGTTCCTGCTATCTTTAAGATTAGGAAATAAGTTGTAAAGACATCTTGTTCAGAGAGTGATAACACAAAAATATTATGCTATTTCCCACTACAGACTTGATCCTGAAGACACAGTCAGATGGAAAGCAGTGATACTGATGCTGTCAAAGGAGAAAGTAGAAATCTATAGCAAAGCTCATCTTGATATAGCTAGATAAACAAACTGAAAAGATGAACACAAACCCTTTCTTTTGGTATCTATTTCTCTCCAGGATTTCAACTTTAAAAAAATGAAATCTTTCATAATATTAGAAATCTCAGATGTTACACCACTATTTCTTTTCTAATCTTGACTTATTATCATATTACCTAATGTTCATAGTTTTGTTTTTTTGATTTTTTCTTTCCCACGGTATGTAATTCCAAAAGAAAACAAAATGAAATTTTGACAGTTTAAATGTATTGCTCAGTCAGCTTTGTATTCTATGAGAATTTGTACTTTGGTATGTTTGCTACTTGAACCTAATATGGGCTTTTGAAGGATTCTGAATGCCTCACCTGATTCCTTGGGAACAGGATTCCTTCCAGATGAAACAAAACTGCAAGATGCATTTCAGTCCGTTTTGGTATCCACCTGTATATGTTGCTATTCCCCACTCTTGGAGCTATGCTCTCAATATTTACTCCGTAATACATTTTATATATTTAGGTGGGAAACTGGATTCACCCAAGCAGACTGAAATGAATGGTGGTTCTAAACGCTGGAAATTAATTTCAGTTCTTTATCTGGCTTTGTTATTTACTAAATTTGTTGGTTATATTGCTCATGTGCAATCATAAACCACGTGCTAACATTTCTACAGACCTCAAAATATCAAATAAATAAAGATGGTTCTATGGCAGCATTCTCATAGTTTAGTTACCAGGCCAGAATATGGCTGTTTCCTGAATGGAGAATAAGCTGGTCTCTCTATGGTTTCTTTATAGCCTCCAAGAGGAAACTTGAGACTTTTTGCTGCATCCTGCTCTGAATATCTTTCTGAAAGATCCTTTCATTATCTATACACAAAGCCCATGGAAAGTAGCTCCCTGTTATAGTTTCAAACCTTTTGAATTCCTTCCAAAAGCTTGGAGGCAATGCATTAGCATAACTACAGTGG
>JAWWEW010000078.1:26258200-26307045 GCA_035583185.1 Anabacerthia variegaticeps
TTCCCTTCCCTTCCCTTCCCTTCCCTTCCCTTCCCTTCCCTTCCCTTCCCTTCCCTTCCCTTCCCTTCCCTTCTCTTCTTCTTCCCTTCCTTCTCTTTTCTTCTCTTCTTCTTTCTTTTTTCTTTTCTCCCAAAATGACATCTTGACATACCTTTTTATGTTCTATTCTTTTAGTATGTGTATCTCAATAAACTGGAATTCTGTTTTGCATATAATCCTGATACAGATTTGTTCTTTTATCCCATTCCTCATTTTATACTATAAATCAGCTTTCCCAACACTGAGCAACCTCTAACAGAAACATATCTCATGAAACAGTAGGGAAAGAACAAAGGCTATTTAAGGAATTATTGATATAATTGCACAGTCTTTTATAAAATTAATAGAGGAGATAATTTAGGTAAGACTGATTTTAAAGAAAATTTCCTGAATTTGAATTCTAAGTTAGGACACAACTCTGGACACAAATACCTGCATTAGAGTGGTAACAGGCTGAGATGGCACTATTTCAGTTTATAAGTGCCTGACCTTGAATGAAACAGGTGAATTTCAGTGCTTTCATGATGTTTTATTTACACTAAGTCAACAGCACATAACCATAATCTTTACCCATGGAAGCTGTCCTTCTACAACAGCAGGACCACAAGAGGTAGTAGGTTGGTACAATTTATATTTCAAGGGTTTTGTAATTTTCATTCTATGGAATGAATACCTCTTCAGAAGTGATAAACAAAAGAAACAAGAGTAACAAGCTAAAAGAGATCCAGATAAACATTTTAGACAGCTGTTAAAATACCATTTCTCAGGGCAGACTTGACTCTGAGGCAGAGTCAACTACAATACATAATTCCTTCAGCATCTTTGCCTGTATTTTTAAGCTGGCCAATGTACTTTGAAGATATTTGACTTGCAGGTGGCTATTAAGAGATTAAAAAATATTCAGATATATTATAGAAAATGGTGCTAGTAACTGAAACTTGGAGGTCCAGGAAAAAATAAATATGCCTCTTATTTATTGTCCACATATTGGAAAAATTTCAAAGCTTGCTTCTGTATATTCTGCTCAATCTTTTATGATTACTTTCTACTGTATCTTAGAAATGTGAATTGGAGAAAGTCCATCCAGCTCCTAAAATGATCCCTGTATAGTTATTCCTTTGTGAATATGAGATGAAGTTCACCATCATTTTTCTAAGCATGGTATGATATTGCAGCTTTACTAGTCCTGTAAAATGGAGGTGCAGCCTCCTCTACTCCTCTCTTCCATTCAGCTATCAGTTTCTGGTACTCTAAAAGTGTGATCTGTTCAAGACAGAAAAAAAAGTTTACACTAAGACACAATGTTTCTTAGAGCTGTTTGTGGCTCTGAAATACTGTTAGGTTGTAATAGTATAATGTATATATCAATAAAGGGAACAGTGACATTATGCCAGTCTCTGACAAAATCCCATCTTAGTTGTATCCTCCCAAAACTGAATGGGGGAAAAAAAAAGAGACAGGTTGTTAAAATCACAGAACATGCTAAGTTGGAAGAAACCCACAAGGAACATTGAGTTCAACCCTTAGCCCTGCACAGGACAGCCCCAAGAGTCACAACATGTGCTTGAGAGCATCGTCCACATGCATCTTGAACTCTGCCAGGCTTGGTGACCACTTCTCTGGGGAGCCTGTTCCAGTGCCCAACCACCCTCTGGGTGAAGAACCTTTTTCTAATATCCAACCTAAACCTCCCCTACCACAACTTCAGGCCATTCCTTCGGGTTCTGTCACCACAAAGGAGAGATCAGTGCCTGTCCCTCCTCTTCCCCTCACAAGGAAGTTGTAACTGCAGTGAGGTCTCCCTTCAGTCTCCTCTTCTTCAGGCTGAACAGACCAAGGGACCTCAGCCGCTCCTGACACAGCTTCTGCTCAAGGCCCTTCACCACCTTTGTTGCCCTCCTTTGGAGGATCTAATGGGTTAATATCTTTCTTATACTGCAGTGACCAAAACTGCACACAATATTCAGGATGAGGCTGATACTACAGCCTCAACTCCTTCCTTACCATGTGCCTGGTTTAATTGACTGGTTCCAATAAAAGGAAAGAAGAATAACTTATTTTCACAACATAAATATAATTTGGTTAAGGTAAAAATGGAATCCCAAATTGTATTAAATTACTCCAAGTATCACTGTGAGTAGGGGGAAAAAATAAAAACAGAAACCTGGCAATCATCTTGAAAACAGCAACAAAATATATGTTGCTACACAAACTTTGAAAAAGGCCTGGAGGGAAGCAGAATCTGTAGTCAAAGTTAGGCTGTTAAAATGCCTGTAACACTTCAATGAACGGTGCAGTACAGTGGAGGTGAAAATGAAAAAAATCTTAATGCATGCTGGATCAAAGGGAATGACTGTACACAAAAACTAATATTTCCTAATAAGATTGAAAATTAGTAGTGTTAGCAGTTGTTTTTTATTCTCATGACAATCTCAAGCAAATTGTAATTTATGGCATTTGTTCCCACTGCTGGACATATTATCGGAATGGCTAGCTTTTTTTCCTTTTCTGTTTCTTCACTACTTTGAATGAAGTATTTGAATGACTGTTTCCATTTATATGTGGTAAGTACTGTTTCACATGGAGTTTTTTCCCCCTCACTTTGTAATTCACCCACATCAAACTAAAAATACAATAAAGGTATGCTGTTTTTTTTTAAATACATTGTGATGCTGGGCTAACTCCCATTGCCATTTTGTCTTCAACACAAGTAATTATACTCTTCAACTGCCCTTTGACTCTCTGTGGACCAAGGGCAGTCCTGAATTGAAATGCACTTAATTAATTCTGTTCACTGGAGTGGAGTCTCTTAACCATGGCAAGGCAGCTTGTTTCCATAGGTTTATGTTGTTAACTGTAAGCAGCTTGATCTATTTTTCCTTTCTATGTTGTTCCTGCTAGCCCTCATATCTTGTCTTTGCAAATGGCATGTTCAGTGTGAAGACTGAGTCCAAATCTTCATACAGAACAGACTGTGACTCCAGAAGGAAACTGGCAGATTTTGCAGGTAAAAATTCTAAAATCTTTTGAATCGACATATGCAAATGATAAGAGCAGGGCCTGGGGCACAACTTTTAGCAAAGCACTGAACTACATGTTTCTTTAAGCATATTATTGTGACTTCTTTTCAGAGTGTTTTACTGAAGTATGCAATTCATTAAATTACTTGTGAATGCCTGAAGATGGGAATTATCTGCAACAAATAATACTAGTTTAGACCCCTGAATATATTTAAAACAGTGTTATAATATTGAAATGAATTTTGAAATGAATCTGCTATATTTTGCATTCTATCATTCAACATTTGCTGTTGAGGATAAAAGTGTCTCAAAAGGATAAGGCTCAAGTTCCAAACCCTGCTCTAGTGAATCTTATTTATTTTATATACACAGAAACAGTTTTTCAATAGAGAGTGTAATGTACACACTGGCCATGCTGGTCAGTGTGTAAAACACTCTTACAAGACATGTCTGGCTTTAACTTATATATTTACCAAAGTATTACATCTAGTCTTCCTCACGTACACTCAGTGCCAAATAACATGTCTACTTCTGCACTTGGCTACTTCAGTTTTTGTTTTTTTTAATCAGGTCCTCATTTTTTTTTTGGAAACAAATGTTAGAGTTGATACTACCATGAGACATGGGAGTCAGAAACTCCAGAAATAAGATATTTTAAGGTAGAGAATACATTGCCTAAATTTTCAGTAGCGTCTAAAATAATGTAAGATTTTTAGAGACAGAATAAGTTTGGTCATTTTCACATTTTCTCACACCTAGCTGCACTTTGGGATTCAGAGAGGAATAGAAAACATAAATCCCAATTTAAAGCATGAGTGATTGCTCTCATAGTATTTCAAATCCAGCCAGAAGTAGAAAGTACTGGAGATCTCCCTGGGGAAGCCTGTTCTCAGGAGACTTCAGTAAACATTTGAATTTGTACTAGCTGGATATCTGTAGTGTTTTTAGAATTACTTGAAAGGTATCAAACCTATTTAGGTCCCCTATCTAATATACAATTTCATTTCAGTAATAACTTTTTGATTTCTCCAGTTATACTCTGTGGGACTCTAAAAGAATTAGAACTTATGCTGCCAGAGCTTTTACTGTATATCCATAAGCAAGATGTACATTTAGGTGGAAGAGCCATCATGCAGATTATGACAGATTAGTAGGCTATATAACTCACTTATGTTAGGAGAGGAGGTCCTCAGTTCCTGCTATAATCAGACTTCTGTTTTATTGAAGAATACTTAATGAAACAGAGAGACAAAAAAAAAAACTTAAATTTCCAATAAATTAATCATTTAAAAGAAAGCTTTCTTATGGAAGTCTTTTTATAAAAAGCCAGCTTTCAGTACTGCCCATTTAAGTCAAGGACAGTGAAAAGCCAGTAGCACTCAATACAGGAATTTAAGCTTCAAAGGGTTATCCTGAATTGGTTCACTGGCGGAAAATTATCCAAGCAAAGGTCAGGCACTCATTAAACCTTATCTGAAGCCAAAGTTATATGTTATGGTTTATTGCCTTAAGTACCAATTAATAAAGAATTAAAGAAATGAAAAACCAGTGATTCATACCTTTGCCAGGAGAACACTCATACTTCAGCATAACGCTAAAATATTAACAGTCATTTTAGTCATGTACTATTTTATTAGGCACTTAACTCTGTAGGTTTTATCAAAAAATATATGACATTCATTTTTAACAAAATGCTGAGGAGATTCAGGGAACATTTACTCAAAATCTAATAAAGTAGATTTGAGAGATATTTTCAAATAGAAGCCTTAAACACTGGCATCAATTATTAATGAAGAAAAAATGCTTAATAATAAGGATCTGGGTATAAAGAAGTGTTGAAATATCACTGTGATATCAAGGGCAATTGTCTTCTGTGAAAGCTGCAACAGAAAACATTATGTGTTGTAGCAATGTACAAGCGCACTAGAGTCTTTTGCTTGCAAAAGGACTTCTAACAGGCTTATTTTTATCATCACAGGTATACATTAGTTTGCTTCTGTCTAGACATTTCTTCTCAGTGTTCAGAGAGTTAAATGCTACATACACTTGCCCCTATAAATGTCTTCAAAATATTCTTATTTCTCATTTTTTTCAGCAGCAGCATATGTTCCAAACCACCTAAGGCTCTGAACTGATGCCCTTTAGCATGCTAAACTGAAAATATGTTTGCACCTGCAGATGCCAACAAGGTTGCATCTGTCGCAGAGTGCTTTCCATTGTCCTTGTTATCTGTCACATTAAGCACTGGAAAACACGATTCACTCGTGATTCTGAGTGAAAAAGAAGTGGCAAAAGTAATGCCCAACCTGAGACAGATGTTTGAGAGTGCAAATAATATCCCGGGTCAAATAATAATAACAATAAATGCCTGTCCTCAGTGAAAATAGAAAAAAAAATCTGCATAGAAAAGTAAATTCTGATAACTCAGTCTTCAAGTCTGAGCATGTGTAACCTTGACTTCTAAATCTGGGAACAGTACTATTACCCCACTTAAAATTTTTCCACTCTCTCTGTCTACCCTAAAAAAATGAGTTTTCCATCACTGTAGTGATGAGATGAGCTCATCATGGAAAAGCTTATCTCCATTATTTCACCTGCTTTGAATGCCTGAAATATAGTTAACCACTGCTGCCTCTTTCTTCTCCCCTGTGGAGACACACAGCACTTTGCAAGATATTCTGCAAATCTCTGTGAGAATTCAGCTATTTTTTGCTTGGTCTGTTGTATCCTCTAGCCATGATTTAAAGAGATTTGAATGACCAACTCTGAAATTTCTTACATTCTTTCCTTGCATGTTCCATACTGTAATTCTTCTACAGGAAACCTTATACTAAATGCTGACAAATCAATTAGTGCAGATCCAAAGAACTCAACATATGAGTTTCCAACTATCTTTAAATCAGGTTCCTGAATTTTATTTAGATTGGGTTCATTGTTCTGCATAGTGTTATTGTTTCACTGGAGAAGTTTATTTTTAAACAAAACAAAAAAAATAAAGAATGTGTTATGTGATTGAAACTCAGGATACTGTTTGGTTGATAAGATCTTTGAATATATTCCAAAAGATTTTGATTCCTCTTTCCCTGAAACACATGAATTGGTTTCTCACCCAGAGTGTGACTTTTTGTCTGCATATTCCGTAGACAGAATAGGTCTGTAGTAAATCTGGAATCACCTGGCTAGGTAAGTACTGATAAACTTTGACTGATCTGATATCGTAGTTCAGAATAATATATAACCACTACAGTTGCTTGTTTTATGTTGCTTGAGGTGCAGAGGTATGGCACAACTTTTCACCGCTAAGTTTAACTACCAAATGGAAAACATGCCATCTTCTCACATGCAGCATCACAGTGCTTGAAAGCCAAGTGACACACACACCTGTTTCACATGACCAAATGTCAGCACACTGGAATATAAATTTGTGTTGCAGAAAGAAGAATGAGGGGGATCGTTGATGGATTTATATACTAACCCTGTGTTTATCTAGTAAAAAGATTCACAGGCCTGAGGGCGAGACGTGATGGTTCTGTAAGCTCATCTGACCTGTAAAAAAGAGCACTGGAATCCCTACATCAATCCTGTACTAAACCCTAAAATCTCTTGTTGAGCTAGAAAGCATTATTTCAGGGGATAAGTAAACTTGATTTGGAGCTTGACAAGGACCTCTGCATAGCTCTGCATAGCTGACAAAAAATTTTCCCTCACTGTTAGACAAACCCATCCTACTTTATGATGTCCAGCTTCAGTTGCCAAATCTTGCTAGATGTTGCTAGATGTCAATGACAGCATCTTTATAAATAATATGTGTGCATAACCTCAACAGCCTCTACACTCAGTGGCATCAGCATCTGATATATGTGGGGGTAATAACTGAAATGAAACTTCTATTTTCCACAATTCATGCATGCTGAAGTTCATCTCTTAATAGGATGGTGAAGAAGTTCCATGTCTGTTTTCCTGAAAAGGAAAAGGCATAGAGATATGATGTACTTTTTCAGGTACTGGATACAGTTGTTTTTTTAAGAAAGCCTACAGCTTTTTTAAAGAAATTAGAAACACTTACTTGTCTCTTGTGGTTTGTATTTTTATAGATTTCAAACAACAGGAAACAAATGTGCCTTTAAAAAGAGAAACTAAGTGTTATAAATTAACCTCTGAAGAATGTTTAAATATTTCTCTTTTAATTTGTGCAATAAGGGAACAATTTAAAAGGTATAGCAGGGTGTCTGTCACTTCTGTCCTCTGTAGGAGGAAAATACATAGTAGCATATGCCAAGCCTTATTCTCTTCCAAATGCTAACATGAGTGGATGTCAAATCAAATCTCTCATAGAAACAGAAATGCAGCTGCAGGTATTATGTTTGTCAAAGCCCTTCTGCTATTGATCTTTCTGTTTCTATGTTTAATTTATTTCCTCAAAATAATTAAATTTTCAACCCAAGACATAATACAGAAATACGCATATATGTGTATGAATGCATGCCTGTGTGCAGACATCTTTTAACCAATCTTTTTATTATAGTGTTTGAATATTTCACCTAAAGTGTCTCTGTGAAAATAAAAATTAAAAAAGTAGAAAAAATAAATGTATACTATTCCTGATATTTTTAAACTGTCTCGGTTTTGTTTATATACATGCAATCTTCTTGAAGAAGGAGGAAAAAAAAAGAAAATTATAACCTAATGTTTACAAGAGATCTTACTTCTTTTCATTTTCTGTTTGTATGCCATTTGGTTTTCTATAGTGTAATTTTCAGGAAAGTGCATATCAGATTGTTTTTTCCCTTCTGGCTTCTAGTTACTGAAGTCCTAGGTTTTATTCCTTGTTTGTTTATAGAAACCTATTTAGTTACTACTTTTTCCCTCAGACTATTCTGTTAATGTAAAAAGGAATGTATTTTATCTGATTTGCAAAACGCAAACCTGTGAAGCTGAAACCATTGAATACAGATCCATTACTTTCAGGAATTCTCTGTTAAATCCCAAAGGAGGAGCTAGAATGGTTTCAGAGTTCCTCTCTGAAGACAAAGGCATTCCTGACTGACAATTCCAACTTGGATATTTAGCACCAGGCATGTGCAGCAGCAACTGGATTTTTGTTCTTGTTCCTCATTCGTATATAATTCCCTACACATTCAGAGGATTACACACTGTTTATGCATCATGCAATCTGACTGAGTCCTGTTTCTTTACCGTACTTACTCCTGCTGCTAAAAGGAAAATAGTCTCTAACAATCCTCTTTTGGTGCCAAAGCTGCTGTTACAGGATGAACACATCCTGCCTGCAGTACTCTGATTGATCCCTGCGATCCCTATATCCAACAGGAGTTCAAAAGAATTCTGCTCCTCAAAGGACTAAAATTGGTATTCCTTCAAGGCTTACTGGCAAACCAAAGCTCCTTCATGTAACAGCAGACACTGTTCTGCCTTTCAACTCCACAGCACACCAAAGTGACACCGAACAAGTTCAAACTTTGGATGGCCTTGACATCACACTATACCTTAAGACTGGCTCAGAACTCTCCTTATCTCATGAGGAATAGTTAATGTCACTGAACTTAGCCACAGCTTGCAGCTCTGTTCTAAAGCAGCACCCATATACATGGGACACATTCAAAATAATAAATTCTAAATAAACTGGCACACCATAGCTTTTTGCACAGTTACTGTTAAGGCCACCTTTGCAGCTTGTCAAACCCCATTGCCTTTAAAAGCTCAGTTCTGCTACTACAAAGTACAATTCATACATCCACATAACCCCTTGCAGTGCTTGGCAGGCTAAAAAAGATAGGCTTTAATAGATTGCTTTGAAGAGTGGAGAATGGAAAGGTTTTCCTGTAACAAAGACCTTTGTAGGTGATATATGAAGCCTGGGATTACAACCAACCTTAAGAGAAATAGGCATTTAGACTAGAGAGACATCGTTTTTATAGCTTACTTTATAAAAAAATCTTATGCTCCATCCACACACACAAACGTTTCACCTTCACTTTTTAATTGTTGCTTTTCTGGAGAGATAGAAGACTACAAAATATAGTGTTTTCTATTATGGTACAAAGTACTTCAAGGTTGCAAAGACTGAATATTGATGAATTTAAAAATATCTGTTACTAAGATCTTTTGACCCTGTATTGCCTAGTTTTATGCAATAATCTTCTACAGGGTATCATAGCTAAAACCTAGTGCTATACTTCCTGTACAATCAAAGCTGATTTTATTTCAAAGACAGTGATAAATCAATAACTGAACAACTTACATTAATATATGCACTCATATTTGTCCATATTTTAATATACTGAACTGTAATCAACACAAACACAGATGTCACCAGCCTAGTGGTTAGTTCCAGCCATATACTCTTCATTGAATTCTGAACCTCCAGAAGCCCAATCAGACTTCAAAGATTAGTAGTGGCATGAAGCTTTACCCACAGAGAACATTTCATTGTCAAGCAGAAGGCCAACTTTAGGATGTTCAGGCAAGGCCAATTTAGAGCGGAAATGGAAAGTATCATCTTGTTATTCATGAAAAGATAAACCATGATGCCTATCTTTCCATGATTACACTTCAGGGAATACCACAAACCTCACTGCTTTCCTCCATTGTTTACTGTGTAGTCACAGATGCTCTTGTCCCACATTCCATACAGCTTGAATGCAACAATATTATATTACGTTCTCATTACATATAGGAAAGATGATAAACATAATGACCCTTGAGGTATATTTTTTCATTAAGCAGTATATACTACTCAATGGATTTTTCACATGTCTGTTACTTGTTAAAAAAGCTTTCAGATTCATGTGTCTTTTCAAATTCTTCCACAACACTATTGAATGATTTTGTTAGATTGATTGATTGATCACTAGTGAATTTTACTGAAAATTAATCACTGTCCCTTTTGAGGAAATGTTTTCATCCAGTCAGTAATTCTCAGCAAGACATGCTGCACCAATATCATTAATGTCTTTAGATTTATAATAGCTAGGGAAAAAAGCAAAGTCTAATTTCTGTATCTCTTGCCACTGTCATGCTGAATATTTGTATTCATTTAGGGAAAGAGTCAAAATTTGCCTTCATTCTGGTTGAAGACACCCCTACATAGGAGACTGCTAAAATAGCTCATCAGTAATGTTTCATAGTAACAAATACTCTCTTCATTTAGTAGAAGACAAAATAATGAAAAAGGAGGTCAGAAGCATTATATTTACTTTTCCAATGGAAATACTGAGGCACATAGAAGATAAAATAACATAATAAAAGGCATAATGTATTAAGGCACCAGTGGTACAGCTGGGAGTGAATCTGAAGGTTCAGAATTTATCTGCTAACTATGCAATTCCTGTGTACTAAGGACATGTATTAGGGAACTGCAGGCTGAAGTCTTGAATCTGCCAGTCACTTTCTATGGGACATTTAATATTGTGTCCCTCCTGTGATTGCCTCAAAATTTTGTAAAGTAATTTTGAATCTGTGAAATAGCTGAAAAAAAACCCCAAGTTTATGTTTTGGACAAAAGTCAGAGAAGAGCTAAGGGTCCTGACCTCCCCCAAAATAAGAGTCTGATGTCTTAGAGTCTCTCTTGGGATGTCAGCAAAAGAAATTCAAATATCTTCACAAACGGACTTAAACATGGATTGCATATTTCTGAAAGGAATACACAAACCAAGAAGCTGTAGAAATAAGTTTTCTTCCTTTCTCAGAGCTATTCATTTAGCAGAAGCCTCTCCATTATTCATTGGTCCTATTAAAATTAAAATAATAACAAGAGATTGGTGGCTCTGGTATGCCTCCCCTGGTTCCAAATTTTTCATTAGTGATTATATAAAAAACCCAGACGTAGTCAGAGACAAAAACCAGAACAATTCACTACTTCCCTCTACAATGCTTCCACAGTATTCAGTCTCATTAATGATAAGTTAAATACCCCAACTTTAGGTCTTTGGTGAAAAACAAAAAACAAACAACAAAAAAAACAAAAACAAAAAAACAACAACAACAAAAAAATTGGGTTTGCTGAATCCATTGTGCAACTGCTGCCTGTGCCAAGCCTTTTTTTCTAATGTTTTGAACTTTATTTTAAAATTAGAGTTTTGAAATCAAATCTCTAGGCAAAAGCTTATTTGTACATCCTTATAACATTTTTTTTTTCTCAGATATCCAATTTTCTTCATGGAAATTACTTTTAGACAAGCACAGGGAGTTTGTGCAGGATATTTAGCTTCCCTGATGATTTCTAAGCTTACACTTTATAAATAACAATAATAGTTTACTATTTGCAACTTGTTGCCCCAGCCATGCTGGAAATATCTGTTATGGGTATAGTAGAGTTCTGCAAAAGGAGTAGTCCCTCACTGCATGTGAAGCATAAGGAGTCAGATAATACACAAAATCGTACATTGTGGCAACATAAAGGTGATGCTGAAGAAAATTTATTTTGCCACTCTATCAAATAGGTTATAGAGTATTTTATAGCACATCGTAAAACTGTATTCCAGCAAAAGACAGTTACCCCACCCTTCAAGACTGGTATAAAAGACTTCAGTTCCATCTTCATAAATTATTTCACTATCATGAAAGCCCTGTACATCAACCCAGTAAAAATACCTTTGGTCTTGCAAACTTGAGGAGGAAAATACTTGAGAAATAATAGATCACATTTTTTAAAAATATCCGTGCACTTCTGATTTCAAAAGAAGCTGCAGAGTAATTGGGAAATTATCACGGGTAGATGTATTTCAGGCTCCTCAGTTCCTAGCTGGAGCTCTGAAAGTGCCTCAGGTAAGAAAAGGTCTAGAGATCCTGAACAGGGCAGAAAAGCCATACGTGTCTCTCAAGCTAACTTGCACTTACAAACGCAAGATCACCACCCTGCAAAGCGCTGCGCTCCTGCTTTCCCTTCCCACTTCCTATCTTGGAAAGAGATCGACAAATTCTGTCTGGGAATGGGTCAATTTCGGAATAGCTGAACCCGTCCCTCTGCCCTTCCCGCCTTAGCTGGGAACTGCAGCAGCAAACCTGTGCCCGACAGGAACATGCCGGGGGACATTGGGGTCACATTTCCGCAGAAGGCAGCCAGCCCCGCGGAGTCGGGCACAGCCAGGCGCCCTGTCCCTGGCCGGCACCGCCGCTCCGCTCCGCACCGCGCCCGCGGCCGCCCTGCCCCTGCTGCTGGCGGCACCGCTCGCAATGCTGCCATCGCGCGGGGGAACGCGGCGCGGCGGGGCGCGGCCGGGGGACAGCGGCACTGCCAGGGGACAGCGGCACGGCCGGGGTGGGCGGCACGGCGGCCGCCCCGCTTCCCCCCGGCGCCGCGGGGACCGTGCCCGGGTCCATGCCCAGGGCCGTGCCCAGAGCCGTGCCCGGGTGTGTGCCCGGGTCCGTGCCCAAAGCTGTGCCCAGGGCCGTGCCCCGGTCCGTGCCGCCCTCCCCGGCCGGGACACGGCTGTGCCGGGCGCTGCGGCGCTTCAGCCAGGCGTACTCTCCGAGCACTGGAGCCAGGTCCCGCTTGGAGATTAGTAGCCCCCAGCACACAGGGTTGTCGCAGCGCAGTTTGTTCCCCTTGTCCGCCGATGAGTTCCAGATGCCCACCGTGCCCTCCCGACGGCAGCGCTGGGGGCTGCAGCCGAGCGGGAAAACAGGGTTTGGATCTTGGTTTTAGTTAGACTCCTTTCTGTCTGGTACCTGAAGGCCTTTGTATGCCAGGCGCAGACTCCTGTAGGTTTAATGTATGAGACACAGCACCTGGGATACATAGGCTGGGCTGACTGGGAGCACTGGGTAAGGCATTGAAGTTGGGACTATGATTGTAAATGAACTATAGGGAGCGATCTTCACGATGAGGCAGTGGTTGTGTTTTAGTTGGGATTACTAAATAATTTGCTAGTGCTCTGCTAAGAGGAGGATGTCTGTTCCTTGTGTAATCCACTGCAGTTTTTCTATACATATGGAAAGTATGCTCATCTGTGTGAGAAGAAAACAAGAAAGGGCTCCCATCAGAATGCCCAGGTTCATGCTTATGTCACCTATACCAAATCAGGGTACATCACTTCGCGGTACCTCCTCACTTCAAGCAAGATGAGAAACATACTTGTACAAGGAAGCTGAAATCCTTTCTTTCCATTTTTGCTCTTCCCATACCAAAAGGCTTACAATTTCAAGCTTCATGGTGACTAATGACTGATTTTGCCACTTGCTATTGAATTATTTCTTTTTGTCATGACTTGTTTTCCCTTTCTGCTAAACAGACCTAATGAAATGTACCTCATTTGTCAAAAGTTCTTAGTGTTAGTTCAGTAATTGTAAAAAATATGAGTAGGAAATTATCTGAGTCATAACACCTAACTGGGATACTATCTGACCTCACCAAATTCAAAGCAAGCTCTAATTGAATGAAGGATGAAGGCTGTGTCGTGCCTGTGCCAAACAGCTAACGCAATTAGTCATTCCTTTTTTAATGCTTTGAGAATGAAAAGCACTTCCATTGCTCAGCATTGTTACAATAAGTGCTTTTCAAACACAAGGAAAATAGGATTGGGAAAAGAATCTCAAAATATTCAAGCTAACATTTTCATTCAGAAACAATATAGAATAATGCTGAAAGCAACTAAAATCATCCTTAATTTTCCAGGTACACGTGGAGTTCTGTACATGTCCATGGTGAAGTACTTTTACAGCAGTATAGTTCCAAGAAAATTGTGAGCCAGTGCTAAATATTTTCAGATCAAATTTCCATGTAACAGATCACTTTGAAGTAGTTCAGTGGGTCACATTAGCAAAAATGTAGCACAGGTAGCTGCCTAACCTTCCTGTGGCTTAAATAATTTGCCAGTAAGCCTCTAACACTGCCTACTTTATCCTCTGTCTTTCATTTTGTCAAATCAAATATATTTGTCAAAAAACTGGAAGA
Organism: Anabacerthia variegaticeps; assembly: GCA_035583185.1. Classification (NCBI taxonomy): domain Eukaryota; kingdom Metazoa; phylum Chordata; class Aves; order Passeriformes; family Furnariidae; genus Anabacerthia; species Anabacerthia variegaticeps. The sequence goes on from JAWWEW010000078.1 coordinate 26,272,172, forward strand.
AACGGCCAAGTGTGAAGCAGTAGTCTTGCATAGGTTTAGTTGAATCACTTCAGTAAGCAAAACAAAATCACCCTTTACCCATCCCCACACAATATGCAGCCAATTTTCTAACAGAAGACATTTGAAAATCCACTAGGTTCTTATAAAGCTCATTCTGCAGATCAGATTCTGTGATTGTTTAAACAAGCTCCTGACTGGTCTCCTCAATGCAATTTCACCTACACACCCCAGAATCGAGTCTGAGCCCAGTACTTACATTCACCCCATCAGGAAACAAAACCAAGGATACTTCAGCATGAAGAATGAATGAAAACAGCCTCAGATTTTCATTATCAACAATGCCCATATAAACAACAGAGAAAACAGTGATTTTTCTCTTTTTTTCTTTATTTCATAGGGGAAAAAACCCCAGATTTTAACTAAGGTTAGGTAAAAAAAAAAAAAAAAGGCAGGAACTCCTGGTGGATAATTTGTGAAAACAAATATGTTGAATTCAATGGAAACATTGAACCTCTCTTTGTCATCTCTCAGGTCTGACTAGCTGGAAACAAAGTTCATTGTCACCTACCTTTTCTAGCACTGGGGTGTAATTTCTTGCGCTGGAGTGCATGGGTTGTTTTAGAGTATATCCTATTGCATGGCATAACCAGAAGTGACTGACATTAGTAGACATCGTAAATCCCAACAGCCACCAGGTGAGATTAACTCAGGGAAATACTGTTAAGGATTCAAGAATTACTTTCTTTAATGACTCCTAATCTGAGGGGAAAAACACTAATCCCAAAAAAAGATTTCATTACTGCAAGTAATATAGTCTCTGTGCCTTTAAGAGAACAGGAGCATTCATGTTTTGGGCTCGTGTATCAGATTATGATGCAATAAAGGAGGAACAGTTTTAAAATCCTTTCTTTGAGCTAGTAACCTGTAACCTGAGCTATTCACTTCTGGAATTGGAGATGAGCAAGTAGGGGGCTATGAGGCAGAGGACCCATGACAAAAACAGAATTGTGCTCTGTCCATGGGGGAAACAAAGTGTGACTTCCTCCTCCTTGTTTTTTAGCAGAGAGGAATTTTTGGAGAACAGTTCTCTGTGCATCAAGCTGTTGGACTGGCGTCTCCTGCGTTACTGTCACTCCAGTCAGTGTAGCAGAACATTGATTTCTGTACAGGGAGCTGAGTAGGAAAAAAAAGGCCAATATTCTATTAGACAAAGAAGAGCAGCAGTAGAGGAGCTGCAACAAGCTTAGCACCCAATGGATTTGAGTGTGAGTGTGTGCGCGTGTGTGTGTGTTAAGGGAGGGGCAGCTATTCTGTGGCTTTCCTTTGAAAACAAAAGAAATCCACGTCTAGAGAAAAGGGAGAATTAGAAATAGGCACCAAAATAATAATAAAGGAGATATTAGAGGGAAACAAACAGTAAAGAAATAGCAAATAACAGATGAATGAAGAAAATGGAAAAGAGAAGAAATAGGAAGGGATTTTGGAACATGTCAGTAGAAATGAAATAACACATTTTAAAAAAAACACATTAAAACTAAGTTAGAGTTGGTTGGCAAATATAAGTAAGGACTTTTAAAATTCAGGATATTTATCTTCTCTATTTGGAATGAAGTACTCAAGGCATTTTTTTTATTTTTTTTCATTTTTCAGCATTAGCCAATCAAGCAAAATCATGGAAATATACATATTTCTAACACATATCAGAAACATACAGCTGGGTTTTAATTTAAAAGGGTTCACTGTAAATAACTTCCAATTTCAGGATTTTCTCACATTGCTAACTTTTATCCCTGATCTATGCATACATTTGATTTCTATAATACAGAAAAAAAGGACTGAAAACAATTTTTCTCAGGAGTTACAGGACTTGTCTTTAGCAGACTTCGATTCCCCAAACCCATTGGTTCATACTTTTACATGTGCTTATCAGTGGGTCCTGCAGCAGAACTTACTCTCAATAACTCAGTCCAAGCATTTGTCTCAGTTTGGAAAGAAGCTGCTCCATCTCATGCAGGTTGGCTGTAAGGAGAGATCTCAGAGTTCTTAGGATGAAGTGAATTCATTTGCACCTTCTTAAAGGTTTGCAAGCTGTAGAGCAGATATGTCAGTGCTCCTTGCATGTAACAAATTTACATTCAAAGCAGTAAAATTGTTTTGAAAGGGCATCACAGGGTGAAGTACTTTCCAGATCTTGTTGCTATTCAGAAACACAAAGTAGAAAAATGGTATGTGACAATTGCTAAAGAACAAAACAGAAAAAAAAAAAAACAAAACAAAAAAAAAACACAAACAAACAAACAAAAAAAAAACCCCAACATTTCTCTAAATAATACATATGTGGTCATGGCAAAAGGAAGAAAAAACTAGGTATGCAGATACTTATGTAGATATACTTAACTTTAAGGGTATTAGAAGATATGTTAACAATGGTTCTAGAAGATATATAATGTAGATAATGTAGAGGAAGTAGAAGTAAAAAAATGCATGGTGAGGGCTGCATTCCAAGTCTAAATAACAACATATTGGCCATTCAGCTCTGCTGGATTTCTCTGGTGCAGCACCTGCTGTACTCCAAATTGTCTAAATGGAGCTGTTATAATCCAGTTTGGATCCATCAGGTTAGTTGTGTAAATACCTGACAAAGAGGCAATGATATGAACTGGAGCTTCTTATCTATGTAAATGAGCTTGTAACGGAGATTGTAGGAAAGCCTCATTGGATTTGTTGTTTCCTGTAAAACTACTCATGCTTGCCCTAATGGATTTGTGCAAACTCTTCTCAGTCACTTTGCCAGCCAAGAGAATAAGGGCAACCGCATTGATTCCCACCTACTCCCGTGCACCCACATAGTCTCTGACATGGCCAATAGCAGGTTCCCAGGAAAGTTGTTTAGAATAACTTTGACACTTGATCAGAAAGGAGAGATATGTGACTCAGGTTCGTCTTGAACCAAAATGTCATTTTGCATGCATAAATAAATAAAATCAAATACTTAATGCAAAGAACAAAGCCTTCCAAGTGTGCAGGATACTGACTTATGATAAGTACTAGTTGGAATATCTTCTGGGAAATGGGGCTCTCCTGGAAGGTAGATCCTGGTTGAGATCCCTGACCAGGCAGCACTCAAACCACACAGTAGGCTCCAAGTAGATCTGTTGTGGTTTCCTTGCTGGTTAAGAGGAAACCATTAATTGTATAAATGCAAGGTTGTGGACACTGTGAGGGATGTGACACCTAAAGACAGCAATTAAAAAAAAAAAAAATTAAAAAAAAAGTCTATGAAATCAGAGAAAATGAAATTGCTAGGAAATTCCATAGTGATATTTTAGTACTGATATTTTTTAAATTTGAGAGTTCATCTGTTTCCAGTCTTGACAAGACTCATGCAGTAAGTTGTGGGGATTTGGAATTTGTTTCTATATCACTACACAATCATAAAACTTTATCTCACCTATTGGAGGCACAGTACCAAAGTCTTCCCTCATATAGCAGGCTAGCCTAATAGATGTGGCCTGTCAACCAGGTTTGCCTAGTGAAAGTCAGAAGAAACGCATCCTTAGTTAAATTGAAAATCCAACTACTTATTAAAAAAAAACAAAAAACACAACAAACAAATCCAATTTTTTTTGTCTTTTTACTAGTCATAACCACAATGGTTCATACTTCTTAAAAATGCACCTTCATTTACTCTTTATTTTTCCCCCTCTATTTTTAGAGATTCCAGTATCTCAAGCACTTTTTCACCCACAGTGTCAATTGATGTCATCTAAAATATCAGCTGCTCAACAAACAGACCATAAACTTCAGAGTCTAACTGAGGATTTAGGTGTCTAATATTGGAAATGTCAAACCTAAGGATCTTTTTCAGTGCCCTTGCTGCAAATCCTGCATCATATGCAAACTCTCAGCAATTTACAGCTTCCATACTCAAAACTGAAGCAATTTAGATGTAGAACTGTATGCATTATAGAGAAATAAATCAAGTCTGTTAAATGCCAAGAGATCTCTGTTTCCATTGAAATAACCAGGGATCATAGGAAGAGGAGTAAAGACAAAAGAAATTATCCATGCATAGGTAGTATGTCACAGATTATCATATCATTTATATGACATATATATGGCGTATATCATATGCCACAGATTAGCATTCAGCTTTGACTCACCCATGGTTCATATAGAATTAAAAAAAAAAAAAAAAAAGGAAAAAAGGAAAAAAAAGTAAACATAAGTCATATTGAGAAACTTCAGGAATGCCAGTCCACTTCCTGAAGACATTGAGATGTTTCACACAGTATCTTGGATTAGTCTCTGGGTTTTAAATGTTTGCAGGTCCCAGTGCACCAGAATATGGGAGGGAAACATCTTGTTACACCAGATCTGAAATCCTCATGGGGTAGTTGTTGAAGATGCTGCAGGGAAAAGAATTTTGGAGATTACCAAATTTCTCTGAAAAAAAAAAAAAAGCAACACAGATGCTGGAGAATGTTAAGAAAGGACATGGATAAAACTATGAAGAGAAATAGCTCTCTGGATGACCCAGATTTGAGATTTACCGAACTTCACAGATTATTTACGTCAGAGGACAATAAAATGCTTGTTAAAATACAAAATAATTGATTTTATAGCCATTTCTATTTATTCATTAAGCCATCATCCTTCTCTAAAAATTCTGAGACTGCAGATATTCAAATGATTGACTTCACTCTAGAAACATACCAACAAGAATGACTAGTGCATGATTGCACCATTTTATTGTACTGATTGTAGATCCATTAAGTAAGATTTTTTTTTAATGTTACTTTGGGTGATTTTGTTTTGGTTTTTTTTTTTTTTGTTGTTATTATGCTTTTATATATATTTCCATCTCTATCTTCAGCAAAGATTGGTCAAAGCTAAAGTAGCCTTAGTTCTGTAATGCTTTTATACTCACTGAGGTATTGCACCATCTACTTAATGTCTAGGTATGTGGCCAACAGCTTGAAGTGTAGTTCCTATAATGGGAACCAATATCCCCCTCAGATCAGCTGGCAGGTGATCTCGGCCTTGTTTCACACATTCCAGATATAATTATAGTAAATTTGCTAAGAATGAATACATGTCAGTTTAGTTTAATTCAGACATTTTAAGTCCTTAGATCTTGAAATGCATTTTGCTCAGCATGCTTTCTCTATCCCATTGTCCTGTTTAAACTGTTAAAGCCCTTGGCCACTGTTATAGCATAAATCAACATGTCAAAAGGCTATTCAGATCAATTAAACCTATTGTTGAAATTCTGTGTAACCTTTAGAGTGGTGAAGTCCTTTGTTCATGGATTTTTATAAGGAAAAACACATAAATATTAAAACTTTGTGCTCACACTGTGTTCCTAGGAGAAGAGTAAAACAATTCACATGCTCTTAAATGTAATTTTATTTAGGGGAGACAAAAGAATTATCTTGACCTGGTAATTGCATTGCTTCTATTCAAATGAATCCCTGTGTTTACTGTATTAATCTTTCTGTGCTCAAATAAGAAATTCTGCAGTTCTGCTCTTCTGATAATTCTGCTGTGGTTCTTTTTGTTTTCTTTGTTGAAAATATTGGTATAACTTTCCCTGATTCTTTTGTGGTATCCATAGGTACCCAGCAACATGATATCTGAGTGAGTAACTGTTAGCAGCCTTTAGAAAACTCAAAGTCTTAAAAACTTGCTGCTTGACCTTCATACTGTGGGGCACTATGGGAATCAGCTATAATTTTGGCTTCTAGCAGATGCTCCTAGTGAAAAAATAAGTGTTAACTACTGCCATCTTTACAATTTAAAATACGTTTTATTGGTCTTCCTGTCAAAGATATTTTTCGCCTGTCCTGAATTAGTTATGAGAATATCTATGTGAAATCCAAATCAGCTGCGATTTGAGGATACAAAATTAATTAAAAACATATGTTTTGAGACAAATAGCTATACTATGTACAGATGAAATAAAAATACCTGGTTAAAAATGTTTTCAGGACAAAATTTGAACTGACTTTAGCATTGATTTAAATAAATAAATAAATAAATAAATAATTGAATAAATAAATAAATAAAAGTTTGGTTTGGGGGAAATTTAATATAAACTATGTAGGATATCAGGGAAAAATCCACTGGGCTCTGTTGAAACCTTTATGAGTTTTTTGTTTTTTTTTTTTTTCTCTAAAAGGTTTATCTTTTCAATGGAAAAATAAATTTGAAAAACTCTATTAAACGTAAATTTTCTTTCTCCCATAGTACAAAAATGCAAAACACACTAGGAAATACAGATTTATGTGAAAGAGATAAAAGTTTTATAAACTCAAAGAAAAAGAAACATGCTTTTTTTCTTCAACATTTTTTTCCTTTAAAAAACATGAACTTCTTTAGCCGTCAGCTGACTCCGTAAAATTTGACCTGGGAACTATCAGAATTATGCCATTATGCTCCTTATTGTACAGTTATTTTTAATTTTGAAAACATGTCACAAAATGAAGGTTGCCACACATTTTTATTTTCAGGAAAAGCTTTAATAAATACCACTTGCTTTAAAATTTTCTTTTGTAATGGAAGGAAAGTAATATTTAGAAGCATAGTTAAGCTTCAGTTTACTCTTTGGAAGAAGTAAATCTCACTGGAAACTTGAACTGTTTAAGAAAATATGGCAGTTCCAACCTGCCAATACTAATCCAGTATTCTGAATACTAGCAATCAGTTGATTGAGAAAAAGCTGCACATAAAATCTGAATTATTTTTTATATTTACACTAAATAATAAAATAATACAAATCCCTTTCTTTTTCTGCCCACCTCTTTTTTTTTTGCCTAATCAGCAAAACCAGTTTTTCGACACCACCATATGCGGTCCCCATCCTCACTCTTTGAATATTCTACTGGGACTTCCCTGTCCCTGCCTCATTTCACACTTCTGGGGAAAAAAACACAACCAGAAGATTGTGTGGACTGACATTTTTTCACTGGGAATAGAATTATTTCCAAAACAAAGAGTTGTGGGGTCTTTGAAGACATTTCACTGCAGAGTGCTGTCAGCACCTCAAAACCAAGAAAGGAAGGTGACTTGACACTGGACAGCTTTAGGCTAGTATGGTGTCCTCAGGAGATAAGCTAGGGAAGATATTGTTGTACTCTGTTGTCTGACACTAGAAGAATGGCTGGACTGGAACAGATGTGCCAGCTGGGCCTGATTCTAGAAAGGACTAGACTAGGCGGCTCAGGCTACAAATATCAGTAAGTAAGCAAAATGTTTGAGCAGGAGAGATATCAGGAAAGAGTTGTTTCACATATTGCAGGGCACAGAGTGCTCTAAAATAGTCTATCGGCACTATTAACCACAAGAGTTACTCCACTGGAAATTGCAGTATTGAGTTCTTGCTGAGGAATGTGTGTGTACAGCTTGCAATACTCTCTGTTTTGCTGAGGTTATTGAAAGCCTTGTGTCAGCATTAGGCCCATAACCCCATGACACATGCTGATTGTATTAGTTAATAACATGGACTAAACCTATGTAGGAGGAAGCTGCAAGTCACTGTGCTCATCAAATCACATGTACAATTTATGGTATATTAATGTCTCTTCGAAAGCACATATAACCCATGGAAAATGGTCCCCATGGCAGTTTCTAGGTGACACATGGGAAGAATTAAAATGCTTGCAGTCTGTGAACAGTAGTCAGACTGCATGGCAGCATGAGATCCAGCATGCATTTGTTCCACTGTATTATTCCTAACTGTGGATGGAGAATTAAACTTGACAGCATAGGTTCTAAATTCAGTTTATTAGAGAGCAAATATCCCCCATGTGAAGACCAACAGACCAGCCAAAACACAGGTCATTAGCCATCAATTGCATACCTTTGCAGAGACTGTACTGGAAATTGCATGAGTATTCTTGAAAAGCAGTCATAATGGCTAAGCCAGTGGTGCGGGCAAACATGTCCAGTTATACCAGTAAGACTCTGGATTAGTTGAAAAGAAGCCAAAGATAGAAAAGAGGTATTTATTTTTCTCTATTGTGGAGCACATTTACTTCATAGTATCAGTGTTGAACCTTTCAAAGAATGCATTATTTTGATTTCCAGTACTACAATGCTAAGGCAGTTTCATTTTCCCCATAAATCTTAATGAACTGTTGCCTCCTAGCACTGCATATATCTGAACACCTATACACAGATGGAGACAGAAGAAAGCTTCATCAGTTACATCAGACCTCAAACTGTCTTGCTCTTCTTTGGAACATTTCCTCAAGGCCAAACAACCAAGTAGTGGTACCACAGGAACAAGTTCATTGTTGCCTTTCATGCATCCTACCCTCCTTAGAAGCAGGGTGGTGGATCCTCTTCTGATGATGTACTGTTAAGAGTTCTAATAGAAGGAAAAAGCAAATAAGAAGAAAAATATTTTCTAAAACATAGCATGTATAAGTGTTTTTTAAGAAATATAATAACGAAAAAACTGTGTTCTAATTTCTACTGGATTTCTGAGTATTTAAGCTAGTGCATTGGATGAAAATGTTACAGTTCTATTCTGGAGTTCTGCCATGATTATGCTAGCAATTCTTGTTCCTTTGCAAATATACTAGTGTAATCAAATAGTCTGGCGATTTTGAAGTTCTCATTTCAGGTTATTTTCTCAGCAAGTCAACCTGTTGTTTCATGTTTAATTCCTTATGCAAAAGTAGTGATAATAATAAAACTCTGTCTCATAAACTTGAATTTATGCTTTCAACACTTCACTAAATAAGAGAATATTCCATTATAGAAACTTGAAATTAAGACTCGCAAGTTCATTTATTTAATGCAAATACACATTGCTTCATTTAATACTGCAATTGTAGTAAGTCCTTAAGCTCAAAATGAGTATTTTAATGTCTAAAAAATGAAGACTGATGTCGAACAGAATTTCAAAAGTCTCCTCAAAATCAAAAATAATTAGGAATAGAAAGCAATGCTACCAGAATGAATATATAGTCTAAAATTTCTAATGGTCAGAAATCTTTATATCAAATAAAAAAATAAAATTAATTAAACACGCCCTTTTTCCAGATATAAAGCTTCGGAGGCACACTGAAAGTTTATGATTATGTGCCTACAAAAAGGCACATGTCTACCATATGAATTTCTGTCTTTGATAAAAGGAATCTTTCCTTATTCCCTGTCAGCCTTCATCGGATCCCTAAGAAACTAAAAGATATTGTTATTTAAAGAGGTTTCTATATATAAATATGTATGTGTCTTATTTTGATGCATTGAGATACTTTTCAACCACTGGCTATATAACGGAAGTGTAGATTTAAGAGATGAGTATTCTGTTCAAATAATATGCTCTTCTGTTTGTCACAAGCCACAGAGTCTAATTCAATTGGTACTATATCAATTGCCAGAACCTGTGATTGAGCTAACATTTAGTCTGAGCATTCAGAAGTGCTTCACTCAGTTGTGAAGTTCAAGATGCAAAAGTTATGGAGAAGGCAGCAATACTCAAAATCTACTCTAAATCATTTTGAATGTACTTTAAGAAAAGTAGCCTTTGCATTTCTCTGAAGATATTAATCTGTATCTCTGTTTTCACTTTTTGTTTTATCATAGTTAACACTGTCTCATGCACCCCAATCCCCAGCCTCATATATAGGAATGTCAGGGATCACTGTTTTCAGTGGCATCCTGAGGATTTTACTGTGAAGAGATTTACCTGTGCTTTGATGCAGCTAGCCAATACTTTTCCTCAGCCTAAATGGATGTATTTTGGTGCAACTGTTATGTTACCAAAAATGGAGTTCATCTAACCTGTCTGAAATGTTAGTTGTCTCACAGATATATGAGTTTTGACTGTTTGCCATTTTGTCTATTCATACAGCATCAGGGAAAATTCTTTTCATGATAAAGTGCAAATGAAAAAAAAAAAAAGAAAGATCTTCAGTGTAGCAGCAGTTTAATTTCTATTGGCAGTTGTAGAAAAGGCTGCTCTCTGAATTTTTCTTCAGCCTGACACACTTACTTTTGCAGCCTGCCTCAGGGAATCTTTGTATAGTTCTTATTTTCTTATATTTGGGAAAAAGATTTTTGAAGTCATCACTACTTCTGAATCTTTATTGCATAAGATTTAAGTCCTTTGAAGTAATACCAATTAATTAATCTGGTTTTTCTAAATAATCACTGAAACGTTATTCATGAGAAAGTTGGAGACTGTAAACATGAAGTGTAGACAGTGAAAAGAAGTCTCCATATAGCCACACTTCATTCAGCTACAGTTCAAGTCCCTGTCCTTCTCCCTTTTCTGCTCTTAGGCACATGCAGAGAGCAAGATCACACTCCAGATGCGTCATTTTCTTCCAGCAAAAATGCGGTGAACCTCCACCGGACCCGTGTTGTCCTGCATTATCAATACTGAGAGGTACTGAAGCCAACTGCAGAACCGCTTCACTACAGAGACACGTACAGACAGCACAGAGGCAGATTGCTTGTCCTAAAGTTAGGGGCGGTGTAGTCAGCCTTAGAAGAATCCGACAGCTAGGGGTGGGAGTGGTGGAAGGAAGCTTTGCTCTCAGCATCACTATGTCTTTCTGACTCTTCACAAGCACAGTAACATTTTAAAGCTGTTGCTGTCTTCTAAAGTTAGGGAAGATTTGAGGATTACCTCACCAAAGAAAAAGGTAAGTAGAACAAAGTGCTGTAACCGTTTTCATGAGCCAGACCTATACATCTTTTGACAACACATTCTTCACTGCAAGCTAATTTTTTCTGTCTTTATAGACACCTTCTGGTTTGTAACAAATATCTTAATGCTAAAACTTAGTCAATAAAAAAATTGCATTTATTTAAAACTAAATAATCTCTGGCTTCCAAAAATATTTTTTTTTTTTCCAAATCTGTTTTGCCTCTTTTTCCCCTTTTTTTCTCAGGACATGAAAATTTTGGGTATGCTGTGTAGCATACCTTATATTTTTCACCAAGTCATATTTTAAATCTGATTTCCTCTTTTGTTTTATCTATTCAGTACAGAATATTAGCTTTCTGTGTCCAGGCAAAAAAATTCTACCCCAAATAAACTTTTATCTTCACAGGCTTTTTACAGTATATTTACTGTTAAACTACACTTTGCATTTTGATGAAGTACTGGATTATTTACTAGACATGAATTCCCTCACAGCCCTTTCCTACATTGTCTGCCAGACCATACTCCTAATCGAGTTTTATGTTCCTAAGGAGTGGATTTAAACATGTCACATCTCTATTATACACATTCTTTTAACTCTGAATCACTCTGGCCTCAATTTGACGCAGGCAGTCTGTCTGAAAGGAGATTAAGGAAAGATATTACCAGAGATAAAAATTGCTGTCTCATGTGCTCCAGCAAAAGAGAAGAAAACTCCCATGACTGCCAGCCAGGGAAAAGACTGAGATTTACAGCTTAATTTCAGAATTACCTAGCACAAAATATGCATTTGAGTGTCTACTGGCATTGAATACTTAATCATCTACAAAGCTGTAACATGTAGCTATATACAGGATATTCATGTACAGTACCCTGCTGCTTAGAGTGTGTATTCTCTTCATATTCTCTTGTTAAGTACTCCCATGCTTTACAAAAATCAGAAGCCTCAGCTTTGCAATTGACACTGTCCCTCACTAGCTTTTCACGTCACTTGGAAACCATTTACTTTTTTTCTTTGTTCATATTTCTCATTATTAGTATTCCTCTGTACTAGAACAAATACATACACATGTTTTTTTCCCCCAGTGATGACCTCATCGTTAGAGGGTACAAAGAAAGAAACCCTTTCCAGCTGAGTTTGTAAGTTTCCTATAATGTCATTTTCACCCTACATTTTTCACAGAGATGCTGGTCCCATTCTCTTGGGCACTCTACAAATTCAAAGTAAGTTCTCAGAATATCTCCAGGATATGGTCTGAATAATTCAGTATTATCCCCTTCAATTCTTTGCCTTCTTCCTTCTTAGCTGTTTTTTCAGTTTAATAGGAGTTTATAGGAGCTCTGTATTTCTGCAAACTCTTTTAGCTTGCAGAACATAGAACCTATTTATAAGTAAGAACAGAAATGAAAATTTGTCTCTCTTGTTTATTAAAACTGTTAATGTCAAGCTGAATATTTTTAGTTAATAACTAAACTCTAGATATGTTCACAGAACAATACATGTTACCCGCATGGCAGTAGCAGTGAGGATATTACAACCTCCATTGTAAACCCGCAAAGGCTATACCATATAGAACTGTACAATTTGTTTCAGAGTGATCATTTCAGTATGTAAAGGCCTAACTAAATATTTTAAAAGCAATCTGCTCTTTTTGTCATAATTTCAATACACCACTAAGGTATTAAAAGGCAGGACTTTGAATTTCCATTTCACCAAGTATTGTTGGTTTCTGTGATACTTTTAATGTCATTTAAGATAATAGCAAGTTAATGAGATATTAGGCATACACAACGATCTTACAATATGGAGAATGTATCCATCTCAAACACATATGGAAAATGATTCACTAGAGTATGATATAACCTTTGAAAAGTTATGATTTGCCACATATTTATGATGATTTTAATTTTTGTAAATATTTAGAGAAATTTAAAATAATTTGGTAGACAAATAGGTTCTCTGAAACATTTATGTCTTGCTTTGTAAGGATCTATTTAAACTTGTTCTGGAGTACCAGATGATATGACATTTTTTAAGAAATTGTTTCTTTAATGGACTAATCTGAATTTTTGGCATAGCCTGAAATTGAGGCTAATTTTTATATTCTCTATGTGTAGGTATATTCTACTTATAAGTCTGTATATTATACAAACGCGTTTTAAATTGAGAAATAACTTCTCTGTCATCATACCTCATTGCTACAAGCTATGCAGGAGATCCTTCTTAGTAAGAAACTAGTCCATTTTTTTAGTATGATAAGTTTTAGTCTAGTTTCTTAAGACGTGTGGCAACAACAAATCAGAACTCGGTTTTTTTTTTTTCTTCTTTTGGCCTATTATTGTCTCTGATATCATTTGCATTGTACATATCAGTTAGTTGGGATTTTAATGTGGAAATCTGAAACATAACTTTCTAATATTGTTTTTCTTACTGTCCTCTGGCCATCTTTTAGCTTGTGTTTGTTCAATCCAGCTTACCCATTTTTTTGAAGGCATCGCTAGATTTTGTTGCCACTGCAAACGGTCTTGCCTATGATTTCTAACTGTGAAAACAATAATACATAAAAGCAGGCTTACCTTCAGCTTGTTTTTCTAACATTTTCACAGTAACTGTATGCTAATTGGAGATAAAATCATCTTGAGGCAATCTGGGGCCCTATATGCATATGAGATATCAGAACTGATAAAGCTAAGCCTTCAAGTCTACTTCCTTTTTCTTTCCAGACACATGATTTAAATCTCTCTAAATGTGAAGTAACTTTCCATACTGTCTGTGTGACTTCCTTTCCATCCACATTGCTGTGAGACAGCAAGCTGCTGAGGTATTCACCTATAGATTTAAATGTATCATCGCTAATGCATACCAACTCAACATGTTTTCCACAGGAGGAAGGTAAAACGCAATCCCTGTTTTCTTCACACTGATTTTCTGGCTGAAGCATAGTCAAAAACATCAGTAGTAATGTGCTGTTCTGATGCACTTGGATCCAACATGCTTTTGGGTTGTCAAACACAAGGCAGGGAACACTTGCTGTGCAGCCTGAGCTTTAGAACAAAGTCTAGGCAGATTGAGAATTCAGCCATTTATATCATACTGAATGAGAATCAGTTTATACATATTGCACAGCACCTCAGTCCTAAACTGCCAAGAATCACATATATTACATTATCTGTCAAAACTACAAGGAACAATGAAGCATACAAAAAATCCAATCTTTAAGTAGTTAATTTCAGGTCTTTAATATAATCTTGTTTCTACTGTTATCTTGTGTGATGTAAACAAATAAAGTGAAAAAATTCTCATAAATTCTCTCTTTGTGATTTAGAAAATGTGACAATTTTCTTACTGTTTTAACAGAATGTTTTGATTAATATAGTCATGAAGTAAATCTTGGTGTTAACACATTCTAAATGTCAAGGTCAAAAAAAATATACAAAATTAGGAAACAATTTTTAATAACAGATGTGAGAAAATATGATGAATACTAACATTATGAATGCATTAAGTTCTTCAAAATGATACCTAAAGAGTGATATTATGGAGTTATTCTTCCAGTTCATTGAAGACAACGTATGAAATAAGCCACCAATGCCTAAGGCTTCATACACTGACACACATTCATTTTTCTGCTTGCCATGGTCTTGCTTTTGGCTTCACTTCCTTGCCAGTGCTATCAACACCATAAGAAACATAAATGAAAGCTTCTGAGCAATGCTGGTCTGTTTGTCTGGCAAATTTACTGAATAATGAAATGCACCATCATTAGGTTGCCTAGGAAAGCTGATTTCCATACTAGGCTGGTGCTATTACCTTCTGCTTTAAGCACCACAGTTAAAACTAACATAATTGTATAGAAAGGTGTATTTTTACAAGAAATTAAAGATCATAGTAAGTATTTCAAAGATACCTAACCAACAGTTAAGAGCACTTAAGAATGTTCCGATAAGAAGATAATAGTGAAAGCTATAATAATTAGGATTCTTTCAAAAAGCAGTCCAAATTAATGAGATATTTGTTGTTAGAAAAAATCAAAACTGAAAATTGGAACCTAGAAAAAGAAAGAAAAAACAGTTTACCCATACAACAGTTAACCTATCCATTACATTTACCCTCTATTAAAATATCTTTGAAAGAGATAATTATAGTTGCTTACACATGCTGAATATTTTTCTTCCAAAATTCAGGGGTTAAAATACTGGAAAATGGCCCATGACATCTGCTACATTCTTTTTTCCCCCCTTTTTTTTTCCTTTTTTCTTCTTTTTTTTTTCGTTTGTTATGAATTGATCCTTTGCTGTCTGCATAAAGACAGCAAATACTTTATTTAAGCTACCTGTTATTCAGAAAATTAGAAAGATGGTTTATTTTAAAAATCACAAGCTGGACATTCTTATAGTGATATTATTTAAACAGTAAAATGCCTATTTCTAAAATAATGGCTGATGGAATTTGTCATCTGAACCACAATATATGCTGGTCTTTTGAAATGGAGCGCTTCTTCCCTTAAATGTCAGGCAAGTATCTCCTTTTGAACTGAGCCATAGCACCCTGAATGTTTATCATAAACTTTTGAGAGAAGAGCCTTTAATAGTCATATGGAATCAACAATTCACCTTCTACATGTATCTGAGACTTGAAACTACTCACAGCATTTTTTTTTTCATTGGAAAGCATATTTAGAGTAAATTCAAAAGCAAATATTTTGTAGTTAGAGATACCTCAATGATTGATGAAATGAAAATAATTTTTTCTTACTTCTCAGAAGAAGTACTAGAACATAATATCAGGAACCTGGACTGTTCAGGTGTCAATGGAACCATATAATCCTCTTGATATCTTTGGAAGATGCATTTTGAAGTGGATTTTATAGAAAAACAACTCTTTTATGTAAATGTTGACAGAGCCATTCCTGTACTGTCAGGAAGGTGCTGTATCATTTGTCACTTGATAGTTATTGTAGAAAGAAGACAGAATATGAACTTATTTGTTAAGAGAAAGTATGCTGAGGTGTGCTGGTAGCTAGAGACCTCTTTTGTGTTATAGTGAAATTTAATAGAGTGGTCACTTACGTGGATAAAATTTACTTTCCTAGAGTCATGTCCCAAGGTGTTGGCACACTTATTCCCATTCATACTGAGCAGTGTGAACGATCAGTTCAAAGGACAAGAATTAAAATATATTCTTCGGGGTTTTTTTTCCACTGTGCTGCTTGATAGAAAAGACTTTAACACCCTTCTGAACTGCCATTCAGCAGCACATAAAGAATGTTACGCTTGTATAAGTGTCAATTAGAGATAATTATAACCTCAGTGACCTGTCTTGCCACTAAAACACTTAGCAGACGTTATTCTGACTTTACAACATGGAGACTGGGGGTACAGTCCTAATCCCAGTGACACTGTTATAAATCAGGAGACACTGCACTGAAGCCAGCCAAGTTACAACCTCATAAATATGATGTAAGGTAGTAAAGGAAACCACATCCTTTGCTCATACATTGGCTTTGATTTTGCAAATCTTTGTTTTGTGTCCTACTTTTCAGAGTTTTCAAATACAATGATAACTAGAGATGTCGGCAATAGATGCAGTGGAATTCCAATGTTCTTCGTGCCAGGATATGAGAGAAAACTAATAGGACATAATCCTATACTTGTAGTTTCTGAGCATAAGAACCTCAAACAAATACCTCTGCTTCTGTCTGCTGAAGTTGTCCTGGGCTTGAGCTTTCAGCAGTGACACTGCACACATCCTGTTGTTCTGTGGCCTTAGGAACCAGGACTTTCTATAAATGCAACAATTCAAATTTTCACTTACTTTGGGCCCTGTAGTTCAGTGAAAGTTTTCATTGCCCAATTCAGACATCAGTGAGCAAAAATATGTCCTAATTTCATTGTTTACACTCTAAGAGTCTGTTACAGATTTCTAATTCTCTCTTCCAGTCCTGCTACCAATGCCTCATTGTTTCACATTTTCTATGTAGGAAGCAGCCCTTTCCCAAAATCAGTGAGAAAGCACATTTGCTGCCATTCTTAATTTCAGGCAGTTCACTTGATATTTCCCTACTTGAAACACAGGTTTTGAAACACTGGTTTATAGTTTTTTCACTATAAACCAGGTGAATTGCCCAGCAGGTATGGTATAGTTCCTGTGAGCATTAATTGCCTGCTGTTATTAGCATGCCCATTATATTAACCACTGCATTTCTTCCCACTTGCATTTCAGACAGGAATAAGTTTCTTAACTGGAAGTATAATGCACAGAATATTTTTTTTAGATGAGCTGTTTGGGCTTCCTTTGCTGTTTAACATACATATTTGTGAATATGCATTAATAAAAAATAAATAAAATAAATTTATGGGCACTACCATCTGCATGCAGTCTTTCATACGTATTTGCATCTTCCTTCACCAGTGTTTGCTATATTGTGCAAAGAATTAGGTAGGGAACTTAATTTACATGGTTGTGTCCCATAAGTATGCAAATATTTCTGGCAAGTGGCTCTGAACTTTTTCACACTTACATCGATTTCTGTTTTCTGCAAGTCCAAGTTCTGGATAATGAAAAGCCCCACAAATAAAAGACTCCGTACAAGGCTGTCAAAGTTTCATTGTCTGATGTTGTCTAGTTTTAGAATTAGTAATAGAACAGTGTACACTAATAGCTAAAGGCTGCAAACTGGAGTTCCTCAGTTCTTGAATCTTTTATATGCCTTTGAATCTCCCTTTTTTCTTTAGTTATGTCATTTTAAGATCCGATTGCCTAGTTTTCTGCCATCCAGGAGCCTTTCTGTGCCCAGCTTTCTATTCCTGTGACCTCATTCTCAGACATTGTAACTGACTTCCCACCAACTTTGATCTGATTTATGGGCCATTAGTACCACAGGATATCAGGAACTAAGCATTTAGGAATGCGCATTGTGAGCAACATGTCCAAAGTCAGTGGACATTCAGGAATTAACCTTTCTGAGCTCCTGGTTAATCTGGTGATCTACCTCATAAGAATACTACACAGATCAATTAATGTTGTAGGCATCTGGAAGACTCTAAGAACTCAGTTATGGCTATCACAGTTGCTATTCCCACCTAGTAACAACAAAGCAATTCTGAGCTAATTTATTAAACCTTCCCTTGCAAACATCCAGTTCAAGTACTCTTCAGATTAATCAGCATAGTTTGCTGTTCAATTTTTTCAGCATCAAAGTCACAGCTTAATACTTTAGCCCTCTTATAGAAGTATTTATGAGACAGACTGAAAATAAGAATTTTTTTTTTTCTAGGTAATGGCCACTTTTTGGTGTTGAATTGGCAAATAAAAGAAAATCAAGCCAGGCATGCCTACTGTTAAAACAGTCTGGCTGTGGCTTTCTAAAGTGAGGCAGCTAGGGTTCATATTAAATCTGCATTTTAAGCTTAGGGCTTCTGGTTGTCTTCCTGATTTTGACAATTAATTATTCTCCGGCTATGAACTCTGCTTTCTGTGTCTTTCTTTTCAGCTCTATAACTTGTCAAGGGAGTTAGTCCCTAAAATGTAACTCACTATATTTGCAAAACATTTGTGGGATATTTCGGTGAAAAACACCTGACAAGGACATAAAATTACTATGTAGTATCACACACACTTTCTACATTATGCCAATTGAGACTTAGTGGTTTTTTTTCTAAGAGTCCAGTCAGAGAATCAAATTTGGCTATGGAAACATTTTACGAGGAAGGTCACAGTAGCCATTAGATGACAAATTCAGAAAAGCAACTAAGGAGAAAAAGACTAAAAATTCTCTTTTCAGTGTTGTAGTGTTGTCTCTGTGGTGGGCAGTGACTATCATGATTTTTCTTAATTCCTTTCCTAACAAAATGTCTTATCTACTTTTTCACTGAAAGTGACCTTTATTAAATAATATCAATATACAATATGAATTTCTGCTTACATTAGAATATGAGAAGACGTGTCTGCCATCGGGTAGGTCTGAACAAAACATCCCTGGCATGGTGAAGTGTTTGTCACATTCAAACACATTTTATAGCCTCTCAGTTAGTGACATATAACCCTGTTCTAATTGTAGTTGCATGCTTTTTATTGAAATTACAGAACAAAATGTAGTTGCCTGAAAAAGCATGTTGAAGAACATAACTACATACCATCCAGGATGAAAACAGTCAATAAGGAAAATTTACAGGTAAACTTTAATGACGTACATTCTGACATTTGCACTAGAACATGCAAATTGTCCTAAAACTAGTGGGCAGCTGGCTGGTGGAGTATTGGGAAAAGTGGTAACTATGGTTTTCCTTCAGCAGAAGGGCACACTGGACATTAAAAAAAGTCTCTGATTAAATAAAAATATCTATGAGAGCTTATCATAGGCACCCGGTAAAGAGCAGGGAGTTACAGAGTAGAGAGGGACTGGCCCTGCCCAGGCTGGAATTCCAAGAACTGATATAAATTACTTCTTGAGTGCTTTTGTTTATTATTAGGTTTTGAATAATGTCTTTTAAGAGTGCCCAGGTAGATCTAGAACACTTGAATATGGAGCAATTAATTTGGATAAAGAAACAGTCCCAATATTAATTTTAAACTTAAACTGAATCTGTTTTTTCAGACTCATTACTTCTTAAATGATTTTACATCATACTTTCCTATGATTTCTTCACCTGCTTGTTTTGGATAACAAGCAAAACACTAAAGTAAAGAATACTTATTTGCCATTTCCAGCTCTCTTAACACCAGAAAGGAGAAATAAGGCTGATATTTATATAGGAATTTGTAGAGATCTCAGTATGATGAACAAGCTGTTACAATAATGATTGCTAACACTTCAAAACCAAGACAGAAACAAACAAAAGAGTTAAGAACCCTCAATAACAAACGAAAGTGCTCATTAGGGAAGCCATTATAAAATGGCATATCCAGGATTGTTGCAGTTCACAGTTGCACCCTTAAAAAGCTGGGTTTTTTTTCCAAGGCTGTCTGAGGTTTCCATAAACAAGCAGCCTTTCACAGGATGCAAATTAACAGGTTATAGCTAGTGCCACAGAAACTTATATAGCTAAGTACTGTTTCATATCAAATGGCTTCATTGCTATGTGCTGAAATGAGGGCATCAAAAATTAAATTAAGGTTTTACACAGAATACAAAGCAAAGAAGAATATTAATTAAAAACAGACCAGTGTTGTAAATAATGCAAACACTTAAGAATCAGAAATGGTTGCCAAATGTTCTGTAGAACTTTTGATAAGATATTTAGCCATCTTGTTAAACCAAAGGTATTAGAAGTGTGGTTTTTAACTCAGTTTCAAAAGACATATGCTGTTAACTAGTTTGTTACCATGTGATTTTGGCTCAATCCTTGATAGATCTTTATGTATTCTATTTTGTTCATGTTATTTTGATATTGGATACCACCAATAAAAGATCATATTGTGTGGTTTTAAAACCTCATAAAATGGAGGAGTATGATCATTTCTGTTTATTCTTAAGGAATTTCTTTCACGTACTTCTCTGGTAAATTCACAGTACATTCCAACTTGAGTTGTGAAATTTTGAGAGAAAAGTTTATAAAATAGCAACTTTTCAGCTTTAAGATATCATTAACTAGTCTCAGCTTGTCCTTTTGACAGCTTTAAAAGCAGGGTTTTTGCAAATAATAGATGAGACATATAATATATAAATATATAATTTACAAATAATACATGAGAATTGTAGAGAGGCATAGAGAATTAAACTAGATAACTGTAATGATTGACAATGGAATTGTGAGCTTTAACTGATGAAAAAGGCATTTTTCTTAATATTTTAGTGATTTTAAAAAAAAACAACAAAAAAAACCCCAAAAACGTGTATTGACGAATTTTCTCTTACCATAACAGATTCAGAACATTAGGAGAACAGGAGCTCTACACCATGGAGATCCTTCTTTCTGAAGCTCATTTCTGCCTCTTTCAGTTAGACTACTAATTGTCTCAATTGTCTGTAGCTGAGAAACATTTATTACTTGTGAACTTATCAGTGATAAACAGTGTTGAATGAAGTATAACTTTAAAAAAATGAATTTTCTCTTTTGATTTTAAAAAAATTAAGGAGGACTAACTTGGAGTTAGCATCTGACAAAATATTTCAAACACTGGGTGAATAATTCGAAACATGTTAGTTATTTGAAAGAATTCATGTTGTAGTTGGTCAAACTTTGCTTACAACATTAACTTGCTGTGGATGGTAAAAATCATACTGAATCTGCTATAAGAACACTGGAACATTAGGCAGCATAGTATGAAATTAAGCTGATTCCAGTTGAGACAAGGATCCTCCATGAACACATAAGTACTTTACACTTTTCATTTTTTCTACCAAGTTTCATTGTGTGGGATCTTTTGAGAATTCTATCACTTAACATCCCAGGGGCAGGTGGCAAACCAAAAAATGGCACGTGGAAGCCTAGAGGAGACAAGTTAGAAAGATGTTGGTTCAACCATGCAAATTCCCTGCATTTAAGGAGAGTGACCTTAGCAAAGCCTATCAATAATCAAAAGCATGAAGCAAGGAAGAAAGAGTGAAATTAGAAGGGTAAAAATGGATTTTGAAAGAAAAAATTAGAGTTTTTAAACAAATACCCAGAAGCCATGAAAATAGATTTGGAAGAAGATGACTGTAATAGAACCAACAGATCTTCTAAATCCCCACAAAGCAGTGAGGGGAGATAAGAATACTGCTGAGAAGTTAAATGACTTTTTACATTAGTTTTTACTCAAGAATTTTTGGAAGATTACTATGACACCTGCTGTTTTCTGATATATAACAATGTGATGCTACTAAAGCCCTACATGCTACAAAAAGTTTCCTGTAACTTCATGCATAACAATCAAGATATAAGACACCTCAAAACTACATCTCCCCCCAATTTTTTCCTTATTGAGTAGAAAGAGAGGAGAAAAAAAGGAGTGCTTCATATATTTAAAAATTGAACTGGTGGTCATGAAGTTTATTGTCTATTTCAAGATGGTTTTCTGGATCATTAAAAATATAGCAAAAAAGAAGTGAATACTTTCACAATATAAAAGTTTCCATATTGTTAGATTTTAAAAGGGAAAAAAAGCTTCATAAGCCAATCACACGTTAAAATATTAATAAAATAAAAAACCCCAAATTTTAAAAAAAAACCAAACAAACACAAAACCCAATTTCCTTAGACTTTTAGGAATTCTGATTCTTCAAGAAAGGATACTAATAGTTTCCTTCATGTTTGTGCCAAGGCAAGGTCAAAAAAGCACCTAAGAGGAAAAAAAAAAAAAGTTTAAGATAATACAGACTACTTTCATTATGGAAAAAGGGATAAAATGATTGACTGAACTATCTCCTTATAATTTCACTTATTCTTACTAGTGAACTGGAAGGGAGGGCAATGAAACTGAAATCTGAGAAGTGCAGGAAAAAAAAATCCATTATTTGGCTATAAGGAGAACTATGAAAAAATGTCAGGGGGAGAAGATGAACTAGATGAATGAATAGCAGAACAGCAAAATTTTTCAGTCCTGATCATGCTGGAGGGAACTACATGAAAAACATGGTTTACAATGCGGCTTTCTAAATGAATCATATCTAAATTAACGAAGGGAACACTAACCATCCGACAAGGTTCTTAGTAGAGGTCATCATAAATTTGTAACTGAAATTAGAAAAAGTAATGTTGCAATACGTTGCAAAAACTTGTGTGATGGAATAGACAAAATAACACTCTTATTTAAATGACTATTCTTCCCAGAATACTATCCGTAGCAAAAGTATACCTTAAAAGAGGATATAACAAGCAGAAGAATTTGAAAAGCAGAAAGAATTAACATAAAGCAACAAATAGGTTTAGATATGTATAAATAGTAATGTTAAATTAAAAGCCTTTGGTATTTTCTGATATAATCAAAAATAAGAGACAGTTTTGAAGTGAAAAAAATCTGACTGTGAAAAAGTAAACCAGTTGTTTATTTACTATGAGCAAAATCATAAAATGTTTTGCTGATGGAAATAATGAATTCACACCGAAAAAATATAAAAATATAGAAATTGTTTAATCAGGAGACTAATGTTGTTAACAATTTTTAAAGGGATATTTATTTTTCCCTTCATGTTTCAGCTTGGACTGTAGTTTGTAGAGATGAGTAAGAACAAGAGGCTTTTTCAGACTACTCTGCCTCAGAGGTATTTAAAATTTTTGTCAACTACCTTGAGCCAACGACATTAGGAGACATATATGACTTTTCATGGTCATTCCTATGTTCTGGTCTTTAATTGAAGCACATAAATAAAAACTGATGGATAGGAAAATGAGAAAGAGGAGATAGAAAATACAGCAGAAATATATTTATGTTGAATGGCAGTATCTGTCATTTTACTGAAGGAAAGATAGTTCCTCTTTTACAGAGTACGTGAAAATTAATGTCTTTTGCATGACAAACAGAGGACTTGAAGTGCAACAAATGATGTGTGAGAACAGAGCTGAAACTTACCAGGTTCAGAAGGAAAAACTAAATTTTTTGCAGTTGACTTTTAATTGTGGTACACTGTTTATGGTACATTTTTGTGTATGTTACTATTTTTCATTGCATTCAAACACTGACATATCCAAAAATAAACATTAATGTATTAAGTCCTAATCCAAACCTAACTTATATAAGCTAAATAGTCTTTGCATCCAAGAACATGTGACCATATCCACCAACAGGAACCTTCTTTCTTGATAAGAACTTTGAAAGTGTAAATTCTTTCTTCTACATCCTGAGACTTTTTATGTTTGTTAGCACCTGAAAAGCCAATCTGAGATCCAAGGCTTTTTGAAAATTAAGTCTGTAAAGCATTCCTAGATTCTTAACTGTACCAGTTTTGCGATTAGTTTTGCATTCACATCTTCTTTAAGATCAACTCACAGATATTTGCATGGATTGTTAAAAATCCAGAGACTCAAAATCCCTCTGCAGAGCTGAGAGTTGTAAGGCTTACATATGTAGTGGTTTTTTCTTCACAAATCCTAGGCTGAATGAATTTAATTTTTTTTTTTGTTTCAGTAATATATTGATCTAAATTTTGATAATAAATTATGTTAGTTATGTTGAGGTAAATAGTGAGGAGCTATTTACAGTTCACACGCCTGCATTTTGTATGCTGTAGATGTACAAAAAAAGTATGAGTGATGAAATAGGAAACAGAAGTCTGGTCAAGAGTTTATTGCAGACATTTTTATCTTGGATCAGAAAGCACCATTGCTCTGTCTGCAATTTTCTAAATATTTCTATGCAATGTTCTATTATCTAAATATTGAAGCAAATATGCTGCTCTTATCACTTAATGATTCCTCAGATGTGGAGGAGAAAAAGGGTTTTTCTACTCAGGGTCTGCAAATCACACATGGTGTGTGAAGAGGATCTGTGGCATCACACCTAAAGTGCTTAATTTCAGAAGAAATTAAAAGTATAATCTGAAGGTTTATCTCTAGTTATCACGATCAAGTGTTCAGTATAAAAATTCTATTTCGTGTACAGAGGATTACAAAGTCTTCTCCATTGGCACAGAAATGCATATGCTCACACCCATCAGCCCTCTGTTTTGTTGTTAAGAGGGAACTATGAATAGTTAAGCATTTGCTGTGATTTAGGTAATGTCCTTTTACCATATAAAATGCAATCCAATTCATTGTGTATGTGCTTGAAAGGGAAAGAGACACAAATGATTTGGTACTAAGCCTTTTTTCTTCGTTTCATATTGCTAAAGCTGTCTCTGGAGAAATAAAGAGGCTTTTTTCTCTTATTTCTTATAATGGGATTCTAATGAGAACTTTAATTAGTATCATGAATTTTTCCCTTACTTTCTAAATTTTAAAGTAATCATGCAGTATTTCTCAGTCATGATTTTCTATTGTATCTCTATCATGTTATTTCTTTAAGACAATTTACATAGTACTGTCTTCTTTTAGATTTTGGTTAACCCCTTTTATTGCCATAATAATTGGAATAAAAATCGCCAAGAATCATCAGATTCTTGTTGGTAGCTAGCTTGTCAGTCACTTAGTGAAAGATTTTCTCAAAAGACTCCTTGTCTCTATTAAGTGTGTGCCTGAAATGGCCATCACAAGACAGGTTATTCCCACTCCTTTTAGTTATTCCTTGAATTTTTCTTCCAAAGTTGCTAATTTGGAAAGATTGTTGAAAAGATTCACTTCTTCCCTACATTTTTCTGTAGCATGTTACGTTTCTTTTGGGAGTAGAATAAAACCTTTTTACCGAAAAAACATCTCTCTGATGTAGACCCTGTTCAAGTTAACTTCATGATATTTATAAAAAACCCATATTTGATGGACCTAGTCCTGTAGGTGAGGCACACATTTTTCACAGTCTAGAATACCCTTCCATGTGTCCTGGGAGATCGGAGGTAAGTAAAATCACCATTAAAAAGAGCTCTATATTTTTGTTGTTACTTTTCTTGAATACATTTTAAAAATTACAAGCCATTACCATTAAGTCCATGAAAAACTGTACAGGAAGCAGATTTTCCAGTGTTTTATTGCAATTCATAAATTCTGTGTACTGCTTTCCACAGGCAGGCTAGCAAACAAAAAATTAACTGAAGTTGGTAATTAGAGAAATTTAGCTGGAACTTGTTCAGCTTATTAAGCCTTTAATTCTGGGTATAAAGTCAGAAATCATCACCACTTTTATTATCCTGAATGTAAAAAACCCAAAACACTTCTGGAAAGGAGGCTGCACAACTGTCTTTAAAATATTTGATACGCATGTGCTTTAGTGAATTGTTTATGTAGCCTGACTAAGCCTGTAGTTTGACTCCCATAATAGGACTACCATTTGGTGACAGCAATTGTATTGGTGGTTTAAAAAAATCCTCAAGTTGTTCCTCACTCTTCACTAGAAAACAAGGCTTCTGTTTCTATGGTGAAGATTGGAAAGACTCTGCTGTAAAAAGCTTTCTGGTAAAACTCTGCTTTATGGAAGAGCAGAGAGGACCATATTGACTGGCACCCTCCAGCAAGGAGAGCTTGTTCTTGTCAAATGATGCTGCCAACCTTCTGCTGCCTTGGCCTCCTGAGAGACTTTATTCCCTTTCCTACACACAACAGGCTGATCTGATCTGAGCACCATTAGGGTTATCTGGGGTAGTTGCCTTCACATCAAGGTGGGATAGTAGGTTGTTGGCCCAACTATGCACACATCATGTAGGTCTCTTGGCCACAAAACAATAATCAGGAGACCAAAATAATGTTTACATTCAAACCTTCAAATCAAAATCCAAATATGTAAAAAGTGTTAAGTTCTAATTTAAAATATAGCCCAAGCTGCTTCAAGTAGTCATTACTCGCTTTGAAACTATAGGAAAGAATGTATAAAAACTGGAGTCTCTTCTCTTGCTAAAAAGTGTTTGTCATTTGAACTGCAGAAAGGAGAGAGCCTGTTGTTAAATGTGTGCATTTCTCACCATTAGTCTACAAATCCCAAAGTCACATATCAAATCAGCTGCTCAGATAGAAATAGCTCCCATGTTTCCTGATGCACTTTGGTATCCTATCTTAAAAATCCAGAAGTTCTGTGTTAATAAGGTGTCTACAGAAGTTTATTCATTCAAAGCAGAAGTTTGTACCTAGTCCAAGCTACTAATACCCTGAAGATACCTAAATCAGACTCTGAAAGGGTCAGTTCTGTTCAAGTCTAACTTTTGTTTCTCAGCAGAGAAAATTAGAGAAATTGGATGAGCTGCCATTTCCAAAACACTACTAAACTGAGCTTACTCAGTTACTGCGGTCTTCAGTTAAAAGTACTATCATAATTAACTCTTTGAGATAGATCAGCAGAAAGGAAAAGAATTTCAGGAATTCTCAGCTGTTTTGAGAAGGTATATATTGGCAAACTACGATTGTCTTAGTGAAGCTATGTTTTTTCACTGTCTACCTTCCTCACCACGTAGGGCGCTTCTTACCTAAGGCTGTCACAGAAGCATCTTCAGTTAGCATACACATTTCACTTTTAAAGAGTAAAAATAAATAAAGCCGTAAGCTTTTCCCTTGAGGTATTTCACTCTGTTGTTTAGAACAAACAGTTCCTTAGTGATTTTCTGCTGTGGTTGCACTCACAGCATTGCAAGTTTGCACCAGAAGCTGCACTTTGTGGCTCCAGCAGGTTGTGACAGGTGCAGGTTTGGTAGTCATATAGGGATGTATTTGCCTGATAGCCACAGGTGAATCTCTGCTTGCCATTGGAACAACACTTAAAAGCATTGCTGGCACAAGGAGGAAGGAACTTCAGAACACTGAAGTTCACCATATACTGATGGTGAAGCTGTGACAAGCCACCTTCCTGCTAGTTTACAGTCATTTTTCCTGATGAGTTTTCCAGTTTGCTAATTCAAAGTTTCAACGCACCTGGGCCTCAAACTCCCCTTGTAAGGAGATTATTCCATCACTGAATGTATTTTGCAGCCAGAATTTAATCCTATTTTTCCTCTTTATAATCAGAAGTTTTTTTCTTTTTCTCTTGACTGTCTTCTTTGTCATTTAACAGCCGTATCATTTAATCATACTATATACCACCATTCTGAATGCCTCTGTAATTCTGCATGGGAGGTTTTTCTCAACTTATGTGCAGCATATCATGCTAACAAATGGCCTATAACAGTGTAAAACGTCACTCACCGATCTCAGAAGTCATTGTTTGGACTCACTGATTTTAGAGAATTTTATTTGAATTAGGCCTGTCGAGAACTTGATCCTCCTGTCACAGAAATCATCCGCAAGGCTGATGTGTGACAGGGTCAAGCCAACAAACACATTATTTTGCTGCTCTACAGCAATATGCCTTTACTGACAAAAATTGATTAATATATTTGTTTCTTTTTTATAATAAATTACAATGTCATATCTAATCTGTGATCCATCTGATCTCTAACTCTCTTCCAGCATGCCTGCCTACTAAAATATATTTTCTATTGACTATCTATACGCTTGAATTATCTTGCTGTGGATGTATCATACTGAATTTGTTCAAGCTAAATTTTAATTTCCTTTTTCTTCCCTACTCCAAATCTTTTGTGGCATTTCTCTTCCCTTAGTGCTGCTCACAACCTTTCAAAGTGATCAGGAGGACTATATTTTGGTATTGCTTTACAGAATATTCAACTGAAATCACAACCAATTATCATACAAGAAAATATTTTCATTTACTAGCATTTAGGAACAATTTTTAGGCTTTTGTGTGCTTTATGATATTCCATAATTCACTGACTTTTAACATTTCCCTCCTGAAGAAATCTGGTCTACTCGACAGGAAGCTTTAATTGGAGAAGAACAATCTGCAGAGCTAAAAAAGCTGGTTGTAATAGGAGTCAGACTTTACAATGAGAAGGTTGAAAAGTTGCAGGGAGAAAGTGGCTCATTACCAGAAAAAATGTCTGAATCCCAAAGGGCATGTATTTTCCTGAAAAAAATGGATGTTGTCAGAGAAGAAAACTCATAATTTATTATTAAGAGCTAATAGTAGCTTTCCTTTGAAAGAGGTAGAGGGAATATAAACAAAGCATATTTACTTTCCATAATGTCACTAAACTAAGAAGTATTCAGACTGTATGCAACATTATTACAATTCATAAAGGCTAAATTATGAGTTTGAAAATGTTTTATTTTATGTATTGTTATACATGTGTGTAACTTCAAAAACATTGAACAAGGCCACTGACTTCCCTGGCACTATTGATGTTACACGAGGTTAAGAAACTATACAATGTTTTCCACAATTGCCAGCCTTAGATTTCTGTTTGGACACCCCAGATTTCCGCTTGGGTGCCTGAAGCCTAAATCTGATTTCACTTATTTTGTCTAATTTAAACATAACCTGTTGTGTGGTCTATTCATTATAGAAACAGGAACCCCTGCTGTATTAATTGCACAGTAATATAATCTCTTCAGAGCACCTATTTAAAAAGAAAGGGCATGTTAATTTTTTTCAAGTATTATTTTTGGTGCTTGCTAGAACGTATTAGCATTCTAGGATGTACTGGACAAATGGTATTGTCTTGTCCATCCTAGAAGGCACAGGTCTTCCAGTAATTTTTTTTTTTTTTTATACTATGAGCCACGTACTCTTTTTAATTAGATATCTTAGCCAGGATTGTTCATTTTCCTCCATTACATCAAAGAGTCTGTTCAGTTCAGTTGTCAAGGATAAAATGCAACTCCTATTCCCAAGAACAGTTACTGCAGCAGGACAGAAGGTATGTGAATCTTTGTTACCTGTGTGTTTTCTGACCTTCCCTTTCATTCTAGCTCATTTCGTTTATCAGTTACTTTTTCTACTGCATCACAGAGGAACAACATCTTTCAGACTGGAGCTGTCATGCTATGGGCACTGATCCTCACACTGGGATCCTCAGTTATTTAAGGCTTTTTAGGAGTTCAACAAATAAACAGCATGTGCTAATAGGTCTACATTTTTAAAGTACCTGCATGAAGGTGCTGGAATCAAGAGCTGAGGCAGGTACAGAGAGGAAAAACATTTTAACCATGGCAAGGTTTTGAGCACCCAAAGAGTTACCTCAGAAACTAAGGAAAACAAGGACAGGAACAGGAGAAACTGCACCAAAAAATTAGAAGCAGACAAATTGAAAAAGATTAAAAGGTCGCAATTACTAGTACTTACATAAAGGCTGTCATTAAAAGGCTCAGCATCAGAGAATTCTGTTCCTTTTGTAAGGGGGTACAAGGAGGAATCAACTGTAATCTCAGGAATTATTATGTTGCCTACCTATATTTGCACACTGTCTTCTCTATAGTCTGTGTGGTTTCCAAATGTCTTAGTGAACAATACAGTGTCGATGTCTATTAAAGGAAAGCAACAAAACCTAAAAAAAAACCCACTCCACTCAAAAAAACAACACCATACTGCTCCAACACTACCCCCTCACAAACACACACACACTGCCTCAAAAGCCAAAACAGCAAAAGTGTCCTTGAGTCTACAAGGCAAGAACTAGATTTTTAACCACTGAGGTGAGGTCAGGAGGCCATTCAAGCTATTATCATCTAGTATTTCTGAATAAACCTTTCCGTTTCTCTGCATGAACCCATAACTTGAATTTTTTACAGAGTTTGGATCTCACACATAGAGTTACTAGCAACCTCTAAATGTGAGAAACTACCTAGAAGTATAAAAATATACAAATTCATGAAAATCCCAAGGCATAATAAGCAGGTAGATTTTGTTTGTTTTTTAACTTACGGATGATCTGTTCTTCTATTTACCCTCACACCCTCTCAGGACAAGACACAAAACCCTCTGATTCTAATGGTATAAATCCATAGCACCTCAGAGTGTACTAGGACTGCTACAAGGTTTTGTCAGCACAAATGCCATAAAAAAAACTCTAAAGAAGTTCTTGATCTCATTTTTCTATGCTTATCAAGCCCAAGATTATTAACATCTTTCAAGATTCACATAGTTAAAATTTAAAAAGTGGAATAAAAAGGAAAATAGTTTACATTTTTTTCCATTTAAGAGGAACTCCTTCAAATGTTTTCAAGACCATTCTTTCTATTTTCTCTAAGCTCTCTGAAATTTTTTACTGCATGTGACTATTCTTCACTGAGCAACAACAAGCCTTTTCTCATGCTTCAGTGTATTAAAAGTTGCTGTTGGCTCTTTTCACACGCTCTTCTTCTCCTCATATTGTGAATAAGCTACCTTCTGCAAAACAGTTGGTACAAAAGGCAACAACAGATCAGAAAAGGCAGCTAATTGTGCCCTGAACAGATCAATTAATTCCGACTGAATAGCAAAAGGTCTGGTAAGTCTTGCATTTTAAATAGATGGCCTAGTGAGATGTTTAGTGATTAAGTATATATCTAGGCATTCTCTGTCCTTTTTATAGATGAAGATCCCTAGTTATTACTGTAACACAAGCAAACAGGAACAGATAAATAGTAATATGATTACTGTAATAATTCTAAAAGGAGAATTATATGATAGACAAATAGAAAAACATTAATTTGAATTATCTCTTTACTCTTTGGACAATTACAAAATGGCCACTGAAAATTAGATTGCTGCTTCTTTAGTCTGTTTGACAGGCTAACGGGTTACACATTTTATCTTAATCCAGTTTGCCATTCTTGGTGTTTTAATTCTTATCAGGAATAAAAACATTTATTTTATGTTCTAGTATCATTATTCCAGGTTTTTAAATGTGGGATTACTGTTTCAAAATATATAAAAATACTGGGTAGAACAACAATTAAGGTTTTAATTTATGTTCACATGTAAAATGTTTGTTATGTTTTCTCTATGTTTCTGCAGATTATGCTTCAATCTCAGATACACTCTATTTCAAATGCCCTTCAAGCTACTTCTAAATCACTTTTGAATTATTGTTTAACAACCTTATATTGAATCTGTATTTCTGGTAGTGCTTAGTGTAGATATGTTTTTCCAAAATAGCAGCTGAGTGATGTAATACCACAGTTGTTATTTTATGAATGTGAAAACACAGCTTTGGGCATGGATTCAGGGTATTCAGTTGCACAATTAGACATTGGATGGTGTGTGATGCATTCCAGATATGAACAGTTGGCCGTATGATTCCTAAGTATCTACATGCAAACCACCAAATTAATCCTGATTTAATGGTAGATGTGTTTGTCAACCTCCAGAGCAAAGTCCATAAATGTTTTCAAACGGAAAGAAAGGATTAGGAGGTGGGAAGGAAGATCTAGAAGTGAGAATGGAATGAATAAGCATTGTATTGAAATACTTAACTGAATCAAATTACAATGATTAGTGCAGGAAGCAATCTCCTATCCAACAGTTCCTCTGGCAAGTTTGCAAAGCCAAGCATGGTATTAAAATTAACTGTACCACTGAGAAATAGTTCTAGAAGAAAGTACGATTCCAATGTTCTTATTAACCGCAATTGTTTGG
Organism: Anabacerthia variegaticeps; assembly: GCA_035583185.1. NCBI lineage: Eukaryota > Metazoa > Chordata > Aves > Passeriformes > Furnariidae > Anabacerthia > Anabacerthia variegaticeps. The sequence goes on from JAWWEW010000078.1 coordinate 26,303,782, forward strand.
GTGATCATTTTTTTTTCATTTTTTTTTTCTCTTGTCCACAGGAAGCAGAACCTTATTTTACATCTGTAGGTGCAGAAGACATTAGGAAGAAATAGCAAGGAGGTAGAGGTTATCACCTGCTCAAGGAAACTCCCTGTGCCAGGGAAAAGCTTTAACATGGGAAGGAATTCTCATTCAGGATGCTGGTTATGTTCTTCTTATTTGTCTGCCAGCAGGTAAATCCCTTGCTACTAGTGATAAAATTCCCACAGAAATGCCTGGGGGCCTCAAAGTAGGTCCAGCTAGGCCATGGAGCACAGGAGGAGAATTTGGCCCAGGATTTTATTGCACGCGTGAAAGGGGTTGTTAAAAAAGCACCAAAGGGGGTTTCCATTTTTGCTGTTAAAATAAGTTGTCTTTAAAACTTTAGCCACAACCTGGGGTCACCCGCGTGCATGTCAAGCCTTACACTATGGAATGCTTTTCTTTTTTCTCCATTGTAGTCCAGATTACTTTTTGTCAAGTCATTTTACCTTTTGGTCTCTAACTATGCCATTTGCACTGAAATTCACAGAATTGTCTCAATTGCTTGGAAAAGACCTCTAAATAGTGGCCTGTAATCCAGTTCTTGTTTTCTATAGCAAAGTCTGGAATAAGAAAAATGGTATTGTGAAAATAAACAGAAACATTATTTTGACTTTGGATAGAGTTGGCACGGATGTAAGACCCAAATAAGGAACATGTAACAAACCCGAAATATTGTATTTTAATCAGAGCCACATATACTGCCTTTTGTCTTTGCATCTTTCTTCCAAAACCTGCTGGAAATGTGGTATTCATGAAAATTGTAATAAAAAATGAAAATTGTTAAAATGGCAGTGAGTGAACTGGGAAGTGGAATCTTTGTAAATTATCTAGATTCATGACAGCAACTAGAGGAATTGAACTTTTTGGTTGCAAAGGCATTGACTACTGTTACTCAGTGAAACCTCTGATAACCAAACAGAATCAGAAAAAAAAAAAAAAGTAAAATAGTGAAAGGAACTTTTCACATACTGTTGTTGAAAGTGAGGTAGAGTCATTTATAGAAAGGTAGGTACACGATTACATGAACAAAAGAACTATCATGCATAGAGCCCTGCATTTCAGCACTGAGGGGAAAACTGGCACATCGAATTTGTACAACAAAAGGAAAGGGTTTATCAGCCTTTAAACGAATTATATAAAGATGATTGTTAGTGCTTGAAAAAATTACAGTGGTTAAAGAAAAAATAGCCATAGCATAAAGAGCCTAAAAATGGCCAAGTCCAAACAGATAAAGCATTCAGGGAAAATGAAAAGCAGTTGGAAGCTGTTCAAACAATAAGATAGTTTTCTTCTCCTTGTAGATGGATACAAGGTATACTAAGATTTGTATGCGCTTTCCAGTTGAAATATTGCTGGAAATATTTAGCCTCTTGCTATACATAATACCCTACAGAAAATGGTCTTAGTCTCACAATTAGTTGCACACAGAAAAACATAATATTTACTTGGAGAAAGGGAATGTAACTTCTATTTCTGTGTTTCCTTCAACACATGGGATCTGAGACTTAAAGGTCATCTTCTACAAAAGCCTACACTACAGCCTAGAGTACTCACCTGTTAAGCAGGACATAATTTTTCTTCCGCTGAACAATATCTGCATTGCACATGAAGTCTACTCCTGAAATTACATTCTTCTCTTCATCTACTATAAAATTTAGACTAAGAATACCTTCTTTAAGATGAGGAGAATACCTATCCCTCATATTAGCAAGCCCTAAGCACTGCAATGCAACCTTCCACCAGGGCTGTTCCTCCCACTCCAGCCAGCACAGAATATGGCTTGTGAATTAGGGCATTTCCTGGGAAGTGACAAGTCTGCAACTCTATTCCCCATAATAAATGGGTTATATGAAAACAAGTCTATAGAAGTCTATTTCTTTGATCACGGTTTCTTTTCTGTAGAATTATCACCATTTTCTCTTCCTTCTTAAAAAAAAAAATAAAAATCCATCTGTAATTTCCTACACCTCAAACCATGAAACAAGCCTTGTGCCTGGCTGCCTGTTTGTGGTGAGTTGAGCCTGACTGGCACCAGGTTCCCAACAACACCCCCTTATCTGTCTCTCTTCTGAGCAGAACAGTGGGAGAAAATATGACAAAAAGCTCACTGATTGATTTAAGGGCAGAGAGATCACTTACCAATTACCATCTTGGGCAAAATAGGCTTTACTTTGGGAAAAATAGTTTAACTTATTGACAATTAATTGTAATAGAGTAGAATAGTGAGAAATAAAATCACCTTCCCCTCACCCCTCCCTTCTTCCCAGGTCCAACTTCACCTTGCCTTTCTCTACCTCCTCCACCTGAGTGGCCGTCTTTGTTTCCCCTTCTTCTTTCAGGCATTCTATCCGCTTTCTCTTTTCTTTAGCTCTAGCCCCACTCTCCCTCCTGTTTTATTCCGCCACTATCTCTGTTTATGTCAGAGCCTCTTTTTGTCTTTTTCTTCACATTCAAGTCTTTTTCAACTCACCAACAGTGCTCTGAAAAATACCATAAGCTTGAGAGACTGCAACAAACATTTGGAGAGCTTCCCTCTGGTAGCTTTTTCACAGGCTCATAGATCAGTGTCCTCTTCATGCTTCTCAGCAATACAGTATTTATTAAATACATTTTCTGTGTCATATAGATAGAAAAAGAGAGATGAGCTTGACATAAAGGTGATTGGAAAGTACCCAGAGTGATTAAGGCTCAGTAGTGCTTGAATGTTTTCAAGCAGCTCTGACCCATAAAGGAGAGTTGGTCCTTCACAAAACTTCATGGAAGGCATATGACTTTAATACTGGATGAAATTTGTAAAACACACTACATACTTATCTAGGCTGGTACTGATTTCAATAGATAGTTGGATTTAAGAAGGAAATGATAAAATCATGTAAAGATAGACTCTGAAGACAAAGGCATTTCTATTTTCAGGGATGAGTGGCTCATAATAAAGAATTATATAGGAACCTACCAAAACAAAATTTGTAGAGCTCAGTGAAGTATGAATAGAAACTTGGAGGGGAAAGCAAGGGTGGAAATGGATAACAATGTTTTCAGAGAAAAACAAATGGATAAAGGCTTTTCCTGTCAACTCTTACCTAAATAATGACAAAAGATATTTTTGATGGAAGGGGAGGGGAGGGGAGGGGAAGGGAAGGGAAGGGAAGGGAAGGGAAGGGAAGGGAAGGGACGGGAAGGGAAGGGACGGGAAGGGAA
>JAWWEW010000078.1:26307312-26332094 GCA_035583185.1 Anabacerthia variegaticeps
AGGGAAGGGAAGGGAAGGGAAGGGAAGGGAAGGGAAGGGAAGGGAAGGGAAGGGAAGGGAAGGGAAGGGAAGGGGTTGTTTTACTTTAAATACATATTCGAGCAAGTAGAGGAAATAATGGAATTTAAATCCTAGATAGAAAACTTCCTGATCCATCTATTCCCCTTAAAAATATTGCCATTATCACAAATAGTGCAAAGTGCAAAGATTGCACACAGTTATTAAATAGACACTTGATTTTCATGGTACGCTTCATTATCACCTCATTATTATCATAGCTTTACTTTTGTTTTTAATTATCTTTTTACTGAATGAGAATTTAAAAAGTGTTAAAATAGCAGGATTTATTATTCAAGGACCAAGGGGAACTATGTACTATTTCCAGTATTTGTTTTCATTTGTGTTTCTTTGCTTTGTAGTGCTTTCTAATGTTTCTTGGTTTCAAATAGTTTTCTCATTATATACAGGTACTTTCATCTTCACCAGTCTTTTTCAGAAAGAAATATGAGATTTAGCACTCTGCACCTGGGGTACTAGAAACCCAGAATATGGTTTTCAGAATGTTTATTAAGGAAGTTATTTGCTTTAGTTGCATCAAAAAATATACAAAGCATACAAAAAAGAAATCTGAGTCTTACTGTCTGCAGAAGATGCACAATCTGCCTTGTCTGTGGGGTGATGGAATACATTTCAGAATATTTAGGTTGTCAAGGAACTAGACAATACCTGAGAGAGTCTTTGAATGCCATGGCATGCATTTATAAGGGAGCTGATTCCAGCCTGGAGGGTTTCCCTTCAAAGTCATGATTATGTGTGAACCAATCTATTTACTAGTACAATGGGGGGAAAAAAGTATGTTTGGATAATGCCGTCTGATGTTAGGGGGCTGCCCAAATTTTCTGATTGACCGATTTATTACCATCATTTTCTCTGTCACTGAATTTAAATCATCAGATGCTAGCTGATATGGAAAGCAACGTAGATCTACCTTCTGTTCTTACAGGAAATGACTATTCTGATCCAAGAATGCCTGATTTGCTTGTCAGCATGTCTGCAGCGGATTCTGCAGTACCTGTAATACACTTGCTTTTCCACTGCAAAATTGTAGTGTTTCATTTGTCTTCCCCAGGTGCTCACAACTACTGTGGAATACATAGCATCGATTATTTTTTATTTCAAATGTCTCATCTTAAGCTGACTGACACCACACTCCGAGGACATGAAAAATAAACATATGTTCTCTTCTGCTTCAAATCCAAACCGCTGGGATAAAAACTAATATTCTGTTCTAATATTTAAAGCTTAGCTTAGCGTTTTGCTTTGTGTGTGAGAGGAAAGCAGGTGGAGGGACTGCATGCACTTTCTGATTAGTATAGTCTAGGCTTGAGTAAGGTTACCTAATACACATTTAATACAAGTTAGAAACAAAGCGATTGCTCATTACCTTCAGATTCTCTTACTATGGCAACCCGAGAAGACAAAAATGCTGTTGCTCTCAAGTCTGTTTGCAGTCACTTTTAAAAGCTTTTAATTAAAGCAGTTTGACAGGTTTTTGAAAACTTGGTGTAAAAAAACCTCAGAAAGTAGGATTGTAAAAACTGTTGATGAAATTTAAAAAAAAAAGCAGGTTTTACGTCTCCTCCCTTTTCTCTCATCCCCTTCTTCACTCCTGCACTCCAGTTCATGAATATTTGGGGGTTTAGCATGTTGGTTACAGTAACTAAGCGTTAATTTATTCTTTGGCATATTATACCGAGATGAACCTGATTAATTAAAACAGGAAGCACCATCCCTGAAGCACCGTGGCTGGTGCATTGGTGTTGATGCCTGGGGTTCGGTGTGTAATGAGACTCCTAGCTGCAGGCAAAGGGAGACCGCACGCTTCCCCACCTCTGGCGTGGAACAGAATTAAGCATTAACTCTGTAGCAGACCCCTGCTTATCAGCAACCTTGCTATTACTACACCAACCCTGATGTGCATAAGCAATATTTTCATCCACTTCCCAAGAGATTTATCTAGCTGTTGAAGTAGAAAATGAATATTTTACAGTTCACTTGTCTGATCAATTACCTACAAGCTGCTTCAGTATTTTATAGCCAGTGGGAGAGCTGTGTAGGTGATGATAGAGAAATCTGAAGGGAATCTGTTAGCCAACTACAAAAAGGGGACTAAAACTGTGAATGAGCCATCAGTAACAGTCCCTTTGTTCATAAGGGTCTAGTCAGAAATTACAGTGTAACCAATTAAAGTACATAAATGATAATCAGCAGAATGTGAATTCCAGAGGTGAAGAAATTTGATTGCTTGATTGTAGGATAATGAAGTGCAGAGATGATTCAAAGCCAACCCCTTCTGAGTGAAACATCTCCCTCAGTACTTTGCCATTTTTGTCTTTTAGATAATTGGAATAAACTCTTTCCTAGAGACACTTTGGAAATTAAATGAACACAAAGCTAAATTGTGTGCACTTTCTAGACAAGGCATTACTGATCATAATACAGAGAGTTTCAACAACCTAAGTTCCCAGTGGTTTATTTTAATAGAAAAACTTTGTGTTGGCAATTCATTTCAAGAACATTGCACGTGACATCTTGAATAAGTTAGTGAAAACTCTTTTATCTGATTGCATATGAATTATGTCTTCTGTCTAAAAAACTGTAAGGAATAGTGGTCTGTTATTTACAGAATGAGCAGTGACAAGTTCAAATCCTTATTTAAAAACAGTGAAAGCATAAAGAAGCAACCTGGAAGATTCACGAGGTAATTTGTGTTTGCCTGTTTAAAATTCCTGCAGTTTGGCCCAAGAGCTTTAAACACATCTTCGTTCTTTAATTTACAGACGATCCTGTGAGAGAGATAAGTTTGTATTTGTAACAAGAAAATCAAATCTGATTTGTTTAGTGATAACAACAAATATCTCTTAGACTAAAATGACTTTCCAGCCTTCAAATCTAAAGCAGAAATAAATCCAGGTTCAGTTAAAATTCAGATATAGCATTGAATGTCTGGCCTTTTTTTTACTTGTTCTACAACATTATCAAGAAGTAGACACTGTAAGTATATGTTGCTGCCTGAGTACAGATTATTTGTCTCATATTATACACTTGATTAACTGCAGCTACTTTTAGGTTATACTGTGCTTTTGTGTTTTAGGAGAATGTTTCTTCCCTGTTGCAAGCTTTTGATAAAGTTCTTTTTTATTGAGCATTTATCAGTGTTTATTTAATATGGAAAAACAGACTGAGGAATGAATTATTTTTTCTACAATAAGTTCCTTTTTAACTAGCCTTTGAACTGTAAGTATTCAAAATGCAGAAAAAAAAAATCACTTTTTGTACGTATTAAAGAATTTTGTATGTGAAGAGATACATTTATTAATACTAGTTTTCACTATTTTTTGCTCTCAAAACTTTACTTACATCACTACAATGACAGAGATTTTATCTAAAGGGAAGAAAAAAATCATCTCCTATGTCCCTCATTAAAATGTCTTGTATTAATTTTACCAAGTCTCCAAAGCCTTATGATTCATAGCTGAATGCTACTGTGTTGGCCCAGACAGGATATTCTCCATGCATTACCTATGTTTTCTAGCAGAGCAACTGATCTCTCGCCATTTTACTTGCATTACATGTTTTAGTGATCCAAGAGTAGCAATTATTTGAACAATGGTCAAAAAATTGTTTTGAAAATTTTAGTGCAAATTTTTTAACTTTAATTGCCAGACAGAGGCTTGCAAGGGTCAACAGGAATGTCATTGCCTTCTCAAATTTATGATGTTATTTAACTGATTTAACACTGAATTCTGATTCCACAGCTCCATTATGTGGCTGCCATTATTGGAAGAGTGTGACATTGTATAAATGAACTTTGCTATGAGATTTAGTGTACCAAAGTCCTCCTTTGTCTGCAAGGTGAGCACCAAAACTTATTGTTGTCAGAGATGGCTTTTCCAGGCTGTCTGCTTTACAGACCTTTTCAGCTCTGAATTCTGTAAATTTATTAGGATTCAGTCATATCTTGAAAATTCTCTTGCTTCTTTAAATATGTTTTCTTGTGCATGTTCTGTAAATAGTGAGTTTGGGCAGGTATACTTGTGCCTCCTGCCCAAGATCCACACATTTAAGGAAAAATCTGCCTAAAGGTCTTGAAAGAGAATCATGGAATCATAGAATGACCTGGATTGGAAGGAACCTTAAAGATCATGTAGTTTCAATCCCCATGCCATGGGCAGGGATACCTTTCTCTAGACCAGGTTTCTCAGAGCTCCATCCAGCCTGGGTTGGAACACTTTCAGGGATGGGCCATCTGCAGCTTCTCTAGGCAACCTGTTCCAGAGTCTCACCACCATCAAAATAAAGAATTTTTTCCTAACATCTAATCTAAACCTGCTTTCTCTGTTTGAATCCATTCCCTCTCGTCTTGTCACTACATACTCTTGTAAAAAGTATCTCCAGCTTTCCTTTAGGCTCCCTTCATGTAGTGGAAAGCCTCATTTAGGTCACCCTGAAGTGTTTTCTTTTGCAGGCTGAACAAACCAAATGCTCTTAATCTTTCCTTGTAGGAGTGGTGTTCCATCCCTCTAATCATTTTTATGGCCTTCCTCTGAATTCGCTCCCTGAGCTAGTCATGATCACTGGAAAACGACTCTCATCTGACATGAAAGACAAGATTTTTGTAACGGCCATATTGCTGAGTAGATTCCAGTTTTGTGTAGTGCAACACCCACAAGAGGCACAGTCCCAAACAGTGAGTGCAGTAAGGGGGGACATGCCTTACACTCCTCTTACAGATGAATCATGAAGCAGTCAGGAGCTCAGAGCTGGCTGGGCCAGGAGGGTTGTCCTTAGGAAGAACCATGGATCATTTCTGCTGCTTGGTACAGACCATTGTCAGGTTGATAGCAGGACACTTAAATTTATGATTCTTCTCAACAGACCTATTTCTGCTTTTTCTGCAGTGAACTTTCAATGTGAAATGCACAGAAAGTCCAGCATGGAGCACAAGGCCATGCTTGCCCAGAGGACCAATTCCAATCAAACTGGAGATCTATTTGGGAGGGCAGATTCTAATCCGAAATTTAATTTTTTTCAATCAGTCTAATCATATTGCTTTAGGAAGCTTTAGCCAAGAACCAGTTAACACTATCCCATTGGGAGTTAACACTGTTCGTTTGGGTCAAAACAAGTAAAAACTCCTGTTTTCAGAAAGAAACACATTTTATATTTTTAGCTGTAAATTGTACTTCATATGTAGATAGTAAAATGTTTTCTAATTGAATTCCTTTGAAGTGTTAGCCATCTGGGAAAAAACAAGATGAAAGGACCTACAGTTATGTGGGATACTCAACATCAGAGAAAGTCAGTGGAATAGGACAATGAAATGAAATTAACAAAAAAAAAAAAAAAAAGGACAGAAACAGAGAGATATTTCTTAGAACCAGTCAATTATATTGCAAACCTGATAGATAAAAAGTGGTATATTTCAGGATTGGATGGAGACTGAAAGTTACAACCTTTACATAGTTTTGAAGAATCCTTTGCTATATTTTTTTTAATGCCTTAGTACAATAAAGATCTGAAGCCATTTTTTGCTCCTGGAAAAAGTTTCAGTTGAAGGCTTCGCACATTGAAGAACTTGACTGTTGTTATTGTGCTGTTGATACTTTATGTTAATTTTTTTTATACAAGCATCAGTCTGGGCTAACAGCTAGTTTAGCTGACGTTGTGAAAGTGGGTGGTTTTACAGACAGATCGTGCACTGCAAATTGAGAGGATTCTGCTTTTGCTAGGGTCGACTTGCCTGATATTTTATGTGTAATCTGCAAAAGCAGGTGCTTCTGGACTATGCATTACAAATGGAAACCATGGCAAAAGCCCTGAACCTTGTGGTTTCTCCCATTTTTTTAGAGAATATGAAGCTCAGTGTTTCACAGAACATTGGTTTTCCTAGTAAAAAAGTGCCCACACAGAAGGTGAAGGAAAAGTCTCTTTACCTTCTTTACCAAAAGTAATATCTTACCACACAGTTATATCTGTAAATGATTTAGGAAAAAGTGAAGTAGGCAACCATACAGTGGTCTATGAGCACATAAATAGTATAACTGAAATGAATAAACAAAATTTATCAAAGTTTATTCACTATTGCAATAAAGCAACAAGGAGCACACAGTGGAACTAGCAATAGTTTGAAAGCAAACACCATTTTACCTGACATAATGAAACTGTGGAACCTTTTGCTACTTTTTTGTTTTAGAGACCAAGGGTTTAAAGCTGAATTAGACAAATTCATGCAGGATAAGTGGTATCAACAGCTATTAAATGCAATGCCTTGGATGCAGATAAAGGCCCAGGAAATCCTTAAGCTACATGCAGATTGAATAATATTCCATGGAAAGGATCCTACTTTATCTTTATTTTGCTTCTTTAGCATACCCTGTTGGCCACCACTAATGATGAGGTTCTGGGAGAAAGGTTTGGATGAAACTTGTTCTGGGAGTTCCTAGAAAAAAAATAATAAAATTATGTGTAATAATAAAAATCTATTTGTTCTTTAGGGTATTGACAGAATGATGCTGCTCTGAGAGCACATTGTTTTTCAGCATTGTTCTGCACCTGTAGTAGAAGAGCCAGTTTTCAAAATTAATCCAATGTGTGTTCTCCTTCAGATTAAAAAATGTTTATATAATATTCTCTTGACCTATAAAACAAAAATAGAAATAGCCTGCAGGTGTGATGCAGTAAAAATCTGTTTCCAGATAGTTTTTTCTATTTCACTACAGATAGTCTTTGGACCAAAATTATTACATATTGGTGTTTTGAAGAGACACTCTAGCAATGGCTAACACACTATTATAGGAACTTGGGTTCCAAAACTGTGCTTTTCAGTCCCAGCTCCTACCTTTCTCCATGTTCAACATTCTCAGGACTTCCAGGATTCTCATTTCTACAGCAGAAAGCTTACTATGATGATAATCATTGTTTTGCATCTGGCATTAAAACAGAGACAGATAAGGTAAAATTACTTTATCGAGGGAAATGGTTGTTGCAGCAATTGCCATTGTTTTGTGCTTTTGCCATACACTGTCCATCCTGGTAAGTTCAGATAAAGAAAATGAGAATTCCTTTACCTGTCCCCAGCATCAAAAAACCACAAGATCAATGCCAAGGTTAGTCCTGCATCCTGTTCACAACAATGCCAAAATCTTAAAAAGTGTGAAAAAAAAAAATCTCATTTATTTTAACTTCTGGCAGATCATTATTTTGCTTTTATTGTAACTGAAGAAAATTATAAATAAAATTCAAAATATAAAAATATAAAATATAGTGTATTTTATAAAGCTTGTATTATTATTATTTTATATATTCTGGCTAATTCAACAGAATTGAGATTGCATGCACAGACCTTTTCTGGATTAATTGTGCATAGATTTCTATTATGTATAGCCTCCACAGTCAGCATTAAAAATAATCAGTCACAAAATCATGTAGGTTGGAAAAGACCTGTAAAATCATTAAGTCTTACCATAAAACCAAAACTGCCAAGTCTACCCCTAAATCAATGTACCTAAATGCTACATCTACACATCTTTTAAAAAGCCCCAGGGATGGTAACTTCCCTGGGCATCCTGTTCCAATGTCTGACCAGAAATGACAATGTCTTGTCAGTGAAGAAAATTTTCCTAATATCCAATCGAAACCTTCCCTGGCAAACCTTGAGGCCATTTCATCTCATCCTGGCCCTTGTTACCTGGGAGAATAGACTATCCCTTACCTCACTGCACTGCAGCAACCTTTCAGATAGTTACAGGGAGCAATAAGGTTTCCTGTGAGACTCCTTTTCTCCAGGCTAAACAACCCCAGTTGCCTCACCTGCTTCTCATAAGACATGTGCTCTAAGTCCTTCATCACAATTTCACATTCTGTGTCATCATCTTTGAACCTTATTTTCAATACAACTTATTTTGACCACACCTCTCTCAGTAAAAAGTTAACGTTCCTCATTTACCCAAATTATCCTGGCATAGTTGCAATTTTGACAAAAAATCACTAATTTCTTCACTGTCACCAAAAAAAAAGAGCCAAAGGCTGATATGGCAGAGCCATCTGGTAGTTACAACAAAGCCTTTTTCAATCTTTCTTTTCACCCTGAACTGACACATGCAATACTCTCTCCAACTTTTGAAAAATCTTAGTGCCAAAAGCTTCCTACCTGAGTGTCCCAGATGTATGCATACATGTTCTCAAAAACAATTATGTTTCAAGTTTCAGTTTCAGTATCAGAAAATCTTCAGTTTGAGCTTGAGAGCAATTACAGCTCCCAGACAGGTATGAAATCAGTGACTTTGCTTTCATTTGCCAAGAGTCTCATCACACAGAAGAAATACTTTTAGGCATTGATTTTTTCAACATTTTGGGTGTTCCTTGGACCATACTCAGAACAACCACCTTCCTACAGCTCAAAATTACTCAAAATGTAGCTTTTATTCAGTGAATTTAGATTTTTTTTCACTAATTGTGAAATATCTGTAAGTAGGCTTCTGTATTATCCTAACTATTGTAAAGGGTAATTCTCTGGGGTTTTTTGCTTGTTTGTTTTTTGGCATATTTTAGTTCAGTAGCTTGATCTAGGTAACTACCATTCTACTTGCAATTATTTGAAGCAGAGCAATTTTATAAAGCTGAGCTTTCTCAAGATGCTGAAAGTAGAAAAGCTTTCAATGAACACCCACAACAACTTACAAATTTTCAGAAATATTTTCTCACAATGAAATTGTACTCCTACAAGTCTATCTATGAAAATTAATATAAAATGAGACAAAAATAATAATGATAGGACAGTAACCGGTTTATTTAGAAAGCCAAAGTCATATGCAGTGTGAAGTGATCCAAGAGACAAGGTACTAACCTTAAAATAGGCACCGTATATTCTGGCGCTGTTACTAAATACACTGACTATTGAACCTGACGGTTGTGTGAAGTTTATCTTATTGCTTGTTTTTTCTCTTTCTTACTCTACTCTCTGTCCATCATTTCTACTTAAACTGTAAGCAAATCATAGCTGGTACTTTTTTCCACAATATATTTTGGACATTTCCTTGCACAGGGAGGCTTTCATCTCTATAGGCACTCTATCAGATAGTCTAAGAGATCTAAGAAGACAGAGAGAAGCCCAAAATTTTTTGTCAGACAAATGTATTTCTAAAATCCCAGTGTTTAACCAAACTAATTTCTTCCACATTTTCTGAAGTTCATGATATCTTGATATCTTTGAAGGGTTAAATATAGGCACACTTCCATGCATACCTTTTCTTCATTACAGAAAATGTTATTTTCCTATTGGCTGGCTCGGTCTCCATTCCAAAATAGCAGAAGATATGAGAATTCATAAAGTATCACCTTACTCATTATATCTGGGACTTTTTTTTTGCCTGCTTTAAAGTCTTTTGCATTATGAATGAGTGCCCTTTGGACTGAATTCATCCCCAGTTTTCTATCAGGAGTTATTACCTCCATCCTGGCTGTTATCCCAGGAGCAATGCTTGATGACATTGCTGTGCATGTCTTCTCAATCTATCGGAGCTTTTGCTCTCATAGTTATTTCAACAACTTTTATGGCAATCATTAGTTAAAGCTGTTGAGATACATCCCACCCACCCACAATGGATGCTGATGTTTTCAGTGTCTTAGGGAAAAGCCTCTGCGCTATAATTTCCACAGAGTTCTAGTTTTTGAGATACCTTTAGCTATTTCTTTTGTAAAGAGGAAATCCAATTTCATCTTACAACTTCATATGGATCATAATCTGCTGGTTGCAATGATGCACCTGTGCATGATGTCTCAGTTGTTTTTTAAGCTGTTTTTGAGTTATTTTTAAGTCCAAAGCTTAGATGGCACCTGAGAAAAAAAAGTTAGACAAACAGATGACTTGTTGAGTTGAGGCATTCTGGCTTTGAATCTGTTCCTGGGCTGGGACAGAGTGACGCTGAAAGGTAAAGCAGCTAGCATCTTCGTGAGATGAAAAAAACAAATTAATGGGGAATGTTATAACAGAAGTTTATAAAATCACAGTAGTTACAGAAAAGAGAAAGAGTGAACGATTTTTTAAATGTTTCAAGAACTGGACAGCATAAAATGTCAGGTGGCAGGTTCAAAACAAAAAGAAAACTTTTCACAGCTTCATAATTAGGCTTTTAAATCTCCCACTACAGAACAATATGAATACTGATGTGAAAAAATGTGTTCAGAAAGCAACCAAATTAATGCAATAAAAATCTACAAAAGATCACTTAAAACCTTTGAAAAAAAAAAAAAAGGAAGAAGAAAAAACCAAACAAAAAGAAGACCAGCGAATTTGTGGAGGCTAGCAGAATTTCATGTAAAACATGCTTACACTGTTTGTACATCTTTTCTAAAATGTTCTTTCTGGGTCCCTCTTGGAAACGCAATTCTTGATTACATAGACCTTTGTTTTACAGGACTGTATCCACTTTTAGGTGGAGAATGATAGCTTTTAGAAACCTCACAAAACTGACCTTCTGTGATTCAGCACTTGCAGAGCAAAAATTCTATTTTTGTCATTAGTGCAAAGTGTGGTTTGTGAAAGATGAGGTGGAATAGTAATGACACAGGGCTAGAGTGCTAGCACATCCTATAACACCTCCACTGTGCTCCTGATATTTGCTGTCTGTTATCACAAATTGTTAGATAGATCAGTAAAGTGAAGAGAGGAATACTACACAATTTCCTCAGTCTTTTTTCCTGTTTTCTTCAATGCAATGATTTTGACTACAGAAAATTAGTGGAGGAATGTCAAATAATTTTGCTCACTGCACAAAGTGATACTTAGGCCAATCATCTATTGACACACAAATTAAACACCTTCTTAAAAAGTGGTGATTGCACACAATGGAAGCTGAGACATTCTTGGCTATATCTGTTCATAAGGACTCAAAAGAGCTAGAAAGTTAAAGGGAGAGTGGAAAGAGGGAAAAATAATAATGAAAAAAATTTGAACTCTGTAACAGAGTTTACTGCAGTGTCAAGTTTCCAAGTTAATAACTATTCTTCCTGATATGTGAACCTATAATATTCAGAGAACGACATAATCGTAGAAGGTTTTCAGGTTGGACAAGCATTACTTTGCCTTGGCAAATTCATGACGACTAATCCTGTTTACTTTCTTGTCTTTCATGTGTCTGGAAATGGTTTCCAGGATTATTTGTTCCACCATCTTCCCACAGACTGAGGGGAGTCTGATAAGCTTGTAGTTCTCTGGATCTTCCTTCATGCCCTTAGGAACAAGAGTTATTTTCCTCCAGTCCTGACGCACATGTCTCAGTCATCAAAGATTATTATTGAGAGTGGCCTCCTCAGCCAGATCTCTTGGTATTCCTAAATTATCTTTGTTCAACCTTTTCCACAAAGGAAACAAGGTAACTTGTTCCTGCAGTCTGTCCGGCAGCAATCTTCTGTATTTCTGAAAATTACAAAAAATCACTCCACATTCTTAGTTAGCCTAACAACATATAGTGGTGTTGTAAGTGGAGCTATAACTGTTCTCAAACTGCATAAACTAATTCACTCTGACTTAGGAGCTCATTGAAAATCTTGAGTTTCTTGATCAATATTTGCTGGTGGGTTTGGGGCAAGGTGACATTTACTTTGCAACAGTAGAGACTTTATACTGTATACTTTACCTACTGAAAGTACTTGTAACAGTACAATGGTGTTTGCCCTCACAATAATTTCAATATAATGTTGACCATAGAAAATGAGAAAAGCAAGTAGAGAAGATAGTCATACAGTTATAATTCCAGTACATTATACTCACAGTATGAGAATGAAAACAGACTAATATTTCTGTAGCACCCTTATTTAACTTCTTCGTCTGTTCACCATGTTCTTACTACTTCATGTCTTTTGCAGTCTGATGATTTATGAATTTTATTTTAAAATTTAAAATAACACAGATTTTAAAAGCCATATTTCTGGGGTATGTGGGGTTTAAAATGTATGCTTTGTTTATAACTTTCCTTATAATTAATAGGAATTACAGAACACAGTGTAAAATATATAAACCCCTTTCTGTCTAAAAGGTACGTTACATACAAATGTATTTTTATATTTTGCACCTAGCTTTGAAATCCTTCTCAAATATCCAGTTATTAAAACCTTGCGTATTTAATTGCCAATGAGAATAAAAATGGAAATTTTATCCCAGTTATTACTCTTTTCTTTAAAAAAAGTTTGTGAATGAGAAATTTAATAATCTTCACGCTACTCTAGCAGGAATATTATTGAAGGAATAGTGCTTTACTTATAAAACTGCTTCCACAACCATAGTCCTCCTGTAGGGTTGTGAACATTTTGGAGTTCTCCCTTCAGTGTTTCTAGGCATAAGTCATATACCTGTATTAAATCTCTAGACAATTCGTTAGGTCTCCCATTTGAAAGGCAGAGATGGAAAAAAGCTGGTAGACCACATTCTTACTCTAGCAGAGGGCTAAGGAATGTACCTTAAACAAATGAGAGTGAGAGAGAATCTCCCCCTCTTTGGACAAAATGCCAAGTGGAAAGGGTGAGTAAACAATATTTTAATAGAAATGGGAATCATTTTCATTCTTTGAAAGAAATGTTCAAGACAAAGGTGAGAACAGCACATCCCAAGCATAGATCAAGGCCACTTTCCAGGTAAACTGGGCACTTTCTTGCCCAGAAGATGTGGTGTTCGAAATCTACCCATTTCCTCTCTATTGTGTCCTTCAGCTGATCTGTGTGCAGACATCAGTCTTATTTTGGAGTGATTAATTTGCCCATAGCATTACAGTGGGGTGTGGGATGTTCATTCTACTCTCTGAGCTGCAGACCTTAAAGATAAGTGGTGGAAAACACACAGGAAAGCCTTTTATTAATGTAGTCTCAGAAGGCAAACAAAAACTTTTTCAGAATGCTTGGATTCCATTGTGAATCTAAGAGACTAAGACATATACCTCCACTAACTTTGGAGTAAGAAACTGAAGTCCCTATTATGCAAAACTATTATTCCAGACAAAATATTTTTTCCACACATCAGAGTTTACCCCTGGCCAACTACGAGGCTGACTGACACAGCTGCTCACTCACTACCTCACCAGCAGGATCAGGGAGCGAATCATAAACGTAAGAACCAGAAAAATCTTGTGTTGTGATAAAGACAGTTTAATAGTAAAACAAAAGCCATGCATGAAAGCAAAGCAAAACAAGGGATTCATTCCTTACCTCCCATGGGCAGGCAGGTGTTAAACAATCCCCAGGAGAACAGGGCTTCACCAGGCACAATGGTTACTTGGGAAGACAAACATCATCCCTCCAAACCCCCTTCTTCCTTCCTCCCCGAATTTGTATACTGAGTATGATGCCATGTGGTATGTAATATCCCTTGGTTCAGGTTGGGTCAGCTGTCCTGGTCATGTCTCCTGTCAACCTCCCATGCACTCCCAACTTCCTTGCCAGTATGGCAGTTCAAAAATCAGAAAAGGCTTTGACTCAGTGTAAGAACTGCTCAGCAATAACTGAAATATCTCTAAATTATCAACCCTATGTTCAGCACAAATCCAAAACACAGCCCCATACTAGCCACTCCGAAGAAAATTCGCTATATCCCAGAAAATGCAGCACACCACAGAATTTATTTTGTTCTCCTGCCTTTTCAAGCCTGTATTTAAAACCATGAAGAGAAAGAAAACCAAACTCTCCTTGGGAGGGATACATTTACAACATATGTTTTGAACATCAAGTCTGTCAGTTCTGCTAGTTAATGACTTCTTATAGTGTCCTATTTGATCCCATATGAACCAAATTCAGTTCACTCATCTTTGATAGGCACCTTCACCCAGATATCCTTACAAAATGTCCCTTTTATCTTATCTATAATCAAGCCATTGTCTAGATTGTTTTGAGGAATTAATAAGTTTATGATCATTCACCAAACATATTCAAATTGTTCTTTCACCAACTCCAAATTATTTCAAATGTGGATTTGTTACATTCCTGTTTTTTCCTCCTTTCCTCCTTCCCTCCCTTCATTCCTCCCTCCCTCTATATATAATTAGTCACTGAAAATTGTCTCTCTCTATGCCTGGAAGATCTTTTATACTCCAGCCATAGTTCTGTTTCCCTGCTTGAAAAAATCCTTCAGCTGGTGAAATCTCAGTAATCTAATGATCACAAACCCATTCAGGAGTGTTCATGACCACTCTTCCTCTTAAAAAAAAAAGCTATAATTAAGGCACAGGATCTTCAAAAGTAAGAAATAACTATCAAGTTTAAAGAATGTGTTGTAATGCAATTTTACTAACAGCTCAGTTGTCATAAATAGAATTTTAAAGTTTATTTTAATAAGTACTTCTAGCCCATAGGCAGTTGTAAAACTAACAAGCTACAAAGCATGATAAAATCAAAGCTAGCAGTCTGAAAAAATTTACAGTTACATTACTGCTCATTTCTGGTAGCTGGTCCCCTTAATCTGCTAATTTTTAATCTTTCAAATTTAAGAGAAAATGCTAAATCAGTTTTATATCATTTCAAAGGGTAATAGAATTTACTCTGCTAATGTGAAGCCATAAACCTCAAATTGTTCAAATTGTCTTTTTGCCTTTGACTTATGTTTTCTTGTGACCTAGAAGATATCTAATACAGACTTGACTTTGTCAATAGTAAAACTGTTGGTGAACATCAAAGACCCCAGTAGACTCATATTTTGCCTCTTTGCTGGACGGCCATGGCAGAGAAAGCAGTGGCAAAGCTGATGAAGGAGAATGCGTTGCACAGGGTGATATACACTGTGCAGTCATAGAATGGCTTATGTTGGAAGG
This sequence comes from Anabacerthia variegaticeps, assembly GCA_035583185.1. NCBI lineage: Eukaryota > Metazoa > Chordata > Aves > Passeriformes > Furnariidae > Anabacerthia > Anabacerthia variegaticeps. Next base: position 26,322,168 of record JAWWEW010000078.1, read on the forward strand.
GACCTTGAAGAGCATCTAGTTCCACACCCCCAGCATGGGCAGAGACACCTTCCACTAGATCAGGTTGCTCAGAGCTCCATCCAATCTGGCCTTGAACACTTACAGCAATAGGGCATCCACAGCTTCTCTGAGCAACATGTTCCAGTGCGTCATCATCCTCACAGTAAACAACTTCTTCCCAACATCTAATCTAACCCTTTGCTCTTTTAATTTAAAAACATGGAAGAGACAAAAAAAACCAAACAACAACAACAACCAAAAAAAAAAAACAACCAAAACAAACAAACCAACCAAACCAAACCAACCAACCAAACAAAAAAAACAACAAAAAAAACCAAAACAGCCAATCCTAATCCAATGCTTTATTCTCGGATATCTATATGTAATTATTTTCATGTTTGTTCTTTACATTCACCTGCTCAAAATTTAACTTTACTCATACTATTCCTCTAGTGCTTCATCCAAGAAAAAAGATGAATATTTGGCAAATAGAAGCAAGTAATCTCTTCTTTGAGGCATGAAGAAAGTTTAAGTGCTCAATATCATGACTTTTTCTGTTACAATTTTACTTGGAAATCAAAAAGACAAGGAGAATGAATTCCTAAGGCAATAAAAGCTTCTTGTAAATATTGTCTTGTAAATATAAATATGGGTAGCCTTTAATGTAATAGTTTAAAGTACAGTTTACAAGAGGCTTTATGGGTTAGATTTAGAATGCAGATAAGCAAAGCCTGGTAAAAAATGAGTGTTAAAAAAGGCAGTCACTTCTGCCTTTATACTGTGCATCTGCTCACATCACTAAACAACCTTTTTATAAAAAATATGGAAAGAAAACAAAATGCAAAAGACCACGGGAGATAGAGCTGGATTTCCTGCTTGAGACTAAGAACTGAGCCCTAGTTTTACAAAGTGAGTAGAAAACCTAGGTAAGGTGCTGTGGCTACATGGCACAGCTCTGGATTAACAATTGCAGTTCTAGTGCCTATATGGCTGCAGTAGCTGAGAAGGACAGAGGAGTGCTCTACCAAGCTGCGTCATTTCCAGTTCTCAACCTGGCTCAGTAAGAGGGCATTCAACTGTGTTCACCCAGCCCTGTTCGAACGTAGGTTCTCTGACAGTTATCAAAGCCAAAGTAATTAACGGGAAACATGGTTTGTGCCAGTGCAGATGTAGCAGAAGAGTGTCCTTCAAAAGCACAGCTGGAGAAGACACAAGAAATACAGGGAGAATGGAGTAACTTAGCCAGAGTAATCCAGGGTCAGTCTGATGTACTTTCCTCATGCTAACAGCCCAACATCTACAATGGCAAGAATCGATCCAAACACCCCTGCAACAGGGATCCATAGGCATTTCTCCATATAGAGAGTGTAAGAAATAGGGAAGGCTTCTGAGTGACAAGCCTAGAGAGAAAGCTTCTTGCGCAAGTGCCTTCTCAGGACTCAAATCTCCCATGCACTCAAAGCGTTTCAGATTAAAGGTTTTAAAGTGCTGTTGCTGTATTAGTTAATTTTTTGTAATTATTGTTGCTTATACTAGCAAGGATGAAAGAAAACAAAACTTACCACATAAATTCAGCTGAGTCAGACTCTTTACACGGAAATTTAAGGCCAGATGTTTGTCAGGCAAAACAGAAGGAGAAACCCAGGCAAGAGTCACCTTGATGTATCTTTGGCTGCATTTTACATGCCAATTTGTTCAGTGCTTTAATTGCATGAATGTTTAAAAAGCAGGGGGTGATAGTCTATTTGCTTATGTGTCTTGGGGAGTAAGTCTGATATGTTGAAAGGACAAATGTAGCAACTGTGAAGACTGGCAGGGATTAAAACAAGAGTAATGCAGAATGGTTAAATAATGGAGCAGCTCTGGATAAAAACAAAGACAAAGCTGGGAAGAATAGTGAGATATAACCACAATCACACAAGAATAGCTAAAATGATCCTGATCAGTCTGAAAGAAGAGGTGCACAGAGTGACAATTCTGTTTACAGGAGGAATTATGGAGCAGAGAGAAGATTGTTGATCAGGAAGACACCTTCACATAGTTGCTTACCTTCAGCACCAGACTGGGAAAAAAGGTGTAGTTCAAATTCATGTCTGCAAAGGCAGAGTCTCTTTGTAAGACTCCATATGCCTCCTGTTGTGTTTCCCCACTGCTGCTGTGTTTCGTTCAAACATTCAGAACTTACATAAAAGGGTAAAAATCTCACTGAAAAAAACCATCATTATTATGTACCACAGGACCCTGGAAATCCATGTAAATCTACTTAAAACATTGCTGTTAAATTCAGCTTTTAGAAAAACCTTCAATACTTCCTACCCCATGCCAGTTTTGCAAACGTGGCTGTGTTATTGTTGATCTTTCTAGATAATGTGCTATTTCTTTTCTTGACAGGCGTACAAATGCACTTAATTCAGAATTCTCTCTAAGAAAAATAACAAGTTTTGAAAAGCAAAATATTCTAGTCTTCAAGTTTAGTTTCCAGTGGCAAAACAAAACCTTATCTGACAATAAGTGTTTCTTACTGGTAAACTTGTTAGTAGACATGCCATTTTTTACATTGAGTTTGATAAGTTAGTGCAGGGTTGCACACAATTCATGAGTACCATTTATCTGTACCAAGAGCCTTTTTTTGGTGAAGATATGTATTAAATTTTCAGACATGGACCAGTAGCTAAAAAGGTGCAAAGAGACCTTCACTTCCATTGACTTCACTGACATCAGGAAAGACAAATACACTTCTCTCTGGTGGAGAATGATGTCATTCCGACAATCCATTTATAAATAAGTTAAACAAATAATTTTTAAATGGTTATGGGAGCAGTAGCAAATGAGCTCATTGTGAGCAACCAAACAATATGTGCAGCCTATGCAAAGGTAATTCGCTTGATGCAAACAGATCTGTATCTTGCTCTTTTATTAAGTTTGGCAGGTTTGGAGCAATACCCATAAGTATCTCATCGAGTCAACACAGTTGGTCTGTTCTTTCTCTAAAACAACATGCCATTACTTACATATAATACCCTATATACATACAGGGCACTATAGTTGTAAGAGAAAAAATCTGTCCAAGTGTCAGTATAACCTTGAATAGCATAGAAGGTATCTCCCACTATTTTGGACCAGAAATTCTACCTAAAGTGTAAATGTGTGGGGAAAAATGGCAGTGAAGTTCTGAAAAATCAGAATTATCTGATGAAAGAGATTCTGTTGGAGTTCTCTTTCTGCTCTGGTCCTGGGAATAGGTAAAATCTATGTGGCCCAAGACATTTAAATACTTTGGCAGGAATGATGCATCAAGATGTTCACATAAGTCTTTACTCTTTTTGTTTTAAGCTAGTCCTTTTTGAGGGAAGCTGAACAGGGAAAACAACTGAAACAAAGAAACACAATTTCTTTTCTCACAAAAGGAACGATTCCTTATCAACACTGAAATTTATTTTTTTTTCATTTTTCTTTTCTTATGAAATACCTTGTGATTTAAAATAGAGCAACAAGGAAGTAGAGCCTCACACAGGTTGTTTAAAGCATTATTTGGAAGAGGACAGGAAGAAGGTCAGTGAACAGTGAATATCAATACCTACTTTGGATACAATCAGAAAATATTCTGAGTAGTGTGGCTGGCTGTGATCTCATCTATGTGTGTTTACATAAAGCCACACCTAGAATAGCACATGCTTTCTCTGCATGGTTGGAATCAAGGGAGACTTTCCCAGTTCCTTTTGTATGCAATATATAAATCCATTCCAACTAGTCAATCTCTATGCTGAAGGCAGAAAAGTAGATGGAAATTTTAGAAAATTATTTTAGTTTGCTGATGGCACTCTGGTTCTGTCACATATTTTATTTAATCTCTGGATTGCACTGATATAGCAAGATATTTGATCTAACAATGTAAAAACAGAATAAGTACTTTTTAATCACAGTATGTGATTAGAATGTGTTCTGAGAAATAATGGAACACAGATTATGTTTAATTGTAAGTTCAGATTCCTGCTACTTGATTATGATAAAATTATCACAAATGTGGAGCTACATCTATGAGGTTTTATGAATTTCAGGTTCCATTGTTAATGCTTTTTAAGTACATATAGCAATTAAGGGAAACAAACATGACTTCTTCTGGTTTAGAGGTGTCTTTGGCACTGTACCAACTCAGCTAGCTGTCACCTCCTATAGGTTTCTATGTCATTGGAGAACAGAAGGAGCTGGCAGCAAGATGATCTCTCTGAAATTCTGAAGTGGTTTCCCTTTAACTGAAGAGACTGACTTTTCTGTTAAGAAAGCAATTTAGAGATGATGTTACATAACCATTAATTAGAATACCCTTCAAATACCCTAGAGAACAGATACTGACCTGTTTATTATGTAACAATCACCTTGTAAACTAAGAATCAGGCTGTCAGATGAATGTCAAAATATTATACTCAGCATTATTCTTTTTTTAATTCTAGTCTGAATTGACCATTGACCTCACTCACCATTATTTCTGATCTCTCTTCTAAGACTTTGCTCCACCCAGTCCACAGCCTGATACATAACTTCTTTCTCAGGAATGTCAAGTAGATTATAGAGTTATATTTAAATAATGATATTCTCTTCCTGTTCAGGAATATCTAGATTTGGAATAAAATGTCAAGCTTGTTGTCCAAAAATATATATACTTCGTGGTTTTTTATATATATATATAAATATATATATTTCGTGAAGTTATTAACCTCTAGAAAACCAACACATACTCTATAAAAGAAACGGCTACTTGCTGTTGAAATAATTAGAGAATATGCCACTTAAGCCAGTACGGGTTTCTTTCTTGACAAGGATACTTTAAGTCTGATGCAACAGGAGAAATTAGACACTGAGTGACATGATTTCCTATTGATTTCTTATTATTGTTCTTGTGTCTTTCAATCCATTCTGAACTGTAGAGAGCACCAGAAGAAAGAAGCTGATGTTCAAGTTAGAAAGTATGAGCTTCATTTCATATGTGATTGATTTTCTCTTGATACATGATTTTCACATTGTTAGGTAGTTTCTTACCTATGAATTGTATTGGGACTGACTAGTTCTGCATCTGCTGAAGTGACATTTTGAATCTCGTTTGGAAGGTGCCAAGTTCATTTCCACTGTGTTATGTCATGCTCTTACAATGTGTATTTGGGGTTTTCAGGAAATGCTGTTTTCCTAAGAGCTATGAAATCATCCCTTAGTTTTACATTATGCACCATCTAGTATCATACAATGGCCAGAAATCTATGTTCCTACTATCTTGCTCATAAATACTCAGACTCAATTAAATGACAACAGTGATCAAGGTGGAAAGGAGGGTCTGTGTGTTACTACAGCTCAAGGGTAATGATAATTGTCACCTCTAAAGTTACACAACATAACACAGTGATATTTCCTTTAAAAAATAACGAGATTTCTGCAGCAGTCTGTGAGATTTGGGGTGGCTTCTGTTTTGCTTCGTTTTCTTTCACTGAAATGCAAAACACCTGGTCTGAAAAGCTCACACCAATGTGTCAGATGAAGATTTATAGAATTACAGTGATTAAAAAGGAAAAGTGTTTTACAATAAACTGACACATCTGCCATGTGTCAATATTTATTTACAGGCACCTTTAGATGTCTTATAGGAAAATAGATTATTGTTCTTCCCCTGCTTTATTTTGACTGAAATCAATATTGGAAAAATAAATAAATAAATAAAATTGCAGATTGCTGTTCTCTTTTTACACATGGTTGCACTGGTTCTAGATAGCAGAAAGGGAAAATGATGACCTTTTATTATTTATTGATCTATCTGTGCTTCATCTGTTCTTTCTAGGGTTAGTTTTCAGCTGTCAATAAGGCATTGTCCCAATAGCTGCATTTGATTGTTCTGTGTATACAGCTGAGCTTGTTTAAACCATCTTGGCATGCACTACATATCTGTAGAAATTAGATTTTGCCTTTAAAATAACCAGAAAAGCTGTTCTACTGCTCATTCCATAATCTATGTTTTCAATGGATTTAAACATTTGTTTTGGCACAAGTATGGAATCTTCTTTCTACAAAAACTGCATGAACAATAGCATTACATCAGATTTTAGTAAGGAAGAATATTCGCTTGGGAACCTCAACTTTAATTTTCTCTTCATTTTCTTTAGAAAATGTGTCAGGTTAAAACAAAAACAATGATAATAATATTCTTTGAAAGAATATATGTAAACATTCTGCTTTTTCAAGAGGGTTGGGTTTTTTTTTTTTCCTTTATCAGAATGGAATATTTCCTCAGTTAAAAAAAAAAAAAAGAAGAAAAAGAAAAAATAAAAAAGAAAACAAACCAACCAACCAAGCACATACACACACACACACACACAAACCGCCCAAACAAAACAAAACAAAAAAAAACAAAACAAACCAAACAAACAAAAAAAACAACCAGGGCGAAAAAAATCATATGTTATTAATTATCTTACTTCAAAGAATTGAATAGATTGGATGCTTAAATTGTTCTAGATTAGCTTAAAGTCTGCAGTGATCTCTGTTCAAGCGGTCCCTATTGTAGAACTCCCATATGGAGTATTAAGCAACGCAGTGATAGATTGTTTGAAAAGCAGCTTTGCTGATTACTTACCTGGTTAGACCTTAAGAGAATATTTTTTTCAAAAAAGTCTAGGGGAAACATTCAATAGCTTCAATAGAAAGTATAGAAATTTACTTATATACTTGAAATAAATGTATATAAGACATGCATAGTTCTAAAGATCAGAATATGTTAGCCAGCTTTTCAATATGTCATGATTTTGTGTGCCACACCATAAGCCTGTCAAACTTCCTTAAAATCCTTTTTGAAGTTCAAAGTATTCCACCTCTCTGAGAGAATAGTGACATATTTCTCCCTGTATGCACTCTTGTATTTTCATAAAACTTGTAGTGAGATAATTTGGGGTTTCTTCGTATCTCTTGTTCATCTGAGGAAGTTGTCGAATGGGTTAAAGACAAGAGAACAGATAGACTCAACAGAATCACAATCAGTGTGAATGGACATTTTTCTTTTGCATGAAATCAGATAAAAAATTCAGCTAGTTTACCAAGGATATAATTAAGTTACTCAGGAGAGAAAGCAGTGCTATAAGACTTTGTATACTGAAAACATCAAAGAACTTATATGTGAAGTTAGGAATGCAGTCTGGAGAAAAGTGCATGTAGCACATGGAGATGAAAAAGCAGAAGAAAAATATATGTAGTTTAACATAGTTATTGTACTTCTAAAGTTTTCATGCAGTGGTTTGCCATAGATCCCATTCTAAAGGATTAAGTATATTTGCTTACACAAGAATATTCATTTTAGCCTGAGGAAAAATGGGTCATAGATTACTACTTTTCCAGGAATGACTTTGAAGAATATTTATTTAAAAGTAGACAGGAGAGGACAGAGGAGCCATCATACAATATCTTTAAGTTTTGAACTTGCTGGAAAGATCAGATAGTTGGCATAGGAAAATCTGAGCAAGCTTAATGCACCAAGTACTGTTGCTGCATTAAAAAAAGCAAGAACATTGGACTGTATTGCTAGAGGGCACACAGTATATGTCAAAGTAGTTGATACCATACCCATGTAAACTATAAATTGAACATTATTTAGAATGGTGTATATAGTTCTGTCACCATATTTTAGCAAGGGTATGACTGTGCCTGACGAGAGACTGTATATTATGTTAACATGTAGACTAAAGTCACGTGCTAAAGATTAATGTAATAATTAGAACTGTAGAAAAAAACCCTTCACTAAGCTTCTCTAAATAAAGACTATTTTTTATTGTCTAGTCTTACAAATGTGCTATTGGCAGCAACTGTGAAACCTACTTCAAGTTAAACTTGCACTTTTGTAAAATATGAGGACTCCAAGTCCACTGTTTACCAGACCATATTAAAAGACAGAATTCACACTCTCAGCAGTCATCAGTTTTATGACTCATGCCTTGGAGAAGGTAGCCCAGCTCAAAAAATTCCAGCACCATAGTCCAGGCAGTGGGTGTGATGTTAGGTCCAATGTGTGACCCAAACCTAACTGACAGTATAGACCTGGGCCAAAGTTCCTTACAGGGTATCTTGGGATAGTATGCAATTGATAGAAAGTGATATTCCAAGCAATTTTACAATATGTGGACCTATCCTACTTAGGGAAATGGAATTAAATGGGATTTATTATATCTGAAAGGCAAAAATATATGTTAGTCTTGTTTTGTACTTGGAAAGAAAGTCTTCCAATAGGGTGTCAAGAAATACTGCATTCACTGGTTTTGGGAGAAAGCTTCTATATAGAAGAAAGAAAACCTGCCATTTTTACTGTCCATTGCCAATGAACATCAAGCTGGTTTGATGTCTTCTGTTTATTATGTTTTTGCTCTGGGAATTTAAAACTGAAATTCACTTCAATATTATCTTATTTTTGAAATAAATTGTTTCATTCCCCCATCCATGAAGTAAAGCACACAGCACTGGATTAATTTAGATTAAGGGAAACAACAAAGAACAAAAAAAAGACAAAGAGAAAAATTCAATGAGACAACACTTAGTGCTTTTTCTATAGAAGTGATAGCATTGTTTCCATGCAAAATAGCCTGAGAACTCTATACGGAAAGGAAGTTCTGAAATTTAAGGGTGTAATAGATAAGAAAATGAGTGTACTTTTACAACATGAACTACACATTTATACTTACTATTTTATTCTTGTTGGCTTGAGTGACAGGAACCGAACTGTTTCACATTATCCATCTTTATATTTTCCTTTTCTCTTGAAAATAATGTAAGTATCCAATAGGAGTGCGTAGATTTGCAAAATTTGTAAAGAAATACAGAAAAAAGGATGTTAACTTGTGTTGCATTCCAATGTCACTGATAATGACCTTTTTTCACTTAAATCTGTCACTGTCTCAATCTACTTGTCAACAGTTTAATGTATGACTTCCCTGTTGTAGTTCTACTCTTAAGTACAAGATCATTTTGAAGTATCTCCTGTCTTCCTTTAGTCATGGTAACAGGAAAAATAACTGTTTCTATATGCCATTTGAACTATATCTAAGTGATATCAAAGAAAGTGACAAAAGTTAACCTTAGAATCATATGGGAAACAGTTAAGCACACACTCTAGAGGTTATTTTTTTTCTTTTCTATAGGGTCTTTCACCAGGATACAGTTTTATTATGCTCCTGCAGTATTACTGCTACTCTCAACTGACATAAAATCTATAATCATAGGAACTTGGCAAATACTATCACAAAAGACAAGCTCCAATGGCACAGGTACCTTAAAATATGTGTACAAAATTATGACTTTACACAAAGGGCTTGCTGCAGCCTTCCAGAGGGCATTGATCTAGCATGCTGTTTTCAGTGTGATATTTTAGATGACTGAAATATTCATGTAAGCCATTATAAAGGGTCCCACAAGTGGGAGTACCAGGCTTTTCTGATCACTGTCTTGAATTTATTCATTTCTATTTCATATGAGACAATATATGCAGGGCAGATATTTTTACTAGCATAAGTTAATGCTTAAAAGAATCAAAATAGACAGCAGATACATTAAAAAAATACATTGTTTTACTGGCAGCATAATCCATATACTAGAACGGTGAGGAAAATAGTGTGGTGTTAAAGCAGAAACTCTGAATAACTGACAAATAGTTACTTCACTCACAATAAAACTGAGTTTGCTGTATTATGTGCTCCTGATTTCAGCTTTCACTGATAATTTTGAATCGCTAGCATAAACTAATATTTGCCCATTTCTATGGCTTCTTGGTAAATTTTTAGTGAACTGAAAAAAAGACTGCATTTGTGCAATACATTGCAGACAGTGTGTGTATGTTATAGTTTCAAACCTTTTGAATTCCTTCCACAAGCTTGGAGGCAATGCATTAGCATAACTACAGAGGTTAAC
>JAWWEW010000078.1:26332194-26395615 GCA_035583185.1 Anabacerthia variegaticeps
TGTTTCTAAATTTAAGAAGAGCGATTATTTTATTTCTTAGCCAATAAAATATCTTAGTTTCCCTTCAAACTAAGACAGTGTAAAATGCATAAATAGGTGTCTGGGTTTTTTTTTCGCAAGTCTCATCTTCCAACAATTCAGGTGTTTGCAAAGCTGCAGTGAAGGCCATTGCAATTCCTATTGTCATACCTTTGCTGTACTTGGTGCTCTATATCTAAGTATTTGCAAGGGTATATATTCTGAAAGTATGAAAATCCTTTTGCAACCTTCTATCTCAAAGAAACAAAACCAAAAAGGTAAAAAGGAATGCTTAGTGTACTTTCCACAAAAGTAAGGTGTGCACCTATGGAAGAAATGAAATTATCACATGCAGTAATTATGTATTTATTTACTTATTATAACTATTTGGAAATCAGATATATTTTAACCCACAGAATCATAGAACCATATAAAGGCTTGGATTGGAAGGAATCTTAAAGATCACCTATCATCCCCCTGACCTGGGCATGGACACCTTCCACTGGATCAGATTGCTCAAAGTCCCATCCAGTACTGCTATGCTTCCTTCTCCACCTCTGGAGATGAGAGGAGTTTGGCAAAGAATGATGAGCAGGAGTCAGTCTCGCATTTTCTGCTATCTAAGAGCTAACTTTCATTTCAGTCAGACAGAGTTGGACAGGAAAATTTAAAATTAGAAAGTCCTGGTTGTGTCAACAGAAAATAAGTCAGAATGAGACTCAATACACTTGCAGTGCAGCTGTGAAGCAACTAACAGCACCTTATTTTCTAGGGATATTTTGAAAGAATTCTTTTTCTTCTTCTCTTTCTCTTCACATGTCTTTTTGCAGCCATGGCCTACAGTGTCCACCACTGAACTGAGGTCAGAGTTTAACTACCAGATATGTACAGTTTGAGCCTTCTTCCTTAAGCGTTACAGCATCTAAACCATTCATGATGCTGTACACTACACTTCATAAACTGACATTAACTATTAAGCAGAAACAACTATCACTATTTTTTTTTTCTATTATCAATTTTTTTTCTGTTCTTAAACATAAAGGAATCCAATTTTCATCAGAGAAAAAGCGCATATTCAAATTAGAATTTTAAAACTTTTTCAGTTACTGTAACTAAAAAATTACTATGACAATCTTATCCTTAGTGTTTTCAGTAAAAGAAATATATAGATATCTCACTTTTACTTTAAGGAAAAATTATGAAATGTGAATCTGAAATGAGTTATGATCAGTTTAATGTTTACCATAAGCTACTAAAAATAAACTTGCCATGATCAAAATGTCATGTCCACTGAAAGCTTAATGCAATTCAATAGTATAATCACCACATCCAGGTTATCATAAAACTCAAAATTCTCTAGGCACTGTATAGAATGAAAAGGTTTTTGTAGCTAAGATGAGCAGTGTTTCCTTGTTGTTCAAGGAGGTTCTATGGCTTGTATTATGCAGCAGTTTAGATTAGATTATTTTAATGATTCCTTAAAGAACATGACTGACAAAAATACGATACAGTCTTCATGGTCTCATTGAAGTGATCTGAAGAATTTTTCTGCTTTTCATAAAATCAGCTGAAAACAAAAACATCTTCAATCTGTAATATCTAATAATATCTTCCTGTCAAACAGCAAAATACTGTACAATAGTTTGTGAATATTCACATACCATTGCACAGAAAACACATATTCCAAGGTACAGAAGTATCATACTATGATTCAGGTTCATACATCACGAGGATTTTCTGTAATTCTGTGAATGATTGATGCCACTTCTTTATTGCCTTTTTTAAAAAGTCTCCCTTTATGACTTTTTCAATTACGTGTGTGGACTTCAATCCTTAAATCTTATTATCGCATTTATTGAACAAAATCAAATCCAAACAAACAATTAGAAATAGAAGTAAACTGAGAAGTTACTGCTCTACCTGTAGATATCAGTTCCCCAAACAGTCGTCATTCAAAGTTGTATGATTTTCTTGGAACCAAATTCTGCCAACTGGCCCCTTCAAGTCTAACAACACATTTGGGAAAAATTCCTTTTTATGAAAGCTTCTTTTTATTTTTTATAAAAAGCCTCTGAGACACATAAAAGGCATCTGAGAGTATCTATAAACATGATTACCCAAGAGAGCCAGGTATTTTTAGTATATATATAATGAAATATCCATCTCTCTTGAATAATTGTGTATACGAATATACGTTCACTGATAATTGGGAAATCTGACCCACCACCTACTTTAAGTGTTGGTTTTTTCTTTGGTACATGAGGAAATTACCTGGGGGAAAAAATGTTTGCCAAGGATTACACAGAATATTCTTTCATCGCCATACATTGCAGACGCAGGACGGAGGAAAAACACAGAAGAGATGAGATGAAAGGAGAATTGCAAAGAAAGCCAGACTTCTAAACTGAGCTCTGTGATCTCTTCGTCTTTCTCTAAAATGAGTGTCCTCTTCCCTGACTAGCTCAACATTACGTTAAGTAACAGCCATGTAGCACTTTCTACATTGAGAATGCAGAGAAAGGCAAAGAAAGCTCTGTATTGTCCATTAAGATGAATCAGCTTATTAAATTAAAATCAGCTTCAATTTTCTTCTACAACTTGAAGCAAACCAAGCTTTTTGAGGGCTGTATATATGTACACACATGTGTGCATGTCTATATACATACACACACACACACATTTCTGAAAAAAATTTATGAAAGCTAATGTCACAGTTTTTTCTGATTACCTCTGCAGGTGTCTGTTTTCTTTGAATCTGACTAGGACAGAGATGTCTTCAGACAATAACCTCATTCATCACAGTTGACAAATGTAACAGCAGTTTTGATGGGAACATTTAAGTCATAAAAAGAATGTCTTCAGGCACTCTCAATGCCTTCTGGGCTATTTTCACAAAAAAACCTCATCAGTATTAATGTAGCATTAAGTATCAATGTCTTTACCAGATAGTAGCAATAAAAAATTGCCTCAAGGCTTGCCCCTACTCTTGAAGTTGCCTTCCTCCCTTACTTCATCTGGTCACATTGAACAGAGGTGGATTTAGGCTAGTCACCTTAGACACCAAGTGTGAAAGGGACCTCACCCTTCCAGGAGGAAGACAAGGCTGTGGCCCAGTAGTGTGACTTTTCTCCTTTCCTTGTGACATCAGGAACATGTCACATGCAGCTGCTCATCCTCAGGTCCTACCCATTCCAGGTAAAGCAAGGTAGTAATACTCACCATCACTCAGTTTCCTCAGGGTGCAATATTCATACTCCTATGAGTCTGAAGCATCTCTTGTATAATTACTGTTTTGTCTGCCATTTTAATAACCTTTCTTCTATGGCTGGTGGGTTAGTTATGACAGTCAGTATTGCACAAAACACCCACTTGATGGTGGTCTGCATTTTTTGTCTTTCATGACACGATCCTTCTACAACATGGGCAGTCCATTGAAATCAAAGAGGGTATCAAAGAGAAAACTACACAGTGGCTAATGATGAGGAACTAAGGCCTCCCTGAGTCTGCCATGCTCTGCATTTTAGTTCTCTGTGGTTTTATATTGATGCGCATCAGGGTAGTGCCAAGGTGCTTTCCAGATAAAATAAACTGTTGTAGAACAGTTCCCAGGGCATTATTTCTGTTACATCTATGCTGTAACCTATAAAAGACTGGAGTATGGGCTTGAGCTTTACTAAGTTGATTATTAATACTGATAATTGTGAACAAACTACCAAGTTCCCTGTTGGTCTTGTTAACTTGCCCTCTGCAAACAGTATTTGGACGTATTTCAAGGATTGCACTAACCAAAGACTGTTCCAAATAACCAGACACATTTTTTGCAGGGGAAGTTAGTTCTCTGGTGTATCAAGGAGCTGTTCCATTTCACAATTCCCTTCAGGACTAAAGAATGGACTGTTGCTCTTTTCCTTTGATCCATTTGGCTTCTAGAGTGACAGGTATTACTTTTTAAATACAGGAGGCAACACTCGAGCATGAGGCTCAGTGTTCACACTGTAAGTGGAAAATCTCCATTGCTATTCAAAAGCAATCCTCAGACGACCTCTCAGAGACTTCTTAGCTTTTCAGTCACCTCAGTTCCTGCCTGTGGCCATGCACAATGCACTACACCAGAGTTACTAGGTTACCTTTTCTTCTGAACCACAAAAGAGAGAGATCTTATTACTGAGCAATTGCATCATCCTCTTCAGTGCAAAGTGGAATCTGAATTCAGTCTCCAGGCCTGCAAGGAGAAGGACCCAGGTCTTTCTAGCAAATATCTTTCTCTCACTTGTAATAAATTCAAAGTTCTTTGGTGGTTTGAGCTATCTCCATACTTTTTTTTTTTTTTTTTTTCACTGCAAAAATATACCCGTGTGTTTGTAAAAAGCTCCTGGCTCATGGCCATGAACAAAAAGTCTTTCTCTCTCTCTCTCTCTCTCTTTCTCTCTCTCTCTCTTTCTCTATCCAGGCACTGATGCATAAATCCAATTATCTTTCATTCAGTCCTTCACTTGACTTTTCCTCATCTCATTTCTAAAGATCCAAGCTGTGCTAGTTTATTGTATATGCATCCAGCATCAGAACTAGTGAGCATTTTACAAACTGCTGGAGCATCTAGGAATTTACTGTTGTGTAGTCCTCAAATGATTAACTAGTGTTAATAAAATCTTTTTGAATTTCATTTTCTTAGACAATATTTATAAAGGAAGAAAGCTGAAAAAGGAAAGTAGAAGGACCTCCAGTATTCACAAACCAACAAAAACATCTCAGATTTCTTTTTTATTGTTTTTTTTCCTTTTGTAAGGATGTATAGATAAAACAGGAAAAGAAGATATAAACTGAGGTCACAGAATCCTTCAACTTTTAAATACAGAACCACAGTGGGGATGATTTTTATTTTCTTTTAATTTGCTTAAAGGAAAGCTTGGAGCCTGATATTTTAAGATACATTTTGTAGCAATGTGTCTTGCATCTATCAGAAGGCAGTATCAGCTCTGTTGGCTTTATTGAATTTAATTTGAGCTTATTTTTTTTACAGATGAGATAATCTTGCTATCTCTTCTCCATAGATCTGGCAGTAATTTCTTTTTACTTAGTGAATCAAATTGGAGGTTTGATGAAATGAATATTTCTTATTCTTGCAGTCTCAGCAGTGCTGTCTTTATATTTACAGGAATGGTAAATCTTCTTTCAGACCATTAGCAGTTGCATTAGCTTGTACTCAAATACAGTTGAAGCCAAACTCTCATCTTTGTAACTTCAAGTCCATTTTTCAACTGTTTGACAGGAAAATGTATATGCTATTTTTATAAAACATTGGGCTAAGTTTCAAAATTAAGCTAGTTGAAATAAAGAGCTTAGAAAGCTCTACTAGCTGATTATTATGTATATGTGCTGTGGTGTCATATTCTGAAGTACAGTTTGATAATTCCTGTACTTTGATTCACTGATGGAAAATTCAAATATATTGTCATGGCTCCATTAATGGGAAAGAGCTAGATTTATGACACTTAGGCACTAACAGAATTTTGATAGATAACAGAAGATGATTAGAAGAAGTACGGATGAACACAAAAAAGTAATTCCTTTTTTAAGTCCATATTTTATTTTCACTGTATGTATTTCTCGTGGCTTTGGGTGGTTATGGTTTTTGTTTGGTTTGTGGTTTTTTGTTGTTTTGGTTTGGGGGTTTTTTGAGTAGGGAAAGATATTCAGAGACACGTGTTTAAGGCAAATAATGCAAAGAAACTACTTCAGAAGATCAGCAATTAGCTGTATTCAGAAGGAGGATAGCCCACAGTTCTGTACTACTGTTTGCTGTGCTGTATCAATTCTTCAATCAAATTAAAGAATCAAAGAAGGAGAGATGAGAACAGGCTGTGCAGTCACAAACACTTTCCTGGGTATAGCAATAAAGTTGAGAACTTCCTACACTTACTGTGATTAGTAACATAATCCATACATGGAAAAATTAAGTACTACTGACAGAGCACAGCCTCACACAGGACCATCAGAACCAAGAGAGGAACCATTGCTTCCTACAGAAAACAATTCCTGGGTTTTGAAGCAATTTCACTGAGTCACTACTGTTATGCTGGTGAGGCTGACAAAAAGCCAGTCAGGGTTGGAAATCCTTAAGGGTGATGGCAGAAGTCATGATCATACCTGGTGCTACCATAGGGAAAGAGCAAAGAGTCTCTGTGTAGGATGAAATCTTGACACTGTAGCTCCTAAGCAGACTGTTTTCAAAACAAGCTTCATAGGCTCCAGGCCATGTGAGGTTTTGATTAACAGTTATTCCTCCTTTCTCCTCTTTTCTAGGCTAGCTTTCAGACTCATTTTAGCAGCAGCTTCTATTTTCCTAAAAAGTTAGTGGGCCACTCTCTGCAAGCATGTGGGAGCATGTGGCCATTATTACTGGAACACACCCCAGCGACGGACTCAAAGTTCCATGGGCCCCCCTCTCACCACGGTGTTCCAAAGTAAGAATAATTTACCTTAGAAATAGACAGGCAGATGTAATGAGAGAAACCAGTATTTAAAAAATGTGGCTGCTTTGGGGATATTTTAAGCAAGTTACTTTTGCAAGTGGACATGCACACTCATAGAGAAAATTTCTCCAGAATAAAATTTATTATCAAAATATATAAAGACAAAAGAAAAATCACAGAGATTCATGTGTCCCCTCTGAACAAGCATTATTAAGACCCTGAATCCATGTATTTCCAGTAATGTATATGATTTTCTTTATCACTCTAAATGTAAGTTTCATTCCAATATAGACCAAAAATAACTTCCAAAACATAAAAAACTCCCACAAAATTGAAATCTGGTTTTCTTACTATGTCAGTTAACAACAGTGTTTGTTTTTTGATCACTTCTAAGGTCTTTCTTCAATTAATTCAAAACATGTAACTGAACTAATCCCCCATAAAATATTGAAATGCATTTTACTTGCCAGAAAGGCGTTTCCTTATCCTCATAGATTATTTTCAATGAATATTTATCACTTTCTCTAGAGTCACTAAATTCCCCATGCATCATTTTCATACCATGCTTTATCTCAGAGAAGATGTAAAGTCTCAAGTTTTTCATTCAGTGGATAAGAAATAGATTTGTTTTCCTGACTGCAGTCCAATATAGCACCCCTTTCTTCTGTCCTGAATTTCTGTAGGTACAATTAGTTCCCTGAGGTGTACCCAAGGTGTGCAAAATTGAGTGAGTCCAACATGTCCAAATAAAACTTTAAAGAGTACGCGCTGTGTTCCCCATAGAGAAACTGCTCTATTTCTGGATGTTCCTCATTGAAGGCATAAAAAATGAGAATCTATTGAAGGTATGAAGATCTACTGAAGTGGTTTGGCTATTATTACCTGTTTCTGCCTCTTTTTGCCTACCTGTTACTAATCTGCATGATCTAATGAGCTCACTGTAATTTAGCTGTAGGAAGTAGAAAGGCTGCAGAACAATCTCGGTTGAGAATAAAATTATTTGTGTAGGCACAACCCGTGAATCCATGTTTGGACAATATCAGACTTAATTAGCTATGTGGAACTTGAATTCTAGATTTCTTGCTTGAAAAGAAAAATCTGTTGAAGTGATGATAAAGCAAAGCTGATATTCCATTAACTTTTGCTCCTTGATGACTTTTCTGGAGCCAGAATTTAGCCTGACAGTCTATTTCATCTTTTACCCGATCTACACATTGCTGGGTGCTTCAGGCATAGAGTAGTAGATGACCAAGCACTCAGCATTGCACTGGACTAAGTGTTGATAGATATGCAGGAAAAAGTCTCCAATTCCATGTCTGCAATTGACTGTGGACCCCAAAGTTTGTATTTATATATTTAATCAACTTCATAATACTGAAGTTGTCATTTTCATTTGTAATTACAAATTACACTGTCCTTTCTCACATACAACTTATTTATGAACCAAAAATACCGATAAAATTTTTTTTCGTTTTTATTTTTTAATTATTCTGACCTATGGCTTCTGGGCATACACTCTTGAACAGGAAGACGAGATTGAAGACTGAATATTATTTTTTTAATAGGCTATATCATTAAAACATAATAAGAAAACATAGTTAATATTCCTTATGGACACAGTATTTTGGAGAAATTCAGATCATCCAGGCTTTAAGATGATGTTTTTAAAACAATATTTCATAAGTACTGAAATAACAGCATGTAAATGTCAAGTCTAATAAGTATATGGAGATACTGAGAATATAGATAAGATAGTTTCTTATACCCCTTTTGTATCAAAGATACTTCTTCTGTCAATTAAATTGATCCATATGTGTTTCTTTCTGCTACACAATCTTAGATTTTCCCAGTACTTCCTATTACCACTGACCATTGACTGTTTTCTTTTAAAATTATTCTGATATATATAATGAAAACCCAAGGTTTTTATGGATGCTGAAACCTACCACTTCTGTTATTTCTATGAATTTAGAAAGTAATTGCACATAGGACTCTCATCATAACAATTTTTACAATTTTTGGGAAGCGTTGGGTATCTTTCTGCCAGTCTTGGCAAAAAAGTTGAGACAAAAGCTTTATTTTCAAGTAGCTCATTTCTTGGAATCCTATATGTGAAATATCAAGGGAAGGAAGCTTGCTTAATATTGGCAAACTGTAATTAAACACTTGATGTTTCTAGGTGTTTGCATTTTATTTATGGTCAGTGGAGAATCAGACATCTCCAAATACTGAATCACCCTCAGTGTCTCAGACACATATTTTAGAATGAAACTAATTGCTCTCTAAAATCCGTGGCCTTAATGGCATTCAGATGCATAACTTCCAAATAAATCAATGAGAAGTGGGCACTTAGATACCTTTCAGGATCTAGATCTTCGAAGCCTTTGACGCTAAGAAGCTGGTAAGATCTAAACATTTTATTTAAGTCCTTTGAGAACATATCACATATCATGACAATAAAGCATGCAGAATTCTGAACAATAACTGAAATACCTGAAATGCAACATTTGTATAAACACACACACAGAGTTTTTGTAGCCTAGTTTTTGTTTCCTTCATGTGTGCAATCCTAAAAGAATTGACAAGCCGGAATACCTATACATGTTTTTAGAGATATAACAGCCTATTAAAGTATGTACAAAAAATCGCTCTTTACTACATTTTTTGAAAACATTTGAAGGAGAAATTTTTACACTGAAATATTTGGAGTGCAGAAATTTTGCCATACATCACATATAAAAATTTCAGATGCAAAGAATAAAAATTTTTGAAAAGCAACTTACAGCAAATACTAGGAGAATTACTTGAGTATCTTTTAAGAAGTGGGAAAGTGTATGTTAGCCTCATGTATATACATGGATACAAACTCCTCTTTTGAGTACGTTTGAGTATAGAGTCCTTTCAAAGGATTCATTGGAGCAAACACACTTATGCAGACAACTCTTGTCCGTGTTTGGTCATCTGCCAAAGCAAACCTTATGTGACAATTTGTTTTGTAGGGACAATTCAGAGTCTGTAAAGGAACGATAAACTGAATGGGGGAAAGTCCTCATCTAAAGAGCAAAGGGTCTTTTTTTTTTTTATATTAAATTAGATGGCTCATTTGCCACAGCTCTATCATTCTTGACAAAATTAGATATGAATTAAGGAAAACATTTCTAGGGCATGCAGGTGTAAATGAACTCAGGCTAAAAACTACTATACTCATGAAATAAATAAGACAAGAATAATGCAAAAAAACAATCTAATTTGTGTTTGACTACTTGATCTTTTTCTGTCATAATTATGTACCCTGTACATAAGGCTTGTAGGCAATGCTTGTATGTATAATCACCAAAAAGACATGTAACTTCTTGGGTTCTTCCAGCCTAAGTCTGATGTATATGGTCAGTAAACACTTCTAGAAGAAGGAATTAAATAAATGCTGATTACAGTGCTTTTTATTTTCTTTGAAAGCTTTAAAAACATTTATATTATCTTCTTGTAAAACTTCTAGGGCTCATGTTCATGTCAGTGGAAGTTCTGAATGGAAAACAAAGTAGATGAATAAGCCTCAAATTGGATACCTGAATTGCCTGAAAATGCTGAAATATTTTAAAACTGTTCTTGCAAAAGAACCTGAATTACATTTGGCCACAATTCTTATTTTTAGGCATCTTTTCAGCAGGAGAAAAAATATCTAGATATCAAAAAGAAAATCATCACACATTAAGGACATCAAATATTAATTGAAAAACACATTACGCATTCATGAAATAACAACAAAAAATTATAAGATTACTTCTGTGACTGGTATTGCAAACATTTTCTTATCCATATGTTCATAGTTATGGCAATATCAGTCTATGTATAGGTACTTCCTTTCCACTGTAATGCAGGAGAAATATGGAAGCAAATACTCATCTAAATCTGCCTTTGTGGTATGCCATGGAAATAGATGAATGACTAATTGTTTAAACTTCCTTTCTAGAAGGCACTATATATTAAAAAAAAAAAAAAAAATCTGATAAAAAGAAGAACCTTGTCGTTTTCTAAAAATGTGATTTGTAGTTTCTTTAACACTGGTAAAAGTTCTAAACCTGCCGCTCATCCCAAGGATTTGACCTGTAACACCAAAACTTTTGCTTGTCAGAAGCTTTCTCTGGGACAGGGGATATAATTTCAGGAGTTAAAACTAGCAATTTAGCATGCGCCTAATTTTGCTGGTGCTTGGGAACAACTGAACACAGGCACTGATTATTGAACACGCTCATTGTACACAATAACTGCCTGCCTATGCCATGGCAGTCAGAACATTCTCTGGCATATGAGCCGTGTTTGTAGCAGGCAGCCTGCTCAGGCTTTCACTACACTCTCATCTGAGCACCAGTTTTGGATTCAGACTCTTGCTTTTAGTTCAGGCCATTTGAGAACAGCTCTTTCTTTTAAGCGAGTTTTTGTGCATACCCGAGTAGTGGTGACTACAGGAGGGGGCAACATTTAAACTCAGAACCCCACAGCCAGCGTACAAAGAAAGAAAACTTGCTTTAAACGTTACTAGTCCTGATAGACCAGAAGGGGCTTCTCGGGTCCTGGATTACAGCTAGTTGGTGGAATGAAAGCCTTAGGACAGAAATTCTACATGACAGAAAATTTGGTTGCTATATAACTTGACTGAACTATGAGAAATCAATGCAGAGTCCCTGTTTTAATTCAGGTTGAACACAAATGCAGTGTGAAGTTGTATCCCACTCAAATGTCTGATCATTTAGCTGCTTACTATTATGTCATAGATTTATTTTTTTTTTCATTATTATGCTCTTTCTGAATTTTCTGGGGAAACTCAGTTCATGTTTTCCTGATGAGCACAGCACTGAGTTACAGCCTTCAAAAATATTTTCTGAGTGCAGCACATCTCCTTCCATTTTACTTGGAATAGGTTTTAAACAGATCCTTTTCATATAGGTATTAAACTTGCTGAAGAGCCCACAGAGCTGCATGAGGGTGCTGTCTGCAGATAGTGAAATATAAATCTGGATGTTATCTTCACAGAGCTGAAACTGGGGTCCATGTTAATTTTATAATCTTCCCAATTTTAATATACACAGGACTCTACAGGTAAGTAAGATCAATGTGAAGGATTAATTGCCTGGTGGGTCCTTTGAGATTGGTTTGAGGAGAGATGGCAGTATTTATTCAAATCTTTCCACTCTGGAAACATATTTAACTGTATCCTTTTATTAAGTATCTATATTTGAGGCTTTCTCTATACATGTAGTCTCAGATTTGGTACACCTAGAGAGTTCTCTGTTGATGTAAAAAATTATATCATTGTCAGAAATATAAAAAAATGAATCTGTCTCCAGACTCTGTGCCCAGGATTTCAAATACATGAAAAATATCAAAGCAGAGTAGTGTAGACATTTGTCCATTGACAACAGAACAAAGAAAAAATGTTCATAAATCAAACAATTTTCACATCAAAGATAAAATTCCTGTATTCAGACAGTTTAATAGGATTGCTCCTATCCATTCACAGGGTCAGGCTTATTTTGGACTGCTCTTCTGTATTGATGTAAAATGTGAACATTTTCCCCTACGGTGTTATAAAACACTCATTTTTCCTCTCCCATTAGGAACTTCAGCAGACACTAATTAACCCTCTGGAGAAAATGTTTATAAAAATAACAAGGAATTATTAGCAATGAAGCAGAATTTTTTTCTCCCAACAAAATGTCAAACTGAGAGAGAGAATGTATTATTGTTAAATTCTGGAGTTAACTCACTGGTTGAAAATTTTAATGAGCTGAGACACATGACTAGAAAGTTTTCTGAAAGAGGCAGTGTGTATGTGTGTGTGTGTGTGTGTGTGTGTGTGTGTGTTTCTTCCCAGATGGGAATCTTTCACTTCTGCCTGGCAATGTGAGTCCATTAGAGAACATTTTCAGAAATGCACACATTTGCTAAGAAATTTTGATCTTTGTTGTCTATGTAGAGCAATATGATTCCTAGAAATGACAAGACTTTTCCCCTTTTATTCCTGAAAATATAGCTAGAGATGGAATAATTTTACTAGGTTAACATGGGGAACTTTACCATCCTAGCAATAGCTCTGACTCAATACAGTTTTATGATGACTCAGGGATTTGTTGAAAAATCCTTGCCCTACTTTTTCTGTCAAGAAGAAATTCGTGTATCTTGATTATTCTCCTTAATATCTTCTTTTTCCTCACCTAATAATTTCTTTGTATATAAACTTCCTACAACACTTTAATAAATAAGATTCTTTTCTATATAAAGTTTCAAAATGGAGACTTTAATAAAAGTTTTTCAGTTCTATAAGATGCCAGATATTTAGACTATAAAGATTATTTTTTTTCTGCTACCACCAAAATGAATGAATAAGCTTTTAAATTTCTCCTTTGTTAGTTCTCAATTTACTGATCTCTACTTATAGTACTTCTTTTTTGCTGTTGCAATCTCCTTACAAGAAAAAAAGAAACAATGGAATAATATATTTCCAAAAAAGAGTAAAAATTAGAATGCGTGGTTTTTGAAAATTGTATGAATTAAATATCTCTTAGCATTTCGGTCCATAACAGGTGATGCGTTCTTTACCCAAAGTGACAAAATTTCATCTTGTGTTTGGTTTCTTTAGCACTAAAAAAGAAAAACAAACAAACAAACAAAAAACAATACACAAAACCCTTAGATCTTTTGCAGTATTAAAAAAAAAATAAAATAAAAAAAAATCCAGCAACGCTTAGCTCTAGTGTTTACCTTGGTTCACTATAACAGGTGACCATCTGCAAGTTGTGTTCCTGTGCTTTTGAACTTTCAATTTGGTTCTTAGAATAAGATGGATAGTTTATGCTAAACAAGCTAAATATTTCATTCCACTACACAGAAGGTACATAAACAAGGAGGACTATACAAATCATTTACTGAATGTTCAGGAGATCACAAATATGAATTGCTGCTTACAGCCCTTGCCTTCTGTTTCATTTAAAATAACAGAAAACAACAGAATATTCTGAGTTGGAACAGAGCCAGAAGCATCATCAAGTCCAACTCTCAAGTGAATGGCCTGTACAGGAATCATTTGGCATTACTAGCACCATGCTCTAATCAACTGAGCTTATCTCCATGAACTATATCCTTGAAATTATTACAAAACTTTTGTAATGTCATAACTGCTTATTCAAATCAGTGTCTTTTCTGGAAGGCAATGGAAAAACGTTAGTTGTGTAATGTCCATGCATCTTCTGTGTCTTCAAAGGGAATAATTCAGTGCTTATTCAATACTACCTATCTGTAGTACAAGCTAATTGTTTTCCCAAGACTGTGTGGAAAAACATTTGCCAAAATGAAGAAAAAGCTTTGTTTCAAAAAATTTTTGTAAATGCAATCAAACATGTTCATAGAAAATTATGAGAAAAATAAAAAATACACACATTTATGTTTGATAAGCTCTCTTGTTCTTCTGGTTTAAATGGAACTTTATTTCTCACACAAGGTACTGAGACCAGAGGGCTTAGGAAAGGAACTCTCTTGATTCTATTCTGTCTTACATCCAGTGGGAGGGTAACACGCAGAGCCCTGACTCCCTCACTCCTAAATGCTAGTCAGTTTAGTTGAATTGCAATTAAATAAATATTGTGTTGCTGGTTACTGATGAAAATCACTTGTTACTTCCCTTCTGCCAAAAGAAACACGATGGAGGAATCAACTCTTGTAACCGTATATGTATATACCTAAACATTATGTTTTATAGGGCATACACTGTCAATGCAGACAAAAAGGCATAAAGACACTTGATGCAATTGTAAAATACATATATCAACTCAGGCCTTTTGCTCCAGGAATATATATATAAAATTCCCACCTGGGAACCACTGCATATCCCACCTGATTCCCAACATGTACATTTGGAACACTAGAATACAAAGGAGTTAATCCTAGACCAAGACTAAATTGTTAGGAATTAATGTAATTCTAGAAAAGCTTATTTCTCCACGCAAAATAACAAAGAGAACAGAAATAAGACTTAGAAAGGTAAATTTCACATGTGTTATGAATCTCAAATCTAAGGAGAGCAATCTCACCTCTAACTTTCAGGTAGTTCCCTGTTTATGAAGAAACAGTTGACTTCAAAAAAAGTAAAAGTCGTAAGAACCACATTTGTGTAATAGAAACCATTTTACTATTATTTCTCTGTTTTGAGCTGTTAAGTTGTACTTGACTAAATCATACCTACAATACCTAAACAAGAAATAAAGGCAACATGGGATGAAGAGTTCATGACTTAGCACTTACCCTTACAGCTAAACAAGTGACTAATTTCCTTCAGTTCCTTGGGTTAAATAGATAACAATTGGCTGGCTGTTCACCAGATTTTCTACATTAAGATTAAAGAGCCCTTTGGAATGCTCCGACCATTACAAAAACTTCAAGAAAGAGGGAATTACTGTTTCTTTAAGGTAGATAAATTTAGCACTCACTCTGTCACAAACTGGCAAGATGTCAGACCTGAAGCAACCACAAAAAAAAAATGAGGACCTCTGCAGAGTGATATTCTCCAGCAAGTTTATCAGGATTTCTTTCTAGTTTGAACCTTTCTATTATGCATCTCAGGGCCATACATAATTTAAAGCAATATTTCCCCTTTCTATGAGCTATTGTCAGGTAACAGTAGTGTAGAATTAGCGACTGAAGATATTTGAAGAAAAATCAGTGTTCTTTTAGTGACGAACTGATTTTTCTCCAGATTGAAAATTATATGTTCCACTATGCAAAACTCTTTATTTCTAAAATTACCCTTGTAAATACAGTTTTATGATGGGGAAAAAAAAATGTATGTACACTACTTGTAATCTACACCTGCAGAAACAATGTTTTAGATTTTTTTCCCTAGGGATAAAAAATTATAATAATTTTTAAATAGTGTAAGAAGGGAATAAATAAAACAGCAACTAATTGAAAACATACAATAATAACTATAGAGTAAAATTTGGATTTCCTTTTAATTGAATAAAGCGTCATGTAGTTTTTCTTTAACTACTCATATGAAAAAGAGTTGATTTTTTCCTCCTTTGAAGGGTTTTCTTCAGTTGGACCACTGGGAATGTCATTCCAGTCAGTGTCAAATAGAAACCAGCAGTTTGATACGATCCCATGATGTGGTATTCGTCACTGTTCGTTCACACCATCTTCATTCAACAGCCTCCACAAATTACCTGTGTGTGCCCCCCACCCCCACCCTTCCTGGAGGGAGTTGCAGCCGCCTATTTCATCCATGTTTGATCTAGAGGTCTTCTATGAAATGCTTAGCTTTTTTATACTGCTTTATTAAACAACTTCTTACTCTGATTCTATCAGTTTGAGGAAAATCACCAAATAAACGACAAAGTCATTTTGCAAAAACAGAGAAAAATCAGGCATGTTTATTATGCTTTACCAGTGCCCTTTGCTAATAATTTTCTTTAAAATGGGAATCTTATTTTTGATTGAAAAAATGCTGTGTGAAATGCTTCAGGTATACTGCATACAAATAAATATTTTTTTAGTATGTTTTGCAAATTCGTTTCTGTAGAAAAAAATTACTTCAATAATTCATAATTCATATCTTGCAACCAACTCACTTTATGGCCTTTGATTTCAAAGTTATTCAGGAATAAGCTTCCTGCAGTCAACTAATTAAAATAAAATAGAACTAAACTTATTGAGATCATATCAGAGTCCAGTAATTCCTTATTCTTGTTAAACCATGGTAACACATCATGACTACATTTTCATTTTCATCTTTATTCTTAACACATTCTTCAGGTTCAACTGAACATTCCTTAAGAAGCCTTCAGTCAGCAAGAAGGACATTCTCCAATTATTAAAGCTTATCAGTATATTGATTACTTTTTTAAAAGTTAACCTAAAATATATTGACTGAAATAACAGTGGCAATAAAACGTTTTTTGATTTGAAAAAAGAATATTCTTTTTTAGCCCTGAATGCAAAATCTAATGGCATTGTAGAACAAAATTAATAGGTCCTGATATACTATATACAACTGAATTCTCCTGTATGGTTACCAGTAACTTCATAAAGACTGGAGGGGATTCCAGGAGAGAGGAAGGATTAAATGAAAGTAGTTATTGACCATCTGCAGTACAAATTCAGGTGACCATCAGAGGTGGGTTTGGAGTGGGGGAGTGGGAGATAAAGATATATTAAGTAGCTTAACTTTTTTCTTTCACCTCACTTCATGTGGTTTCAGAGTTTATCCTTCCATCATTAATATGACTTTATATGAGTAACTAAGTTCATCAAAAGCTAGTTTGTAAATTCATTATTCATTGTTGTTAAAAAGAGACACACCTTTGGATAACGGATCACCGTGCAGTTCCACTGAAAGCAGGAGTTCTGTAATTCCTTGAAATACTATGGTAAGTATCATATGGCAACTTCACTCTGCAAAGTATGAGAACTCTTAACGCAAAGCTGCAAGCAGTTCTCTTTCCCCCCCTTTTCTCTCTTAAATAAAGCATACAATATTCATTCAAACCTAGATGGGTAGTTGTTCATTCCTTGCTTCCATTTCTTTTCCCAGACATTAATTAGTCCATCTTTCCCTAGTCTATTGATGAAAATCCTGACCTTCTTAAGCTTCTTAAATGTAACCCAGAAAAATAGGAGTTCATTATCATTCCTCTCTGCCCTTCTCAGTGCCTTGATTCTCTGCTACATTTGGCCATATACTATTATCTTCTTTTCCTATCAAACCTTTAATCTTGGCATAATCCTTAGTTTTATACCATCCTGGTTTCAGCTGGAATAGGGTTTATTTTCTTCCTAGTAGCTGATATAGTGATGTGGTTTGGATTTAGGAAGAGAATAATGTTGATAATTCACTGATATTTGTTGTGGCTAAGTAGTGTTTATAATAACTGAAAGACTTTTCAGTTTCTCATGCCCTGCCAGTGAGCAGGCTGGGAATTTGCGAGAAGCTAGGAGGGAACTGAACTGGGATATCTGATCCAAGCTGGCCAAAGGGATGTTGTCACATTCAGTATATAAAAGGGGAGAAAAGTTGGCCAGGGGTCCATGCTCAGGAACTGGCTGGTTATCAGTGGATGAGTGGCAAGCAATTGCATCGTGTATCACTTGTTTTCTATGTTCTAATCTAATTATTTTTATAATCATATATATTACTATATTCACTATTAATAGAATAATTAATTATTAGTAGTACTGCTGTTATAATTATTATTATTATCATCATCTTTCTTTTCTGTCCATCAGACTGTCTTTAACTCACATGTTTTCTCACTTTTGCTCTTCCATTTATCTCCTCCATCCCACTGGTAGCAGAGGAAAGACTGAGCAGCTGTGTGTGGCTGAGTTGCCAGCTGAGGTTAAATCACAGTGTATGGCAACAAACATATTTTCAAAAAAGAATTTTCTTTCTGTAAAAAGCCTTAGATTCAAGATCAGACCACTTGATTTGACTGGATTCAGTTTAACCACTTGACCACTCCCTTTAATCTGCCACTTGATATTTTATAACTTCCTTTTCTCATTTCTTTCAATATTCACATTTGACTTCCAGCTTTTCCAAAGTTCTGTTATCTTTTGTATGTTCTCATTTCACTGCATAAAGCATTCACATTTCTTGTATTTTTGAAGCTATATATAACCTGGCCTGTCTTAGCTGAACATGATTTATTTTATGTTGCCTGGTTTTGATTCTCTACTGTTTTCCTTTCCAAAAATTTGAAATCTCCTTACCATTTACAGGGATATATACTTTTACTTACAGCATCAAATTCTGTCAAAACTCAGCATTGCTGTAAATTAAACAAATCCCAAAGGGAGAAAAAGTAGAGTCTAAGTAATAGAATAATCATGTTATATGCCTACTTCATTTTATTGAGGCCACACATCATTTTGAATATGTTGCTTTCTTTTTACCTAATTAGATATACATTATTCATTTTTTTAACTTTCTTTAAGACTAAATCATGCTTTCTTTAGAGCAAAAGATAGAAGTAATAGTTTCCTCACTGTAATGCATAAGTTTTAAGAAGATGATACAAAAATCATTCAAAGATAGAAAATTAGACTATTTAATGTGTTCTGAAGATATGACATGAAGTAGGTATGGCTCCTAACATAAAGATCTAAGTTATTATTTAATGATCTCATTTTTTAAACTTTCTGTGTTTTGCTATCTAAATGAGTGAGCAAATTGACAGGAACTAGAAAGAAAAATATATAATACTAAAAAATTCAGAAGAAATATGACTGAATGAAGGAAGAAGGATTAAATACTCATTTTTTTTTAATTCCATAAACAGTTATTAAAACAGTGGGATTTTGTACTAAGGAAGTCCCAAAGGGACTTGGGTTAGGACTTTTTTTTTTTTTTTTGAGTCGCTCTAAGAGGGACTCAAAAAACCTCCAAAAAAACACAGAGAGCAAGATTTCCCAGTATATTCCTTCTTGAGGAACAACCTTGCATCTGACTGAGAAAGTAAAAGTGCTGGCAGTTTTTTGAGTGGACCACAGAATCAGAGAATGGTTTGGGTTGGAAGAGACCTTTAAGATCATTTAGCTGTCATGGGCAGGGATCCTTTCCACCAGACCAGGTTGCACAAAGCCCCATTCAACCCAGCCTTGAACACTGATAGGGATGAGGCATCCATAACATCTCTGGGTAACCTGTTCCAGTGTCTCACGACTCTGACTGTAAAGAATTTCTTCCTATTGTGTACCACCCTCTTGCAGTTTACAGCCATTACCCTTTGTCTTATCTCTCTCTGCCCTTGTAAAAAGTCCCTCTCCAGCTTTATTGTAGCCTCATTAGGTTCTGAAAGGTGCTCTAAGGTCTCCTTGGAGCCTTCTCTTCTCCAGGCTGAACAGCTCTAACTCTTAGCCTGTCTTCATAGGAGAGGTGCTCCAGCCCACTGATTTCCTTCATGGCCCTCCTCTGGACTCAATCCAGCAGGTCAGTGCCCTTCCTGTGCTGGGGACCCCAGAGCTGGATGCAGCACTGCAGGTGGGGTCTCACGGGAGCAGAGTAAAGAGGGAGAATCACCTTCCTTGACCTGCTGGTTCAGAACCAAGCTCTACCTTCTCATAAGGTTCTTACATAATAAGAATATAATATGGCTGTGCTTTGTGCTCCTTTCATACCTCAGGAGCAAAACTGGCATCGTTCTGTGCCCATGTAGACACTGATCCTTGTAAAGTTCTTCTCATAAACAGAGTGCTGAAGGCATTCACAATGGAGTCCATAGAGCAGGCAGGTATATCTCAGAAATAGATATATTTCTCACAATATCCAACAAGAGTTCAAAGACATTTGAAAAATACTGGCAGACACCAAATACTTGCTCATAAAGGTATGTTCCTACTGGATAGTGTCAATCTCTTTCAATCTTTTTTTTTTTTTTTCATAAAAGATGTCACTTTGCATGAAGAAATTAGTAAGGAGACCCATTATCTTTGTTTTGTTTTGGGGTTTTTTTCTTTTGTTTAGTTTTGGTTTGGGGTGGGTTTTTCTGTTTGTTTTTTTCTTTGCTAGCATTCTAACATCATTCTGAATAAAACAGTTCAAGAAATTTCCAAACACTTCTAATTTTCTTCCTGTTCCTGCCCAGTTTATATTTTTGGTCACACGCCTTCACAAAATATATTTTTTGTTGTCATATTTACAAAAGTGGAAAAAGTATTGTGCAGTAATATTACATTTTTTTATCATCCTACCAGCACTGGAAGTTATATAAAAATATTGTTTTGTACAGGTTTGAAGAATAAATGAATAGGCTTTACTAAGTACATTTATTCATTATGATTTCTGCTATTTGTAAGAGTCAATTTACATCCCCTGGAAGCTTCTCAGTTATTAAGCCATCTCTGGAGCCCAAAGTTCTGATCATAACAATTTTAATATGGTCAATCCTATTTGCTCCTATAATTTTGCTCAGGAACTGAATAACAAATCCACAGCCACATTTGAAATCTTCTGGTACAGCAATAAAGTTGCAAATATAAACAAACTCAAAAAAGAAAAGAATATGCTACTTAATATTGTAGGATTGTTACCTTCACAATCTCAGGCACTTATCTTTGGAAGAAAGTGAGTATAAGGAGAACATGGAAAATCAAACTAAACCAATCAAAAATGCCTTTTCCTATATGTGATGTTCTGGATCAGGAATAGCCAGGGACTGATACAGTATGCTGAAAAGGTGATCCAATATGAACGTTTATATGCTAGCTGAGAAGGTTATAGATCAGAAGTGGGAGAAAACCAAAAATCATTCTTCACGTTTTTACAGTATTGTGAGAAACCTGTGTGAAGAAATGTCAATGGTGAGGTAAAAAGGGAAAGTCAAATGTCACAAGTCACATGGCAGACAGATGTTTTCTTTGATAAAATATAGTTTACAAAAAGGAAATGTGTTAAGAAGATATAACTGGAAGCTGAGGAGGAGAGCTACAGAAATTAATATTCAAAGATAAAAAAAAAAGATACATATATTAAACAAGTTAACTTTTCTGGTTATTTTTCTACAAATCCCATTGGGTCTCCTGAAAAATCCTGAAGCACTAATGACTGAGCGCTTGGCATTTTCAAAACTGTTTTTTGAAATACATCACTACAGAGCTGTGTAATGGGCAGAATTGCATTGGTGTTTTACCTACTAAAAGGTCAGCACTTCTTTTTCAAGCTTCTAATCTATTTTATGTCATTTTCAATTGGTGGTGTGGGCTGATTGCTTAAAGATGTCCAGTTCCATGATAGTGTTACTACTGTACATGCTTCTGTCAGCATAGAAGTTGGAAGTAGTTGGGAATCTTGTCTTCTCTAGTAGTCCTGAAGGGATAAGTTGATTTAATTTGATAATTGTGGCCAAAGACAAAAAAGTATTTAATCCATTACAAAATTCAAGTTGAAACACTAGGAATTAATATCAGAAAAACAACTCTTGAATATAGAGAACAGGAGGACTTAGAAAGGTGTGCATGCCTGCAGGGCAATGACCCTACTGGCATCACAGGGACATGGTGGGACGACCCCTGTGGCTGGAATAGAAGGAAACTGCCTCTACAGCAAGGACAAGGAGAGGGTGTTGCCCTCTATGTCAGCGGCCACCTGGAGTGCATGTACCTCTGCCTGGGGATGGAAGAGGAGCCGAGAAAAGGCTTATGGGCCAGGATTAAAGGGAGTGTAGGGACAGGTGATGTTGTAGTGATGGTCTGCTGCAGCCCACAGAACCAGGAAGACTGAGTGGATGAAGTCCTCTATAAACAGATAGGAGTGGTCTCACATTCATAAGCCTTGGTCCTTATGGGAAACATCAACCACTTCAATTATCTGTTGAAGGGACAACACAGCCAGGCATATGCAATCCAGGAGGTTCCTAGAATGTGTTGATGATAACTTTCTGCCCCTGGTGATAGAGAAGACAATAAGGACAGGTGTCATGCTGGACTTTATTCTAACAAACAAGGAGGGGCTGGGAATGTGAAGCTCAAAGGCAGCCTTGTCTGCAATGAGCATAACATGGTGTTGAAGATCCTTAGGGCAGCAAGCAGGGCATGCAGCAAGCTCACTACTCTGGACTTCAGAAGCGCATATTTGTCTTCTTCAGAGATCTGCTTCACAGACTACCATGGGATAGAACCCTGGAGGAAAGAGGAGTCAAAGAAAGCTAATTAATACTCAAGGATCACCTCCACCATTGTATTTGAGAAGTCATGGCAGTCCAGTGTGAAGTTCCCACTTACTGGAAAAGGGGAAACATAACCCTCATTTTTAAAAGGGGAAAAAAAATAAAGATACAAGAAACTACAGGACAGTCAGTCTCATCTCTGTGCCTGGCAAGGTCATGGAGCAGATCCTCCTGGAAGCTATGCTAGAGGTATATGAAATATAAGAAGTTGACTACGATTCTATGAAATAATCTATACCACAACGCAGTAAAAAAGAACGGGCTAAAAAATCTTCAAATCATGTTTCTATTTGTTTATTCTGAATAATAAAGATGGCACAAAGGGAACTAAGGAGATGCTAACACAAGCAGATTATGAATGCAGGAGAGAGATGCTCTAAATCTGTAATTGAATTGTATATCAAATTTTCTGTTTATGTATTTCATTCATTTGTTATCACAGACTAAGAGATTATACAATTTATTTAAATAACTGCTGGTTCTGTTGAACCAACTGCAGTAAGGATCTACCAAAAGAATGTATTTGCATGAAATATTAATTGGATGGCTGTAAAGGCATAAAGAGACATAGCTTTTAAATAGTGAATATGCAGGATGATAGTGTAAAACCAGAATTCGTTTTCAAGGATATAACCCACATTTACAAAAGTCTTGTATTATGAGTGATCAGAATTACAAGATAGATAAATGAAGGAGAAAGAAATAAAGATGAGACTAAGTTAAATGTCTTTAGGATTGATGGGTTCATAATGTTGACCACAAAAGGAATATAAATAGTTCAATTCTACTGATTGCATTAATTTTCAAAGCTAAATTCTTATTCATGTCCACTTTTGAATATCTACAAATGTCATTGCAGTTGTATGACCTTTCCATGTCACCCTTTAGTAAAGTATCTACTGAAAATCTAAGAAACCAAAGGTTGAACTCAATGATCTTGGAGGTATTTTCCAAAATTATTGATTATATGCTTCTATGAAATATGTGAATATAAACCAGAAAAATCTAATATTTTTATCATTTTCCTGCTCTCCAATAAGTCCCTTCAATAACCCAATAAATTATATATTAATTAAACTAATTTCTTCATTCATTACCAGTCATTTCTGTTCAACTAAAATTAATCTTTCTTCAGCAAATGTGATCGTATTGCTCTAGCAGACTGCAGAAAGTAGCCCAGTACTATTTTAAGAATATCTTTCTAAAATATCCTTTGAATGTATCATATGATCATAGACAATTACTGCCTCTCTGTTCTTATTAAGAAAATGGTCTGCTGAGACTCTCCTGCTTTGTGAAGACACTTTGATCTTTGATTTTCAGGAAGGCCTATTATACACAGATCTGGAACTGAGGTTCTTTCATTGTCCCTTGTTCTTTTCGTTGGTACTGTCCTTGAGGATTTTATAAGCACCTCTAATATCTTGTATAGATTGGACATTTCTATATGCTTACTGATTTTTTTATTGTAAGCACAATATCCAGGTTTATAGTGTATTATCTCATAAGCATCAATAATATTTACATAAATATTTAAATCTATTTCAGGGAAAAAAAGTCTGGAAATAATTAAAGATTTTTGTAATACTACAAGTAGATTCCCCTAAAAAGACAACCTCTAAAACAATATCTAACATAGAAGATGGGTGGAAGTAGGACTATATCTATATTGTCGATCTCTGCTGCTTTGGATAAGATCACCAGAAAGGACTCAAACGTAGCACAAAAGATATTGATATTGACTTACATGTGTAAAGAATTATTTGTGGGTCCATACCTGATGGCATACATCAACTTTAAAGGCAAAGAAAAAAGAAATAAAACAAGGGGAAGGAAACAGAAAAAATAATAATAATTAAAAAAAAAAAAAAAAAAAAAAAAAAGACAAAATAAGGAGGTAGAGTACTCTCTCCAGCAGCTTGGGGAAAGAAAAAATGAATGTGTTTCTGCAGTGTGTTCTTCTGGACATCCTCTCAAGTGCAGCAGGTGGTTCCCTGAATACCTCTTAACAATAACCATCGGGACGATTTCAGTTGCCTTACAGGTTACTTGTGCTCATTACATGAGTATTGCTGCCTGAAGCATATTTTGCTCAACTGCAGATGATGTACATGGTACCTGACTATTACTTTGCAAATGTATATTTCAGGTAATGTTTAGTGGTTATTTAAAAGGCTGTTGTTGACAAACATTGCCTACTAAAGTCCTGGAATAAAAGTATAAACTAAGATGTACAAGGCAAAGGAAAAAAAGTGGAGAGGTGTTGGGAAAGAAAGGGCAATTCTCACATCAGTGACAATTGTCCCCCAGAAGAAACTCCACATAACAGACATGACAGTGATCCACACAGTCTCAAGCTGGCCAGACAGATGCCACAACACTAAGAATGTTTTGTATTACAAATCCGGGAAAATATGTGGAGAGAAAGCAAACACGAAAAGTGTGCACATACATTCTAACTTTAGAAAACCAGTATCTGAGACAAACTGGGAGTAAATGGGAAGGAAAACCCAGACAGATGTGGTCTGTGTATGTATTACAAACCTGGTTTCATAAGACATCATACAGCTTTTCTTTTCTGTTTCATGGCTCATCAGTCTAGAAAAGTTATACTTTAGGTAACTTTTTTGTCCATTTTTTCTTTGTCTTCTTCTCCCTATTTCTGTTTCAGTCTGTGTTATTTCAAACAATTTCTTCACCCTTCTTTCCCCTGCTTTAACTACTTCAGTGCTCCAGCTCTTCCCCCTTTTTTCCCTTCTCATTTCCTTTGAATTCTTCCTTTTTATTCACATTTATGTATGTCTCCACATTTTGATACTCACACCTTTGTCCTGTGCTTTATGTCTTTCCTCTGAAATGCCAAAGATTCTTTTTATTTTTGCTTTACAGAATCCTGTCTCTATATGTTCCCGCCTTCCTCTATGCACTTTGGCCCCTCAACCATTTTTATCTTCATTCCTCTTGAGCAACCTTGCCCTCATCCGTTCCCATCCTTTTTCCGTCTAGCCATTCCCTTCTTGAACAAATTCCAGTATCTAAGGATGGGGCTTCTCAATTTTTGAAGTAAAGATGTTCATATTACTCAGTAAAAGTCAAGTAAATTTGGACTTTGTTGAGGTGAAAGAAGAGGTACCATAGAAAGGTGATGAATGTTTCTGGAAGGATAAAATTATACTTTTGCTTTTTCAGTCTCCTTCATAGACAATACAAGAATACAGTAACAATCTTCTAAGCTAAATTTTATTTTAAAGAGAGAGGGGCATCATAAGTAATAAATTTATTTGCTTACTTTATAAATCAGGCTTTGAAGGTGGAATGTTTTCAAAACCTAGTGTATCCTAATAGTCAACTCCCCGAGCCTTTGATTGTGTTATTAGGTGAAGATGGAGAAAAAAATGTTGGAGAAACTTACTAAAAATATACTAACGATTGTCTTTCAAGCAGCGAGCTTAGCTGACTTAGAGATATCACTCGGCAACACAGGTTATAAAAAAGCAGCATTGCCTGGACAAAACCTGCAAATGCAGTTATACAGGGACACATTACTCTACCTAAAGCAATTCCTTAGTGCTTCTGATGTTTAGGCACATAGCTTTTGATACTCTTCCTTTCTGCGCTCCGAACTAGAAGTAACATACAGGAAATGTACTTCTGCCCAGTGCTGCAGATTTTCTTTAATGCTGTTCCTCTCAGAAAAAGACAGATACAAGACAGACCCTTTTTTATTAGTTTTGTTTGTTTGTTTGTTTTCATTTCCTTTTTAACAACCCTACTAACCTACTACCATCCTGCAATTTCAACAGGCATGAAATCCATCTCTCTGTAGAATTATGAGTGCAACCCCCATTAAGCTCACCCAGAATGATGTGCCTAACACAGGACACTTTTTTTTTTCCTGTGGGTTTGTGAAAACAAGTATTAGGCTGATTCTAATTCAGATGCAAATATGAAACCAATCCAAATAGATTGGAATGCCTGAAGGCTGTCATTGCTGAACTGAGAAGCAGTTGAAAAGCAGCCCCTAGTTGCCAACTGTAGAGCAAGGGTGGTGGTTAAAATACATTGAGGTAGACAGTGTTGTGGTATTTTTCACTACAAAGGTCACTGCTCTGCTAGTTCATCACCATTTTTTGAAGAGAAATGCAAAGCGTTGTGTCAGGGAAAGAAAAGTGTTATACAGGAGACAAGAAATACTGCAATGAATTAGGCAGACAAAGAAAGCACTTAGTGATTTCAGAGGAATTGCATGGATATAACCTGGGGCAAAGTTTGGCTCTGACTGCTCTATCTGAATATCACTTCCCAGTGCACTAAGTGGTGGTCTTACTTACAAGGTTGTAAATCTGGAGTATCTCTACTGAAGACAACTGTCCCCAGACAAACGGGGGCAATCCAGACTGAGAGTGATGTAAATGAGATCACACTCCAACCTTAAGTACTTGCTCTGCCTCAGGTAGGTGGGGTTTTTTTAAGTCATCGTAGTAATTAATCTTTCCTTACAAAATCCAACTTTATTGTTTTGGTGGACTCACAGTTGTTTGCTCTGACTTAATTGTGCTTCTTTTGGATTCTCTTCATTTAAAAAGAAAAAGCCAGTCAAAGTTATTGCAGCCATTGTGTAGGACCAAGGTGTGAAGCCACAGGTAGGCAAATTTATCTTCCTTCTATCATTTCATGAGGGAATTGTTCATTTTTTACTGATACTGTTCAAATATTTTAAACCTCTGCCATGCAGTTGTCTTGCAATTTTTGATTTTTTTTGATTTTGACATGCAGGCTGACCTATTTGTCACACTTGTCTCTCAACCGCCCCAGATAACCTTTCAGGAATCCCTCTCATTCCAATGGGTACTGTCTCTGATGATCACAATTACAGTGCTCATTGGTCAAGCAAGATAAGGAAGGGAGCAGATGCAACACTGCAAGAATGACCTGCTGCACTCAGTAGCACTGAGAGAAATGAGCAGACAAAAACCAAAATGAAATGTAATCTTTTACTCCTTAAATATAACTTTTGAAACTAAGTCTCTGATCACTTAATTTCTGTCAATCTGAAAAAAAATTATTGACCTATTTGCTAAAGATGGTGGCAAGTTAAAGCAGCAGCATCTCTTATTTTGGCAAGAGTAGTAACAGGTAGATCCATCAAGTGTCTCCAGAAAACAAGACAGTGGCAGGGATATCTCTACACCTGCTACTTCCATTACTAATGCCCTCAAAATGGTTTCACCAGCTCTCAGTGCTGCCACAGCTGCAGTCACATACTGAATGTTTTACCTCTTTGGCAGCATGAAGCCAGATGACACAGCTTATGCAATTTATATCGCTTGTGACATATACAATAAATGACAGGCCTTCTTTTCCCTCCATTACTTTCATTGCTCCGAAGGACTACTCCAAAACTGAAGGACCTGTTTTGTGTTTATTGTTATTAATCTGGATTGCAGTTGTTTCCAGACAGGTCAATCAGAATCCTGTTGTATTAAGTGTCCCACATAAAGAATTTGACCCCTTTCGGAGATTAAATATGCCCTTTGGGTTTTGAGCCTTATTGTAATGGAACTATCCTTCTCACATACAGATTCTTTTAGCTTTGTCTAGGTGTCAGTCACCAACTTCATTACTACTTAGCTGCATACACTGAATTAGCCTTGGTGAAAAAGCTGCTAGATTGCACATCCTTCAGAAAAGGAGACTTGCTTTTCTTCCCTCTTTATAGAGCACTATGCATATGTCATGTTTCAGGCTGTATCACTGTGAAACACAATTTTATTCAGCAATATAATTAGATGATGAGTGTAAGTCATTACCCTACTGTTGACACCGTAGCTCCTCTCCATGTCCCTGCTTTGCAAACACACAGGTGCAAAATGAGACAAAGTTTTCTTTTTTGTATGGTTTCTATCTCACAGGTCCAAATATTTTTGCCTTGTTATGATTATATGTTTTTTTTGCACCATACAAATATATATTTTCTTCACAAAAAATGGTTTTTCTAATTCCATTTTTGTATGCCCATGTAAATTTAAAGTCTAGTCCATTAAATCCAGTTAAGTTAATCCTGTATCACCAGAAGGACACACGGAGTGGTCCATCCTAAGTCTCCTTTTACTAGTAATCTTAATTAATCATTGTTTAAGAACAATTTCATGCTTTTCTCACCGGATACAAACTTCATTCACTGACAACTATAATCATTTTATGACCATAGGTAAAGTAAGTAGTGTCAAGGTGAGACACTGTCCTTCCCAAGGACTGGCTAGGATCCCTAAATACCTGGGGAATATATTAATTTCTGAATTAACAAACCTGCAGCACACCATTTCAGTGCCGGATGTATAGACAAAGTATGAATACACTGAGAGGTTCAAGGAAAGAGACAATTCCAAAGAACTCCCCATGTTCTTAGTGGGTAAAGAAAACAAATCAACTATTACCTGTCTGAGGCATGTAAAAAAATTAAACTAAAATTAAAAATTTATTTACATAAAAACTTTACAACCCAAAATCATAACATGTTTATCAATTATCAACTAGATTCTTTGTATCAAAAAATGCTGGATGATAGGATTGGCACTGAGATAGTAATAAAGTCAAATTGTTGTTTATGACATTGTTTGACTAGGAAACTTGGTCTACAAACATAGACTCTGTCACAGAAAATATAAAATCTAAAGTGCTGAGGTACACAGCATCATTAGTAATCTTGCTAAACATAAACATAAACAAGCATGTAAAATGCTATGCCATGTATTCATTAAAAATCACATTTGTATTACATCAGCTTGACCCTTGCAATATAAATCTAATCTATGCAAATGAAAATGGTTTTCTTTGTGTTCATTATATCAACATGTTCATTATATCACAAGTATCCTTTCTCGGTACTTTTTATCTGTGAAATAGTTAAGACTCACATACTGAGGGCCAGAAAATTAAATCAGATAAGATTTTAAATGGTTTTATGTTTCTCCCATCCACAGCATTAGAGCTATCGTCCTTGAGTTAACTAGCCTTTTTTCGGTTAAGCTGTATTTTGTACAATCATAGTAAACTTCTGATTGGTACAGTCACTGGCAGCAAGACAGGTACTTTCTTATAATCTATTTTCAACAAAATGTACGTCTATAGTATTTCACTATGTAGCAGCTGGCATAAACTGAAAACAGGCATCCTACCTTTACTGTAATTATATTCCTGAAAAAGCAAATTTATTGAAGTATATATCCATTTTTAAAATTTATTTTCTCTGTGGTATGTGAAGCGAGACTGCCTAAGACACTTTCTGAATATCTGATGCAAATCTGTATACATCTTAGAAGTAAATTTAATCTTGCTGCAGTTTAAATGTAATAAACAGGGAATATAAATATTTTTTAATAATGACATTATTCATTACAACTTTAGAAGTTCAGTTGAACTAAGAGTCTTATTTTGCTATTATATATAAAGTACTTTTCAAGTTTTTCACAATTTTATCACTTAATGGGTATGGGAAATTAGACTCACTAAACAGGTTGATGAAATTATAATTCAATAAATGAGATTTAACAAGTTATCTTTATGCAAGATAATTGGAGGTACATATGAAATTTTAAT
Source organism: Anabacerthia variegaticeps (assembly GCA_035583185.1). NCBI lineage: Eukaryota > Metazoa > Chordata > Aves > Passeriformes > Furnariidae > Anabacerthia > Anabacerthia variegaticeps. The sequence goes on from JAWWEW010000078.1 coordinate 26,361,998, forward strand.
TTTAAATTGCATTTATTTTCTATAAATAGTTAGACAGATATGATGAAGCTTGCTCAGCAAGCTGGTTTACGTTACAGGTGGTAATTAGTCTGCAGTACAGATTTCACTTTCCACCACAGCTAAATTGCTAAAATTGGGACTTTTTTTCCCCATATTTTCATTAATCTGACTCTTAAAAAATCAATTTTTCATATTTCAGGGTTTATACCCTGCACATAAAGAATATGTTTAGAAGCCTTAAGAAGAAAAGGATGAAGAAATATCACTTTGCACTCTTTAGTTGCATAAGGGAGAATATAGGACAAACAGAACCAGGCATACCTAGAGGTGCCCAGAGGCAGGAAGAGAGGTAATGGACACAAGTTCCAACAAGGAAAATTATTGTTATGTATAAGTACAAATTGTTAAAGATAAAAGTTCTTAAATACCGGAACAGGTTCCCAGAAGGTGATGAAACCTTGGTTTGAGTGAAGGAGTTGAAATGGGTGACCTCCCAGGCTCCTTCTTGATTCTTAATACTTGTTTCTCTGAGTTGACTTGTACTCTTAACAAGGAAAATATCCTTCTATCATTAATCTTAGTATTTGTATGAACGAATAATGATTCTTAATTGGACCTGAGACATAAACACTGAATCTATATTCCTGGTTTCCGTTAGACAGTTTTTTCTGCAAAATCTCCCTAGTCTCATGTCCCACACATATATATCAAGGCACAATGTTGGTCCTGTGATCAGATGTAATTGTGAAGATTTTTACATAATATATTGTATTTCCAGAACACAAAGAACTGGAAAGACCATAAGTTTAAGAAAAAAAAAGTATATATGTGGAAAAGATTTTCAGATATTTGGCTATATATACTAGACTGTAACTTCTGCTCTGCTAGCTACAATGATAGCTCAGTGGCTATAATTCTTTTTTCTATTCAACAGTTTATTTAAAATCTGACTTTCCATTATTGTATTCAGATTTTATATGCTTAAGAATGTCTTTTTTAATTAAAGTTCTTCCTAATTGAATCTTGAAGACTCAAAATACTTCTTCCTTTATAGTAGAGGATTTTCCCCATCCACAATTTCCTTGTCAAAGAAAGCCTTTTCATGACACTAACTCCACTGGCCCCTCTCCTACAAATAGCTACACAAGCAGAACCTTGTAACACAATAAATGTGTGGGGGCCCTACACTGTTGGGCAGGGTTCACAGGTCCTAGTCCAGAATTCAACTACTTATGCAAGATTAAATGTGCTCTGCATTATAATCTGGATTTTGATCATCACAGCTAACTTGTACAATAGGAAAGCCCATGTATTCATTCATGAGCATTTTCCTGATTCTGACCTTCCCTCACCTCCTGCCCCCAAAATAGCAACGGTATCAGCACCTGCTCTCTTACAGACAGATTGTTTGAAGCCTGAGTTATGTATATTATTCATCATGTATACTTTATTAGCTCTCAAACAAGAATCTTAATTTTAATATTAGTGTCCAGATGCTTGAAATAGAGCATAAAAACTGAACACTGCTAAAAATGTCCACTTACTCCCTTAAACAAACTTGGTAATTTTTACTCCACTGGAATCATACTTTAGTATTTTCCTCTATATATTTGAAATTTTTAATAACTTCTAAATATTGCCAAGAAATATATAAAATGTATAAGTATTAAAAGAAATTTGGGAAGAAAATGGAAAGGGGTTTAGTTGGTAAACCTTAGCTAACTCAAATACCAAACTGTGAATCATACAAATGCACAGTCTTGCTGCAGAAGAGTCCATGTGGGGCCATGTGAGGCTGTGTGCTTAATTTTTAAGGCAGAAACATGCAGTGATCATAAAACATTTAAAATTTTACTGAGGAAATCTTTAAATGTTGAGGAAAAACAAATGAAATTATTTAAATACATCCAAGCCACAGCAATGTCCCAAGACATGACATTGGTACTCTCTTAGTATGCTGCATCTTGTTGAAAATCTGCTTTTACTATTATTTTGGGAATAGATATGTGAATTGCCTTTGAAGTAGATCTCTACCAATTGGTGTCCTGTTTTTACAACTAACATGATGATTATCTCAGCATGAATAGAGCAGTGATTTTTGTACATTCTCACTGTGAAGTTTCCTGATACAACTGCATCTGAGGGTCAAATTTGTAAAACGACCTGAGCCACCATTTTTGATTTTTCAGCACTTCTTGTAATTGTAAATGACCACAGAAAATAAACCTTGACTCCTGGATGAAATTCACATGAACTCAGTCTTCCCCAAACTGCAAATTCTACAAAAGCTCAAGGACCAGCCCTTCAATGTGCAGTTGGTTCAGAGTGAACTTCTGGTTACTCCAGAACTGTCCTTGGTAAGGCTTCTTGCATCTTTCTTTGAAGCATATGTAATTGGTGATTGCAAAAATTTGGGTGCTGGTAGAGACAAGTCACAACATTCGTAGCACCTATCAACCACAGATAGCTTCTTGTTCTGAGAGTCTGCAAGCTATTGCAAACGTAAAATAAAAAAACAGAAAAAGGTGAAGCAGCATCAGTCAGATTTTATTTGCTTCTACTAAAAATAGTGCTAGATAGGAGATGAGAATTTTAATTGTTCTGTAGTGATTAATTTTTAAAAATACTAATGGATTTTACTCTGTTTCTTCTCTAGACATATGAACCAGTACATGTTAAAATAATTAACACAACTTGATATGTGTTTCTTTTTCCCATCTGAGCATAGAGTTGAGTCATTGCTCAGATCATTTAATAAAAGGTAATAAATATATAAACATATAGTTAGTGTTATTAGACAAAGGGACTGCATCACAAAGTTCACTATAATGAAAGGTCTATCAACAAGGAAAGAAGAAATAAGATATATCTCTGAAAGTGGGAAAAAAAATTAAGAAAAAAAAACAAAACAAAATTCAACTAAGGAAAGAATAAGTTTGAAAAGTATTGAATTATGTTAGGTTTCTGATTGATCTTGACTTTTGATTCTCCTCTCAAAATGAGAGGAGAATCTACAATAAATTATGCTTATCATATCTGAATTTAGACTGATAAAAACAGAAAGTCATTGAGTTTTAAAAAGTACTGCAATTATTTGGTCTTCTGAAGTCGAGACAATTCCCCTTCCAGAGCAATTATAGCATGAATAACACAAAAGAATGAAGGAGACTTGAGCAGAGAAAAACTGAAGAAAGGAATATGGAAAACATCTGTGGGGGTAAAAAGCATATGGGGAAAAATATTTTACATTTATTGGAATACTGTGTAAATAAAGTTCAAGGGATTGTGTGCAGGTAAGAAGAGGTGGATGACAGCAAGGGAGACATTTATACATAAAAATGTGTGATAGATGTTATCAAATACAAGTACAAAATGAGAGAATTCAACACTCTTTGCAGTCCTAGTTCTTTTCCCTTGAGTATATGCATTATGACACAGGCTTTTTATACATAATCACACTCTGTATTTTTTCTGCACAGGACCCCTGCCCCATTGAGTGAACAGAATGGATGTTGATCAATTAAAAAAGAACAGCTATTCAATGTTTTGTTTTACCCTCATTGTTCATTTTGCAGACTTAAGCCTTATCTACTGCACACTATTCAGAGGCTGCAATGAAGACAGAATTATTAATTTCCTCATGGGCTTTTCTCTGGCAGTCAGCACCATGATGCTCCAGAAACATTAATTTATCTTCACAAAGTGCAATGTGATGTGAGAGGTTACTGTTATCCCCACATTACAGAAAGCAAACTGAATTGGTGAATCAGTGGAAGTAAAAGTACATAGTTGTTTACAGTACACAATTTAGTTTTTAGCAAATGCTTTCTCAAATTACATAAAGTAGCACTTAGCATGTTCAGGACAATATTCACATAGACTTCAGTTGTATCTGACAATAACTAGAACTGAGATAAACAGAAATCAGAAAAAAGAGAGTCGTGCTTACTTGCTTCTTTGATAGCACCACAGTGGACAAAGAAGAGACAAAATCCAATTATCTATTTCATTCACATCCCAAACAGCAATATAATGATAGGTTATATGGAAACCACCCCAGATTCACATCACCAGCAGGTGAATAAGGCTCTGCATAAATCATGGGCTCCTATGGAAGATGCACTAAGTAGCTGTTGAATCTAAGTGTCTATGCACATACAAGAGAATTTGGAACTGAAATATGTCATCCTGTGACTTTATAATGTTTGGGTTTTGCAACTACAATAATGCTTTATAAAGTAGAGCATCTGTCTATTTCTGTGTTAGCTTCTGCACTTTAAAATAACCTAAAAAGGAAACAAACAGAAGTTCTTTTCTATGCATCTACCACAATCCTTCTCAGCTGTAGGAGGTTTGCATGGTCTTCAGCCGTTTCCACATTTCCCTGGTATATGTAAATGCAGTGGTAGGATATTGGAGAAGCCAGTATTAAGGGAATGAGTCAGACTTACCTTGCTTATGTCAGAGCTAATGTTTTCCCATCTTACTCCCATAACCATCCAGGTAACAATGAAGTGATCACATCATCTCATAAATTTGTTGAATTATCTTTGCATTGAATCAGTGACTTCTTTCTTCGGTTTGAGTCTAACAGGCCATACAAGGGGCAGACTTCAGCTCTGTGATCAGCCTTAGCTCAGAATTCCTTAAACTGTCAACTGTCACTACAATGTCCTGCATAATTCCTTCAGCCTTAGACTGGAGAATTATTATTTTGGCTGTGATTATCAGATCTTCTCAGGGTCTGGATTAAACTCATTTAGAACAGAACCTTCTTAGACTTAGCAGCTTAAATGTTCATAATTATTTGTGGTCTGCTTACCACTGTGCAAACCAGGGTCCTGTCTTATAATTAATGGTCTTATCAAATTTCATGTAAATTGGGACCAATCAACAGGGAAAATTCAATTTAAATTATTAAAGTCTGATGGGAAAATATAGTTGAAAAGATCTTTTTTATGAGAAAATAATGCAGCTCTAACATTAGATAGTGCTGCTCGTCCTGACTTTAATAGAGTTTTAAGAGTAAAAAGAAGTGATAGAAGCATTGCAGACACTAATCATATCTAAGACACATAAGTCAGGTGATAATATTGGAAAACTTTGAAAAGATATTGTGCAAATGCTGTCTGTCCCATAAACATATGTTATTCTAAATCATGAAAGCATTTTAATATAACTTGTATGCTAACATTTTTTGCAATCACATATTTAAAAAGATCAGTATTGTAGTGTCAGATTTTTCTCCTCTTTGTCCTAATACCATCTTTAAAGAAAAAGTTTCTCTACTCTCCCTGTGAACTAAGGAGTATCACCCAAACCTGTACAAACATAATATTAGAAGGGGTCTCTAATGACCAGGGTACATATGTATTAAATTATTTCATATTCAGCTTTCCCCTTCTACCTTTCCAGAATACGAGAAAAGTAGAAAGTAGCAAAATACATATTCAGAAGTGGAGTTCTATAATCAAAATCAGAGAAAAATTAAAGAAAACTGAATGTAAGAATTGACTAACTACAGAACTATTAATAAGTATCCAAACTAAATTTTTATGGAGCAGTAGTTTTAAGAGTAGTTGGGCTGATGATTATATATGAGAAGATAGCACAAGATAAAATCTTGTATTTACTGTGCTTTTGAAGCAAACTCATCTTGAGTCACATTAAACCTTAGCTAGCATGCAGATGGGTAATGTGGGCATAAGATTATCGGTTTGATTTTTTTTTTTTCTTTTGAACAGAGTAATTTCCATGCAGTCATTCCCCTTTGGTATTAAACCAAAATATTGTTTGGTCAGTATCATTTTTTTACCAATATTGAGACAAATATATACCTAGTTGAGAACCACACTTAGAACCCCTTTTATTTCAACAACATCATTTCTTTTGGATAATTGAATTTATATGACTGCAACATCTTTTATTATTTCTTTACTCTCTTGCAATGCTGAGATCTCTTTCACTTTTAGCAATTCTGCAAGTTTTGACTTTCAAGATGTAATTTTCTTGATGATTATTACTTTTTTTCCATTTGTAGAATCTTTGCTCACTCCTAATAGTCTCTTTAAGAAGTTTGTTATGCTGAAAGTCTACCATAAAAGGGTTTTTCTTCCTATTATAAAGATACAGTTCTAGACAGATTTTTTTAATACTGTTGACCTTAGCAAACTTCAGCAATCCTCTACATCCATTCGCTCTCATTTCAATTGGCTTAATAAAAGAAATGCAGGGTAGGTTTGGAGATTTATTTTTTTTTTTTTTACTTGCTCAGTAAAAAAAAAACAGGAAATCAACTACTGATCATTTTCTCTTTATACTTCAATTTGCTTTAATTCTTCATTGCTCTATATTTTCATGCTGTGTGCCAGTTCTGTAGGTCTGAAGTTGTTACACCTCTTTAGTTTCATGATTATTTAGTGGTGGATTTGTTCATGTCACAGGCATATTCAGAACTTTTTGTTGGAAAGCATAAGGTAGCTCCTTAATGAGCATGTTGTGGTAATTATGCTTCCCTTATATTTTGGTTTGCTATTCTACACACTTTGTAGTGACGTTTAAAAAGAGTTCCAGTATTAGTAGTGTGAAACCTAAGCCCCTTTGTACATTCAGATCTCATCTATTAAAATCACATATTGCTTGAATGTGTGAAGTGTGCCCACTAAAATCAATTAAGCTCATCTTCTGATTACTTTCCTACTGTTACCTTCCAGGACCTTAAGGGAGCCTACAAGAAAGGTGGAGAGACTATTTACAAGGATGTAGTGAAAGAACAAGGGAATGGCTTTCAGTTTCAATTAAATATTAGGAAAAAATCCTTTGCTGTGAGGGTATTGAGGTACTGGAACATGTTGTCCAGAGAAGTTGTGGATGCCCTGTCACTGGAAGTTCAAGGCCAGACTGGATGGAGCTCTGAGCAATCCAGTCTAGTGAAAGGTGCCCCTGCTCATGGCAGTGGGGTTGGAACTACATGTAACTTTATGGTCTCTTCCAACCCAGGCCCTTCTACGATTCTATGATTTATTATTTGAGAACCACTATAGAATTGTAGGGCAAAATCATCAGCTGGAGTTATCAGTAACTCCATCACCAGTGGAGTTCTGTATGTCTGTAGTAGCTGAAAAATCAATCTTTAATGCTCAAGGAAAAATATCAACAGACTTACAATTAAAAATTTATTCTCAAAGAAGCTTTCTAGAATATTTTTAAGAAATATGTAAAGAATAAAATGATACAATATGAACAGAATTGATTAGTCAATGCCCCATGAGGGTTTGCTTTGTGGGGTATCTGTCACACAGGACTCTGTTATTCAAATGTTTCTTCTGACATTCATTATCTTTACTTCATGCTATAACGGCAATCTAGCAGAAAATCAGTGTAGTTTCCCAGCTCTGTCATGATACAAATAATAAGGCTGAAATACACACTAAAGTAGTAAAGGACATACTTCAGAAAATCAGGGGTTTTGTCTTAAGCAGTCACTGTAAAATATTCCCAGGGGTTTCCACACAGCTTTATTTGACATTTAGTTAAAGACCATATCTACTGAATTACCAATTCTTTTTTCATCACTTGAGCTGTTGCTAAGGACATGTTTGCCTATATCACTTCCTGAGTTATAAACATTAAAGACTGAAGATAAATGGCTTTATTGTAGCTATTTGGCTATATAATTACACACGAGAGAGGAGAAAGCCAAGAACATTCCCAATTTCTAAGGCATCATTTTGAAGGTCTTTGCACTATACTCTTTAATAAGATGCACTAAATTCAACTTTCCCTCTTAAGTCAGGCCTTCTTAAGGGTCCTGTTTTCCATTTGTTGTTCATTTAACCATATTCACACTCTAGAGGAATGTAGTTGTGCTTCTACTAGTAAAGGTTCTGAATCTTCATGACCTAGAAATTTTGTATTCTCTTTCCATCTCCAGCTTTTTTGTGTATCCATCCATTCACATACACAGTCTGGCCAAGTTATGAATAATACTTTTATATGCCCTATAATGTTTTACAAAACTTTACCATATTTTGGAACAGAAAAAACATGTATCTTTTCTAATTTTTAAGATAAGACATCACATTTTTTTCAGAACTCTCTACTAACCTTTGTGTACAAAGTTGATCCTTTTTAATGGAACTTCAAGTTGCAAATACTTGTTAGCAAATGCTCTTCTCTGCACTATATCAACATGACATTTCTAATAGAAACTGCTGACAATCTTGTCTAATATTCTACCTCTATAGTAGAACATAATACTCTGTCCCTCATTGGCAGTTGGAATATTACACCAAATCACTCCAACTTAACCTGTGTTGCACTGAACTGATGTGACACAAGTGGTGATAGATATACACTGATGTATGATTAGAACAAGATATTGGGGAACCATACTAAATGCTTCAAACACTGAAGTGATTGTAGTTTTTTGAGGTTTTTTATTTTGTTTTGGCTTTTTTTATTACGTTATTAGAACAATATCTTTTTGTAAAGAATCGTGTCAGTATTCTGCAGCCTGTACTGGATTCTATTTTATTTCATTTTAGAGCCATAAGTTAGTCCAAACTGCTTCTTCCATTTCCCTGTCTTCAAAAATTTTTTTTTTTTTTTTTTTTTTTTTGTTCTTAAAAAGAAGGAACTTAGCACCAAGTGAGACTAAAGGAGACCTGTTCTAAACCTCAGTATTATACTCTACAAAAAATGTAATGGAGAAAAGATGAAGCTGCCAAACTAAAACAGACAGAGCTCAAATTTAGCTTAGAAACCTTCTCACTACTTAGTGCAGTGACTAATACCAATGCAAGCAGAAGCCCAGATCTATACATCACCTTACTGGCTGCTTTCACCAAGATCTACATGGGGTTTGATTTTGACCAGAAATTCTATCTTGACTGTAAGAAATCTATTGGTAGTTAATATTTTTTTAAAACCAAATTATCAAATCAAATATTCAAACAAAGTTTTAATATCAATAAATTAAAATTCAAAATAAAACATCATCATAGATTTCTACATCAGATGTTCTTCTGTGAACACCTTTAAAGAACAGGAGGATCATATCAACTCATTCAATCATTCATGCTATGACACAGCTCTATATTTCCTTCCAGAGGGATAGTTTATGGTTTACAAAAGCTTTTCCTTCACAGAATGAACAAGGACACAAGAAGCCTAATACATCTCTCAGCGAAAAATAGCTTTCCTACTAACAAGATAAGTGGTGTCATTTTTGAAAACTGATCCATATTTCTCTTGTAAAAAAATATTTAGTCCTTCAGAGGCAAGGAACGGCCAGGTTTGCTGCCAGACTTTGTCCTTCCTGTTGTCTGTTTTTGCTACTCTTTTCTCTGTTGACTTTCCTGCTGTTGTGATTGTCTGCAGCTGATGCCAAGAGAGTAAGGCATAAACTGCTACAAAATCAACAGAATATATTAAAGCATCAGAAAATGGGAAAGTATATGTAATAAGCATGTTGTTCTGTCCTTTCCATGACAATCATGTGTTACTACACAGATAAGCCATGAGATTTGGCAGGGCTAGTAAATGTTTGTTGCATTAGAGGAACTTTCCAAAATTATTGTTCTGTTATTGTTTTAGTTTCCTTCTATGAAATTTTTTATTTAACCTTTATTATCATGGATCTTTTCTGTAAAACCTTTTATAGATACACTTTAGGAATAATTAAGTTCAGACATAAAGTCCATACGTGCATAATCAGCCCCAAAAAAAAACAATTAAAATAAAATAAAATAAAAATAAACAAACAAAAAAACACAACACCAAAACATAATTCACCTATGATGCATTTGTGTTATGACAGTTATGTAACTGTTGTTTTGTTGTGAAATAAAACATGATATAAAATATTAATGGAGAAGACAAGACTCCAGATAGACCTTACTGCAACCATGCAGTACTAAAAAGGGGGTTACAAAAAAGAGGGAAAGTGACTTTTTACAGGGGCAAATAGTGATAAGACAAAGGGGAACACTTCTAAACTAAAAGAGCAGAGATTTAGATTAGATGTCAGGCTGAAGCTCCTTACTCAGTGGGTGGTGAGCACTGGAACAGGTTTCTCACAAAAGTTGCGGATTCTCCATGCCTGATCAAGTGTTTAGGCCAGGGCTTGAGCAACTTGGTGTAGTGGAAGGTGTCCCTGCCTCTGGCAGGGGTGTTGGAACTACATGATCTTTAAGGTCTCTTCCAACCCGAACCATCCTATGTGATCTACAAAGTATGGTCAGCAGGTTGAGGGAGGTGATTGTGCCCCTCCACTCTGTTCTTATGAGACTCCACGTGCAGTACAGTTTCCAGATCTGTGTCCCCAGCACAGAAAAGATGTGGACCTGTTGGAGTCAGTGCAGTGGAGGGCCATCAAGATGATTAGATGGATGGAGCACCTTTCCTAAGTGAAAAAGCTGAGAAAATTGGGATTGTTCAGCCTAGAAAAGAGAAGTTTTTGGAGTGACCTAAATAAGACCTTCCAGTGTCTGAAGGGGGCTACAAGAAAGATGGAGAGAGGCTTTTTACAACTGCATGTAGTACTTTTTACAGGGCAAGGGAGAATGGCTTCAAACTGAGAGAGAATAGGTTTAGCTCAGTTATTAGGAAAAAATTCATTACTATGAAGGTGGTGAGACACTGGAACAAGTTGTGCAGAGAAGTTGTGGATGTCCTATCCCTGCAAGTGTTCAGGGTCAAGTCAGACACCCCTGCCCATGGCAGGTGGGTTGAACTAGATGATCTATAAGGTCTTTTCCAACCTAAGCCATTCTATGATTTTATGATTCTATGATTAATGAGTACAACTGGCAACAGATGAGGTCATGATCTGTCCAACTGGGAAAATTTCAGTCAAGCGTCTAAATTTATGCATTTATAATGAGATATTCTATTTTTAGCACTTTCTTATTTCTTCTGCTGTTCTTGCTCACAATATTTTCTGGTGAATATAGACAACTATAATCCTATCTTCTTTGCATTTGTTCCTCTTCGGTTTTGTATGTCAAACCAATTGTGTAGAATCGAATAAAAAACAAAAACCTGAGAATATGCCTGCTGTTATTCTGATGATATCTTAATAAGAATCCAAAAATATTCTTATGGTCTCGTAGCAATAAAGATCTAGGTTTTTTGATACTTCTATGATTTCTTTCATGTGTGTTCATGTTTTCTTTTCAACTGTGAATTTTTTCCCTTATATGTAGATGGAATTTTTCTTATTGTAACATGTAACTGTAGTCTCTGCCTTTCCACAGTGTACATTGGAAATTAATCTTCTCTATGAACAGTGTTAGATAATGAAAGACTGAAATTAGATCCTTCCTTGGCCTTCACTTCTCCATGCAGTTCACTCAGGCTGTCCTCAGATGTCCTAGATGACTTAATGGCTCTCCACTGGACTTATTCCAGTTTGCATTTTTCTCTTTTGCACCAAAAGCTCTGAACTAGACACAATACACTAGTACTGTGCCAAGTAGAAGGGAATAATGGCTTCACTTTATTTGATTCCATTTTCTTGATAATGCAGCCCAATATGTGGCTACCCTTCATCGGCATAAGGTGAAACTCATTTTCAATTTATTCTCCCCCATGATCCTTAGGATTTTTTCTGCAAGATACATTCTACCAAGTCGTTCACAAGCCCATATTGCTGTAAGGTATTCATTTTATCCCAGGTGCTGAACACTTTTGTCTTTGCCCTTGCTAAACCTTGTAAGGTTCCTGCCAGCCTGTTTCTCCATCTTGTCAAAGGCCATCTGGTTAGCAGTCTTTCCCTCCAGAGAACCATTGGCTCCCCTCAATGTGGTATATCTGTGGGCTTGCTGAATTGCCTCCCATGATCCAGATCATTACTGAATGTGTTAGATATTAATGACCTGGTACCATGCCCTAAGGAACAACACTCATAAACAGCTGTCAGTCAGATTTTGAATCATTGATCACTGCTTTCTGAGTTAAAGAATGCAAGAAATTTTTTTAGGCATCCACAATCCACAGTATTAGAGTAGACTACATCAAAAACCTTGTCAAAGAGGTAATTGTTTAAACAGATATAGGGTTTTCTATGATGTTCAGGAAGAAAGGTATTTTGAGATGATGTGAAACTGATTCTGGTATGTTTTAAAGAGATTGTGATGATGAGAAAGACTCATTATGTGAAGTTTTCCAACGGTGGGATAAGGGAGGGATCAAGAGGACTGAGAAGGAACAAGCAAGGGGTGATAAAGGGGTCAGTCAAGTATGAAGAGGTTGCCTGTCAGTATGCTGTTCTATCTAAACCCTGAATTTCATCACTGCAGTGTGTCCTATGTTTTCATTAAATCCTGTTTCTAACTGTATTTTCTTGTATTGTTCTCTGTATTCCTAATGACTATGTATGAATCATAACAAACTTCTAGCTGAATGGGCAGAAAAATAAGGTAAGTGGCCTCACTACAAGCAACTGAAGTGGAAGTATGAACCTCAGGGACTTGTAGGTCCAAGCAACCAGCAACTAGGGGAGATGAAGGATCTGGGAGTTACCCACTGGATGACTGGGTATCTCAAATTAGCTCCAGGAGAGTTCTAAATTGTTTAAATTTCTGTGAAACTATCTGGTCTGACCACTAGCACTTAGAGTGGGACTACAAACTTCTGGGGCTCATAGGTGCTAGAGCCAGCAGACATAGGAGACCAGGAGATGTGGGAGTCAGTATACCTTTAGCACTCAAGACTATCTACTGAAGTAATACATAGCATATGTCTATATATTTAACTAACTACTGCAGTGTTAATCCTTCAGAGTGGAAAACCAGGATCAGGCCTTCCATGGTGTGCGTATTTGGGTGAAGGCAATGTTTTCAGCCTGTGCTAAGTTATATGGCTGCTGTGTTCATGTGTTGGTGTGTGTGCACACTTTTATTTTTTATTTTTTTTTTTAATTCTACTTATAGTTATTCTATGTCTAATGCTAGGAAATGTTCAGTGAAGATCAATAAAACTGGCCAAAACCAATTATTTTCTTATATACAAAGAAATAAGGTGAGACTCTTCAGGATGGCATAGAGGTAACAGCCAGAGATGCAAGAGAGGAAACCCACAGAAATTCTTGCTAAGTGATGTTATAGTTAAAGAGGACAACTGGACCAGTATTTGGAAGACTGATATATTGAAGGTTACTAAAGACTAATCACTGTAGACGCAGGAAATCCTGTGTGCCGAGAACAGTTAGAGATAAGCTGTTATATATGTGTGATCTCTTCCTATTTCTCCCCAGTGCTTCTACTCACAATTACATTGGGATACTGGACGGGACAGATCCTGGATCTGAACTGTGTATACTTTCTTATGTTGCAGACCTATATAATGAATTGCTAAAATTTCTTTCAATCGTTATTCCTACCAAAAGGAAGCAACAAATAGTATCTTCAGAGTACTAATACAGTGTCCTCATTCAGTAATTAATTACACAGTACTGATTTGTGAACAGAATGATACATTTCTTTTTTAATCATCTTGACTGTATAGGGCAGAATGCATAAGAGGAATGAAGGAAATATTTATGCAATTTGATTCTGAATATATGCAAAAATCAGATGTTTCAAGTTAAGATATGCAGATTTTGGATAATGTTTTTGGATTTTCAGATTCATAAGATCATCTTTTTAAAAACAAAGCTGTGCCAAAAAGATACTAAACCTATAATGAATGTTTGTGGAAAAATCTGATTACTTAACAGATTATGCATCAAATGCTTTGTAAGAGGCCTATCCTTCTACTTATGTATGTGCTTTTTTAGTGTTAATACTTATTTAGTATCTCACTTCATGAAATATTTGTTAAATAGTTGGCTAATAAAAATGATATAATAAAACAAATGTTTCTGTATAAAGAGAAATCTTTTCAGTGTTCAGCAGTTTCTGAATAAAAATGCTGAATAAGTCATGAAATATTCAAAGCAATGTTTGCAAATATGTTAGTAATAAATTCTGATTTAATGCACTCTCAGATACCTGATTAAGTCAATCTAGAATTCTTTCCAGCGATGTCAGTTTATCATTGGATTACAAGAGCTTTTGAACAGTGACTCCTTGAATCTTACTTGTTAATACTAATTTATATTTGACTATTAAAATAGAAGAGTTGAAGTAAGAGAAGCATGTGTTTCTTATCAGTTTTGAATGACATAAGCACCTCTCTTTACATAGGAGGTTAAGCTGTTGAATTCTAAAGGATTTGTAGGTGAACTTTCTTTAAGCAGTAGATAAAGAAAATTAAAGTAATCTATGTGTAAACGAGAAAAATAGTCTGAGAACATATGGAGATAAAATTGATCCAATATACAGTCTGTCTGAAATGAGATCATGGGAAGTACATATCTTCTACATTTTTTTCCTATAGCTGTCCTCAGTTCAGGAAACAATTCTTTGTTTCTTTCAGTTTCATCCTCTTATAGTGAACAGCCACGCTTTCCAGTCTTTCAGAAAGTTATGTCTACACTTCTAAGGCTTCTACGTGAGACAAGAAAGCTAATAGATTCAAAATCTTAACATTTTCATCTATTGAGGAATTGAAAAGGGGTCTTGGGAAATGCAATTTAAAACAGCATTTTACAGTTTTGATGTGAATTTGTGAGCTACACTGCCTGCATTCTCATTCGGTTTTGGGACTCACAGTTAGACTGTGATCTACTTATTTGCAAGCAGAATATTTAAACTGTATTTTTAGGAAACAATGTAAATGTTTGTAATACCAAAAAACCAAGTACATATCTATATGCATCTCACAACAGCAAAGATCAGGCCATGCTGATGGATGCATTTAAAATTGCTGATGTTGACTGATTCACTGCAGAGAGAAAAAAAAGAACTAAATGACACACTATGGCAAATTCACAAACCTTGGACATATCATGTCTTCGCAGTCATCGTAATAAATTTGCAGAAAATGACACAAATGCTGTCTTACAGGGAATCTATGGGCATTTATTATGCCTTGAATGAGAATTAAATGCCACTTGCTGTAATCTAACACACTTTAGAAAAAAACAGCTCTTAAGAAGTATCTCCATGAGCCAGAGATAAAAGTTATCATTATATGCACACTCTATCAACCTTCAGTTAAAAGAATGGGCTTTCCCAGAAGCAGAGATTACTTTCCCTTCACCCTTTTTCAAAAATCCTTATCATGGATCAGCATATAACCAAATAACAAGGGAATTTCTTCCATAGAGTGGAGAATATGTTAAAGAAATAGCAGGTTTAAGCCTATTTAAAGTGTGTGCTTGTCTATTAAAGAAAACAAACAAACCAAACAAAAAACACAACAAAAACAAACCAACCAACCAAATAAAACAACAACAACAAAACATTTCTATCACAATAACAGCTTTCAAGTGATCAAGACCTGTACCTTTATATACACATGATTTTTAAATGGAAGGTGCAGAGAGTGAGTTCATTATTCAGTACAAAAGAAAAAAAAAAAGAAAACAAACAAAAAACAATGTCATCTGTGCTGGATCAGTCTTGCACTGAACACCGTGCTATGGAATTTAATTTACCTTAGATCAATAGTTTCATTTGAACTTTCTCAAAGGCTGCAGGTCTTTTGCTCTGTGTTTTAGCATGAACCTGTTTCTAAATTAATTATGTGGGACATTTGGCCACAATCCTAAAATAAGATCTCTTAGAGTCAGGACCAGGATGCAGATGTAGTCTCACTGTGGTTAATTTTCTTGTTCTACAAGCCCTTTAATATGATTCTGATTTATTTTTATCTTATAGGAAACTTCCTAAAGAAGGGTATGGTAAATGTAGAAGAAAAACCTGCTGTGACAGTTCTACCGTATTTGGTTAGCATCTATGAATAAATAAACAGCTGAGCTGGCACCACCTCTTATAGCTATTCTTTTTCTCAGCTGGATGTTAAGAGATTATCTCTTTTCTCAGAGCTTTTGCTTTTTATGTGCTGTAGACCTGAATTAACAGGTCATTATTTCATGATTTTTTTTCAGGCTGATGGTACAATACAATAATTACACAGCACAGCATGGACATTTCAAGGCTTTCATTTTAGGTGTTTTCAGAGAGAAACAGACTTGACTGTGAAATGACATTAGTGTAATATTACAATAAATAAAAGTGCCAAGCCATTACTCCCAAATGAACCAATATGGGTATACAGACTTTAAAAAGAGTTGTAAGATTCCATTATTGCAAAGTAGCCATAGTTTATTGTTCCATCAGAATGCCCCCTAATCTGAGTTTAACAACTGAGGTTTCAGTAGACACCAATCATTAAGACTTCTAGTTAGCTTTCACATTTATCAATGATACATGAATTTCATCTAAACAGCTGTAATTTTTCAAAAATTCTTGTACTAAACAAAAAGCAGAACAAAATAAGCAAGACAGAAAGCGTGAGAACATTGTGTCTTAAAGGCAATGGAGATGATAATCATTTTAATTATGCTTGTAAATCTCATTATTTATATAAAGGTATCCTGCTCATCAGTAAACCAAAATTAGCAATTATCACAGAAGACAATAATTTCATGATTATGAATGCTGAATTAGGGAATCTCCTTTAAAACTAAGAGTGGACAAATTATGTAGAGTGAAACCAGACTCAATGTAATCCTTGAATTGAAACTGGAATTGCAAGTAGGGCTAAGTAAAACAAAGCCATTCCTATCAGGTACCCACCTTCAAGCTTCAGCAGGATTCAAGATTCAGCAGAATTTTATCCCATTATAACTTTTGCTCAATAAACCAGCAGGATGTTTACAGAGGAGCTACAAACATGCTAGCTTTTTTTTTTTTTCCCCTTTTTGTGGGAAAAAGGGAAAAAGTGTCTGTGAGAACGATATGAAGAACATCACTATGACAACAACATTTCAATCATTGTTACTATTTCTACTGCAGAACTGAAAGGCCTATGGATTTTGGATGTAAAAGGAGAGATCTGTAAGCTTTCTTTAGGAATTATAACATTGAGTGGGGAGATGGCAGTAGACCAGTTATCTAAAAAAAGAGTATTTTATTCAGCGTCCTTAAGTTTTCCCATAATCCCTTCTTTCAGGTTTGCACATGTACTAGTTCCACACTGAAAGTACTACATCCACTGAAGAAAGTGCTAAACCTTGATATTTATGTTGTTTTAATACTTCTTACAAGTAGTCATTAATAATATCCCTGGGGTGGAGCAGGGGTTTCCATTGTGGCTCTGTAGTTCCATTCAGTTTGTTGTGGGGTTTGGTTTGGGTTGTTTTTTTTAATGGCTTTTTTTAATGGTTGATTAAAACAGCTTTATTAAAAGCAAGGTGAAAGAACATGGATATTCTTTGATTTTCTGGACTCATTTACAGCTAGCAGACCCTAGGGGTGAGTCCTTCAACTGAAAACACTGTGGGTTAGGCAGATAAAAGAGAAAGAAGTAAACACCCTCACTTCTTATTAATAGTTTGGGTTTGGCTAATGTGAACTAGTGAGTAAATCTGGTCATAGTACTGCACGAAATCCTCTTTGCTGAATACAAATACAATACTTGCTGAAATGATTTTGGAAAGGAACCTTGCCTCATAAATTCACTTCAGGTAATGAGTACCTTTCTTTGGAATTGCGATTGCTTTTATGAATTTAAAGCTATACTCAAATGTACTTTCACACAAAATAAAGAATTTATATGGTTTTATGTAAAATGGTATTATGTTTTTACAATAACAATCAATTAATTTTAACAAGTACAGAAAGTAATGACAAGTACAAAAAGTGCAAAAATGTGTACAAAAGTGATAAAATAACATTTCTGGGAAACAAAAGTAACATAACCGTAATAGATTTGAAAAAGACAAAGTATGTTTTGCTCATTCTGAAAAGCTTAGAGATTTCATAATTTTCCTTTTCTCTGTTTAATCAAATGGTGTAATTGTACCAAATTTTGAGCAATTCCATTTTCAAATTACACCAAAAGACTTTAGATAGTGTTAAGATGTTTATTTAGGCACACCTTCCTCATGCTACATCAATTTATTTGCAATGTAGTAGATATTTTCACAAACCACATTGTCTTTTTAAACTGTGGATTATCTGCTAGTTTCATTTTTCAAAATAACGCTACAAATGTTGTGCTCTGGAAGATTAAAAATTGTCTGAAGAATTGCCCAAGAATTAAAATAATCTTTTTCTCCAATTTTATTAATATCCCTAAAGAACAATTGAATGGAGTCATTTTGATCACTCCTACAATGAGAAATCATATGCATAACAGTGAGACTTAAGTCTGTATCTAGATATACTTAAAATGAACTGTTGAGCAAAATCCTCTTGTATTTACTTACATGCAGTCTTACTGAACAAAACAGAGAAGCAGAGAAAATAATAAGGAAAAATGCCACTAGCACCTTTTGGCATGAATGGCGTACTTGGGGTTTTTTTCCTAGAGTTTTTGCTCTGGTGGATTTCTGTTTTATATTCACCAAGAAAAGACCAAAACCAGATATGCAACTCTGTCAAAGAACAAGAAAATGAGAAATATATATCCTTTTGACCTCCCGCCTCTCTTTGGAAGAAAATATCCACCAAGAATCAAGTCAAGTAAGACACTTCACATAAATGCTCCCAATTATCTATTCAGTTTAGCCTGAGTATTTTTATTTTAATCTATTATTTATTTTTATCTAGTATTTACTATGATTTGGGTTTCTTAGAAGGACTCATTTGACTACTGTTACTAACCTATACATCTTGAGATATGTGTTGAACAATGTTAGGGTTGTTATGAATTCTCTTAAATTCTAGGTGTGAAAACAGAGGGCCAAACGATTTCTTTTTAAGCTGTCAAGAATGCACCAGGACTTCTCAAAAAGGTCATCAGCCTGCTGCCTACATACCCTGGAGACTATTTAACACTGCAGGGAGAAGAAAGCAATAGAATATTGTATTAATTTTTCTTGCTGTTACTCAACCATGATGAAGTCCGAAACACATGAAAAGAAATGACTGGTCTCAGTTGGAAAATACTGTATCTTAGCTAGTAATGCTAAGGCAAGGAACCAAAAATCAGAAGCATCAGAAATCTCCATGAGAGAAGAAACACAACATAGGCTGGCAGACAGAAGCTAACACAGAACTGCTAACAAATCTAGAACAATCACACTGAATCTGTGCAAATGTTACTTTTATTTAATCTCAACAGCCTCTTCATGCTAAAAGAAATCCTGTTGAAAAGTAATTAAGGTGAAATATCATAAAACCTTGCTTTGTACTCTATTAAGGTTTTGTCAGTCTTGCATGAAGGAAAGTATGCATTTATTTACCTGTCAAACTGCAAGAGCTGGTTTGCAATAAGAAAAACTGCTGAACGAGACAAAGTGATTGACGAAGGGAAAAGGTCAGTTTCTTTATAAGTATTATTAACAGAGAGAAGCAAGTACAAAGAAAATCAAGCTTGTGTCACATAGCAAATAAAACTTCAAAGTAAACATTTTAATATAAAGCTATCAAAAAAGAGTATATTAACATGTATTTAGCTCTTACTTTTAAGGCATGGTAGTACTTTAGAATTTTGTTTGAGGTACTGGCTTACAACATTTGACCACACTTACAGTACAAGTGTAAAATCAATTTTCTGCACTCCCATTTATCTCAGCACTGATTTTAGCTGGGTCTCTAACAGAATTACTCCACTGGAGAGGTTATTTTACTTCACACTGGCATTTCAGAAGCCTTAAGTGGTCTGAAGAGATGGCATGTGACCTTTAGGAATATTTTAACTCTGCTTTCCTCTGAAGAAGAATTATTTAACCCTGGTTATAAATACATAAGTCCCTCACTGTTCCCTTTGTGCATCTCAAAATATGTCTGGCATTGACTTGTTTCAACATAACTGACTGTTGACCATACCAATTTTTTTTACAGAAGCTGAGGGTAGAAAACTATATTGAAGGTACTTAACTGCTGCTTTTTTTTGGTAACATTTTAAGAAGATTAACTTGTTTCATTTGTTATTTTGCAAGTCACGTCTCAGGATTCTCAAACTTTATGATATTTTTATCACTGTTTCAAATATAGTTACGGTGTTTGTTCAAATATAATTAAAACAGAGGTCTTGAATTGCAGAGGTTGTTGATTAACAACTGTAGGTTAGAACAGAAAGGTAGAAATCAGCAATTACTCAATACTCATCAATCAAAACAATCACCAATCCTTTAGAATACCCACTCAGACAAATGAATGGCTCAAAAATAAATTCAGATCATGAAAAATATCTTAAAGCACCTGATGACACTAGAGATCAATATCTAATTAACCCTGAGCAATGCACTATTACAAAATTGGCTGGCTAGCAAATTATAGTGGGCAGCAAAACAAAAAGAAATATAAGCAAGTACTTGATATAGATGAATAATTGAAAGAAATATAAGGGAACAAAATATGTTGTCATGCATAAAGTTTGTTAATAATAAACAGGTTAACAAAATTCACCAGAGTTTTGAGAAAAATACATAAAGATTCAAAAGCAATGCAGAAGTGGACCATAGAAATTGAAAAATTCCTAAGAATTCCTTAGAGTACTCCCAGTATACGTTTTGATACAGAAGAAATGCAAACTCATGGGATAGCTAAAGAAGTTAAGATTTTGTCTTTTCCAGTAATGTCACTACAGAACTATTAGTTTTAAATATAAATAGTATCTAGATAAATTCTCAGTTTTATCAAGCAGCAAATTGTACAGATCAGGTCTGGTGTGATAAAACACAAAGGAATGAAATGTTATGTGATCTAGTTCTCACTTATGTCATATTTAAATTTTAGTCTGGCTGAGCAACTCAAACTTCAGATTTATACAGATCTAATATAGGCCCCAAAGTAGGACACTCAACTCTATCCACAGTCACTGCATAAGAAAGACTGCTCCAAGGGCTAACTCAGGCTTTTAATTTTGGTGTGAAGAATGTTCTCCAGGGTATCCCTGGGCATAAGACAGGTTTCCTAAGAGATGCAGCTGAGTTCTATGCCAGTAGCTATGCCATACAAATGTCATTCCCCTGTTTCATCAAGGCCTGAATTGAACTAGGTCATAGTGGCTTTGCAAGATGATACTTTATTCTGAATTTTCTTTCTTACCCCAGAGAACACAAATTTCCATTTTCTTAAAGGAAGAGTAATCTCCAGTCATAAATGTTACTGAGTTAGAGTTCTGTATATGGGAATTTACCTTAATTGGTGAGGTAATTTCAACTTTAGATCTCAAGATCATGAGATAACTTGTGTAAGTAAAACCTCATTTAGGACCTGGGACATCAAAACTACTCCCATGTTAATGCTTTTCAGATTACGGTCAGGACCCACTCTAATACCATTAGGCTTCATTTCAGTTCCTCTCGTTCTAGAAATAAGTCAGAGAGCCTCACACTGATATTTATAAACCTAAATGCAAATTTAAATACTTTAGTGGATAATTTTGCCATTTATTTTTGCATTGACACTATCCTTTTACACTACAAGCTTTCCTCTATCTAATGAAAAAAAAAAAAATCTTCCTCTCAGGACATACTTTTTCTAATGTAACAATTTCCATAATTCCCTTCCTCTTAGTCATCCAATTTTTTTCCTCTCTTCAGCATCATCATCCCATGTGAAAGAAATGCTTTTTTTCATGTATTGTTATACCTTTATTGTCTTTAGTCTTGATCTCTTAATTGTCTTTAGTCTTGCAATACCTGCAATTCTTACATTTCTTTAAATATATTACTTATATTTCAATGAATTTATACTGAAAAGGTTTTGATCTCTGATTTATTTATCATAGGCATATTAAAATTTTACTTTTGGTTAGTTTTATGTTATCTTTCTACTTTTCAAATTCCAGACTGTAATTTTCTATGTTGATCTCTTTTTTTTTTAGCCTTCTCACAAGTCCTTTTCTCACTGAGTTAAGCATATGCTTGCTATAAATCTCAATCAGGCAGAAAAAACCTGTTTTGGGACATTAGAATGTGTTAAAAGATACACAAAAAGGTGCTTCTAAATTCCAGGAAGAAGCAGGAGTGTGATCATACTATGAAGATGCGTATCCTGTCTTGCAAGTGGGTGACATTTTGGTAAGCAATAGATGTTTGTGCAGTTAACATAATAATATCTCTTATAAAAGCAGCCTGTAAAGCTCAGCCTGGGTTAGGGAATACCTGAAATTATACAGGACAGCCAAGAAGAGGGTCAGAAAATTTCTGTGGGACTGCTCATCTTAAAAATAAGATTTTAAGTTATGCATCTTTCTGAATAGTGATTGTGCCAGATTAAAACAAACATCCCACTAGCCCAGTAGTCACTGTCTGTCAGCGGACCAATGTGACAGCCCAATAAAGGGTGTAACAATTGGTTAACAATATATGGTATTTCCTCTTAAGTATTTCCTCTGTCATCAGTCACTGGCAATATAATTACTGCATGAGCTAGAGGCAGCCACTAGACTTTTATTAATCCTCTGTGCACACCTGTTCCATGCAGTTTCCTTTGAAGCTATGTAAACTTCTAAATTTACAACATATTGTGGTAAAGAATTTCCTGTCTCAAATATATTACTTACATTGCCCCCACTCCAGCCACAACATCCAGATTTGCTTTGAACCTGAAATTCAGGTCCAAGTGACCTGCTAAGCATCCTAAAAATTTTTTCGATTGTTAGTCCTGAGGGAATTACTTTATCCATGTTGCTGGCTGTCAGACTACAACCATTACTACTTGACAAGGAAATAAGTGATTTGGAACAGGTGATGTGCTCTCCATTCTACTGGTGTTCCTCTACTAGCCACCGTAACATGCACCAAATGCGTGTTGTCCTGCAGAACAAAGATGTATTACCCCACATGCACCACAGCATCGAACTTCAGAGACTCTGGATGTTCACTGTCCCTTCCACTTTGCTCAGCAGGGAATTTTAAAGTGTAGAGTCCAGCCCATGCTCTCCATTCATTTTGCCACTTCCATGGGTATGTGAATTGGATGTGCTAATTTATTTCAGATGCAAAAGCATTTTGTTTTCCTTTTTTTTACCACACTACACTGCATCTAAATATAATTTAGGCAAAGTTTCCTTTTTAAATTTCTTTTTTTGTTATCCATGGAGAAAGGCTACCATGAAGCAGACAAGCATAGTCGCTAAATTGGAAAATCCTTATCAGTTTAGCCAAAGCTCAAGTCTTTATCTGTTAGGAAGGCATTCAGGACTTTAATAATCTGGCAGCAGAGTTTCTGCCATTATAGTCACTATCTCAGCAGCTCTGTGTCAGTTCACTTCTTTCACGTATTTTAAGCTTTGCAAAGTTACAGGTAACATGGTCATGGTACCACTTCTTCAGATACCAGTATATGAATTTTTCTATTCTCATTGCCTTTACTATTTCAAATAATATATCAGAACTGGGCAATATTTGCCATGAATCAGTTATGTCTTAGATTTCTGACCCACAAAATTTTTCAATTCCACGTATCAGATATTTAAGTTGGTAAAAAACAGAAATAGGAAACTATTTTCAATTGCAAAACAAATTTCTTGGTAAGGAGAGTGTGGCAGTAGCTGTTTTTCCCTGGCCTGAGAGCTTGGTGAGTCATAGATGCAAACATTTAAGACAGCAGCCTAAAATGCTGATTCAGCACACTTAACGTATCTAAAACTCAGCTAATGGAAACTACTAAACCTATTCTCTAAACACCTTAGTTAACTATAAAGCTCTCCACATGCCTAAACTTAGGCACTGCACATGTTCCTTAACACCCTGCTTGAGATTTAGGTACTTACCTAATTTACTCCACTGCCACTCAGTGTTTAAACAATAGAGAAGGCAGCAATTACTTTTTGCCTAACAGCCCAGCGTTTACGTCCACTGCTATGATTCTGGTCATAGGGACAGGCTCTTCTCAAAAAGATGTCAAAATTTTGAGGAGGGAGAACATCAAAGGGCAGCAGATGGAGGAGGAGTCACAATATTTTCTTACACTGCCAAAGTTGCCTGTTGAATAGCCACAAAGGCAAGAGTTACAAAAAGTCAGATGGAGAGCTAGCAAACACAAACTACTAGGCTAGAAGTGGGACAAGAGAGAGGGAGAGTTCCAGATCTGTGACCTCTTTCCAGGAACTGGTCTTTCTTTTAATCCAGTAACTATGCATTCAAAATACAGAAACATTGGCATTATTTAATATCTGCTCACATCACTTACTTGCTGCTACTCCCTATGGCACCATCTAACTCTAATAACACTAAGTCATAGAAAATACATGACCTTTCAGCTCAGAATGTATTATTCTGGAAATGACCACATGGTACAACCAGCCTTATTTTCCATCCCTTTCTATTGCGCTATTTCAGGCTATCATTCACATAAAACTGTATATCAGAGCCTAGAAAAGTAATTAATATTTTTCAAAGTATTTTGGGGAAATATTTCTGTTAAGTATAATCAGGTTTTGTTCCCCTTCCCATAAAACAGGAATAACAGGACTTAATAAAAAATAAAAAATATATATCAGCTGCACCTGGGAAAAGGTGTCAAACTCTGTGTAGAAGCCGCCAAGAAAAACCTCTTCTAGAACTAAAGCTAGCTTTGTTTGATGGTAGAAATACAGATATTGGGGTTTTTTTCATTACACATGTAGGTAAATTGTTTGAAGCCAGTTTGCAAGAGTTGATAAAAGTCATTAGCTCTTTGCATTGCCTCTGCTTCTTTCATGTATTGTAGCCACACATTTTAAAGCACAAATAATTCTAAAAACACTGGCTAACTGAACTGACCTGAATAATGGCTGAGTCAATAGTGTGAGTGGAATAATTGCTCAATTTAGCATGTATTTCTACTTAGGCTCCTCAATCGATAAGATATCTGTGATTGAAAAAAAAAAATCTACCTCAGATGTAATGAAAGTAGAAGTAAGGCCCACTAGGCATGTTTAGAGTTTAGAGTTGCAACATCAGGGGTCACCAAGAAACCTGTTTTGCTTGAGTAATAGTACTAAATCTCATTATTTTCATCTTTCAGCTGTACTTTGTATTTCAAAACAAACAAACAAACAAACAAACAAAAGACCCTCAAGGTCTACACTCAAAAGCATATAACATTGTCAGTAGGTATGGAGTTACCTTAATAATCGGCTTAATTTGACTTAGGTATTTGACTGGGATTCATGTAAAGTAAAAGTCAAAATATTAGCTATACTCCCTCCCCAATTAGTGGAGAAAGAAAGAAGTGTTCTTCAAAGGACAGTTCAGCCAAATTACGTTAGGACAGTTATTCAGTTCCCTGTGAAGATGCCTATAGCATTCTATTTAATCATAAAATCATAGAATCATTAAGACTGGAAAAGACCTCATGTCATCATGTCCAACCTTTGACCAATTACCACCATGCCAACTAAACCATAGCACTAAGTGGCATGTCTAGTCCTTTCTTGAATACTTCTAGGGATGGTGGCTCTACCGCTTCCCTGAACAGTCCATCTCAATGCTTGACAACCCTTTCAGAGAATAAATTCTTCCTGAATTGATCATAATTGACTGTAGAGGAAAACTGAACAGCTGGCTTAAACTAAATTTCCAACTTGGCAAATTTTAAAAGTAGGATAGATGAGTCCCACTCCACGTACAGGCATGGACTGAGGGTCATCATTGTACATCCTGTCCCATTAGCCCTTAACTCCAACAGTAATTATACTGACATTATATTGGTACTGATCAGAATGAGTGAGGAGATCAGAATTTGGGCTACAGTGTTTACAGATTGTTGCAGAGGATTCCTTGGGAACACTCTAATTTTGTACAGGTCAGTGGGAATTCTTGCCTGCTACTTCCAAGAGACAGTACAGAGTTATGCTATCCATAACCCTATTCTGTGTCTAAACAGCACATTTGAGCCCCTGGGTAGTAACAATAGCAGATGCTTATTATATTTAATTATTAACCATCAGCTCTTTGAACTTATCACCTTACTCTCTCAGCACCTGCATGATGGATGGCAAAATTCCCATAATTTCAACTTCCATCAGTCAGTAAGTAAAAGGTGAGCATCTGTTAATGCTCACCAGCCCCTCAGGATATATACAACTATCATTATGACTGTTTCTAATGGTGTTTTGCACAAAATGAGTTAGGGTGAAAAAGGCATACTGGGTTATTCTACATATATATAATGTCAAAGTATTTATTGCCCTACATATGGGAAATTTTAAATCTAAATACATAATACAAGTAGAACATTTATTATTGCATTTAATATTTATGCAGTGACATAAATTTACATGTTCTTTTAAATGTTTCTGCATTTTAGACTTTATCCAAAGCTTTAGTTAAAGGAAGGAAAAATAGGGAAGCTATAGGGAAGCTGTCCCTTACCCTATTTACCATTGTTATTTACACAATTAAAGCTATGTCTGTGCCACAAAGTGAAGAAAATCGTATTTGAAACTGTAAACAAACAAGACAAGTTCTCATAATGCCATTAGATAGCTGGTAAATTCTGCTGAGAGGTAGGATTTTTTAACTGAAACACAGAACCTACAAACATTGCCTTCCAAACTTAGGCTGCTAATACAGCTCTATTGGCATTTAAGGCACATGCACTGTATCAGTGCATTCCTTTAGGTCAGAATACTTATACTCTTCTTCACTGTGCCACAAGGATGAGTTTGGAAGGTGCTTACAGCACCAAAGAGTTTCTTCCAGCTGTCCCCTTTCATGAAGCCCAGCCACAAGGGAAATTTGAGTATTATGTGCAATGCATTAGCAACTTTATCATTTGAAATCTGATTTTCTCTCAAAGCACTTTCATAAATTAGGCCAGAATAATGAAACAGTTAGCATCAGAATCCTCTGGGAAGCTTTCAAGGCAACGTTGTCACATTATCTCCCAAGGCTACACCCCTAAAGAGATCACATTGCTGAGAGAATACCATATTCCCTTGACTCATACATGATGTGAAAATTATTTAGAAAGTCACATTACTTATTTTGTAGGACTCAGTAATGGAACTCGGAATTCAAGAGTTCAGGGCAAAATGGTGATGCAACAGTGCACTGGCACACTAAAAACACAGTAAGACCTAAACAAGCGATCGGTTGGTGAGTCAGCAATGGCAGCAACTGAAGGTTAGTCTGGAGTTGAGATAAAGCTGTGCAGGGGGGTTCCTACGTTCAGGAACACCCGAGCAGCTCCCACAAGCCTCATCATGACCCAAAGTCCTTGGCAGCCAAGGAGGAGAGGAGGGAGCAGCACCAGGAACATCCAAAGGAGATTTAAATGGCTCTAGGGGTGACTTGGAGTGTGGCACATCAGTGAGGGTTTGACATGGCAGTTGGCACAGCAGACTGCACAGGCAGGGCAAGCAGGAAAGGCTCCTCTCTGACCATCTGAGAGCAGCCAACAGAGGCAGCAAACACACTAAGTAGCTGGTAAGGAAGAGCACAAAGAGATTCTTTCAGCCCCAGTCTTATTAGCATACCATTTTAAGCTTCCTCAGTTATGGTGTTGCCAAGCCATACAGCTCAGTACCTTGTAGCTGCAGGATTCACTGAACCAGCTGTGCCAGAGGTCTCCAGCCAACCAGACCTGCTGTTAGCAGATGCAGCTCTCAGAGTCACAGGTTGCCAGCAGTGCCTGATGCCTCTTCATGAGGCTGGGGCAGACAAACTGCTATTTTGCAGAAGTTGTGCAGTGGTTGAAGAGCTGTGTTGTAAGGTGAAGAAGTGGACAGACTATGTACTATTTGAGTGAATATGCAAGAGGTAGACTGATTATATTCAGAGACTCTACAGCCTCTAGATTCTCAGGAGTCTCAAAACTCCGTTGTAGTGGAGAAGCAGGTGGACTCAAAGCCCTGCAGAATAATTAGTCAGGGGACTATTAGTCAAGGGTCTGTTAAAGATGAAGGCTGGAAGCTGGTCACTACATGTACCACGAGGAAGGTTCCTTATCAGAATTTGACAGGTAGGACTGGTACCTTCTACAAAAGGTATGAGGCTCTGTAATTAGAAAGCCAGACAACTGATGAGGTGGGCGAAGATCCTTCTGGAATAGAGGGGCCTCCTAAAACAACAGCACCTGTTCCCCACATCAAGATCTCCTTTGTTAACAGGAAAAGAGTATTTGTAATAAAATACTCCTTTCTAAGAGGAACAGAAGGCCCAATATGCAGATTGGACCCCACTCACAGGGAAGTCTACTGTCTCCCAGGGGCTCTGGTAAAGGACATTACTCCAGTCTAGTGAGGTTCTCTGGTTAGTATCCAATAATAGCTGTTTAAACTGTTAGCAGTGAAATAACAAAGAGAAGTCTGAGGGCAATCAAAAGAGATTTCAGGGCCCTGGGACTATTGGTAGAGGGATCACAGAGTGATTTCCTTGATCCTTCCACTAACAAGGAATAATACTTATAAGAATAGGCAGATCCATTGGGTCAATGCATGGCTCCAAATTTGGTAAAGTGGAAAAATTTGGGGGGTTTGACCATGGGATGATCTTCTCAACACCTGTTCTACTGACACCTGACAGGATGCACCTGTCTCAGAGGGGAAAAAGAGTTCTAGCACAGGAGCTAGCAGGGCTTGTTGATAAAGCTTTAAACTAGCTTGGAAGGGAGAAGGGGACAAAACCAGGCTACTCAGTGATGAGATGATGTGCCCAAACTTGAGGAAAGAAGCACTAATGTGATCCCTCAATCTGCTTTGTGACATGTTGTCTACAGTTTCACACCTGAAATGTTTCTACACTAATGCACACAGCATGAGGAACAAACAAGAGAATCTGGAAGCTTTTGTCCACTCCCAGAGATTTGACATCACTGGCACAAGTGAAATGTGGGAGGGTAAGTCCTGTGTCTGGAGTAACCTGCTGGATTTTTAGAGGCTCTTCAGGAGGGATAGGCAGGGCAGAAGAGGCAGAGGGGTGGCACTGTATGTAATAGAAGGGTTAGAATGTATAGAGCTCACAGCTGGCAATGATACAGTTGAGAGCCTCTGGGTAAGAGTCAAAGGGCAAACAAATCATTTGGATGTCATTGTAGGAGCCTGCTATAGATTTCCGAGCCAGGACAGTGACACCAACAAATTATTCTTTGAAGAACTAAAGGGACACTTCCAAGTCAACTGCCTTTGTCCTTATGTGGGACTTCAACTTGCCAGAAATTAACTGGAAGCATCACACACCTGGTACAACCTGGGTGAGAATATTCCTAAAAAGCCTAGATGACAACTTTATGGAAGAAATCCTAAGGGAGTCAGCTTGGAAAGATGCCCTTCTGCTTGTCAACAGAGTGGATCTCATGAGTAAAGTGTAGACTGGTATACTCTTGGCCACAGCGACCACAAAGTGATTAAGTTTAAAACCTGTGTTGACAGGAGGAAAAGTGACAGCAAAACCTCAGCTCTGGATATGAGGAGAGCAGACTTCAGGCTGGACAGGGAATTAGTAAGTAAGGTCCCCTGGGTAATTGTTTTAGCAGGTGCTGGGGTCCATCAGTGCTCTCACTTTTCAAACATTACCTCCTAAGGGCATAGGAGAAGGCAATTCCCAAACATTGGAAGTCAAGCAGGCAAGACAGAAAGCCATCTTGTCTGAACAGGGATCTTTAATTGGAAATAAGAAACAGAAAGAAGGCGTATGTCCAGTTGAAGCAAGGTCAGATGACATATGAAGAATGCAGAGATGGTACTTGCTGCTCTTAGGAGAAAATTAGTGCAGCCAAAGCTCAACTGAATTTGAAACTGGATGGAAGTGGGGAGGACAATAAAAAGAGTTTTTTCAAATATATTAATGGCAGTAAGAAGTGTAAAAATAATATCAGCCCGTTACAGGATGAAGATGAGAGAAGGCAGATGTGTTTAATAATTCTTTCCCTCTGTCTTCAAAATGCATGATGGACCAAGAGGGTCTCAGTGCACTGAGCTGGAAAACTATGACTGTGAGAATGATCAACTCTCAGTTGACCCTGAAACTGGGCAGGATCTGCTGCTCCAGCTGCTCCGTCTGGATCCCTACAAATCTATGGGGCCTGATGTGATTCATCCATCTGATGTTATGCATCATCTTTTGATAATTTTTGAGTGGTCTTGGGAATCTGGAAAGGTGCCCACTGACTGAAGTTGGCAAACATTGTCCAAGTCTTCAAGAAAGGCAAGAAGGAGGAATCTGTAAACTACAGGCCTGTCAGTTTTACTTCAGTGGCTGGTAAAGTTATGAAGAAGATTATTCTGGAAAGTATTGAAAAACCTGAAAGACAACACAGTCATTGGTCACAACCAGCACAGGTTCATGAGAGGAAAGTCCTGCTTCTCAAACC
The DNA here is from genome assembly GCA_035583185.1 of Anabacerthia variegaticeps. NCBI lineage: Eukaryota > Metazoa > Chordata > Aves > Passeriformes > Furnariidae > Anabacerthia > Anabacerthia variegaticeps. Next base: position 26,392,306 of record JAWWEW010000078.1, read on the forward strand.
TAGTTTCTTTTTATGGCAAGATAACCCACCTAGCTATCAAGGGAAGTCAGTTGATGTAATCTTTTTGGATTTCAGTAGAACTTTCAATCCTGTCTCTCACAGGATTCTTCTGGACAAAATGTCCAGAACACAGCTAGATAAACACATCATTTGATGGGGGAGCCATTGGCTCACAGATCAAGCACAGAGGGAAACAGTGAATAGGGTGCCATCAGACTGGAGACCTGTCACTAGTGGGGTCCAACAGGGCTCCATCTTGGGCCCTGTGCTCTTCAACATCTTCATAAATGACTTGAACACAGAACTGGAAGGGATACTGAGAAGTTTGCAGATGACATAAAGCTGGGAAGAGCTGTTGACTCCCTGGAAGGCAGGGAGGCCCTGAAAAGAGACCTTAACAAATTAGAGGACTGGGCAATCACCAACAATATGAAGTTTAACAAGGGAGAGTGCTGGTTTCTGTACCCAGGATGGGGCAACGGCAACTCCAGACGTACATAAAGGCTGGGGAATGCTGAAAACCAGTGCCATGGAAAAGGGCCTGGGGGTCCTGGTTGACAGCAAGTTGATTATGAGTCAGCAGTGCCCTGGTAGCCAGGATGGCCAACCCTGTCCTGGGGGACATCAGGCACAGCATCGCCAGCAGGTCCAGGGTGAGGATTGTCCCGCTCTGCACTGGGGCAGCCTCACCTTGAATATTGTGTGCAGTTTTGGGCACCACAATGTATGAATTAAGCTATGGAAGAGTATTCAAAGGAGGGCAACAAGGACTGTGAAGGGCCTTGAGGGGGAGCAATATGAAAAGTGGCTGGGGGCACCTGGTCTGTTCAACCTGGAGAAGAAGAAACTGAGGGGAAACCTCATTGCAGTTACAACTTCCTTGTGAGGGGAAGAGGAAGGGCAAGCATTGATCTCTTCTTGCTGGTAACTAGCGAGAGAATCTGAAGGAATAGCCTGAAGTTGTGTTAGGGGAGGTCGAGGTTAGATAGTAAAAAACAGTTTTTCACCCAGAGGGTGGTTTGGCACTGGAACAGGCTCCCCAGGGAAGTGACCACAGCACTAAACTTGACAGAGTTCAAGAAGCATTTGCACAATGCCCTCAGGTACATGGTGTGACTTTTGGGGATGGTCAAAAATCAAAAATATTTTCTTCTTCTGCAGTATTTCAGTCATGCTTTGTCTTGTTTCTTACATAAGAAGCTGAACGCAAGTGTTGGTTTTTGTTTTTTTGTAATGTGGTTCATGAATTTTGGTACCCCTAAACTGAGATTTTTCAGAATATTTTAATTTAATAAGTTTATTTTTTCCTGTGTTACTTAGTTCTCTGAGGATCCCCAAACAGTCCAAATGTAATCTCCAAATAAATGACAAAGAATCTAAATTTTTCCACAGTATATTTTTATGCTGGTAGATATCTCATGCTAACCTAGGGTATATAGGTAGGTCTGCAGTTTAAAATTTAATGGATTTTTTTTTTTAAGTGTCTGGCTGCATGATTTAAAATGATAATTTTTTTCAGCAGTTTTTCTACCCATCTTTCCCCGCTACTGCTGAGTCAGAGAGTTCAGACTGTTTAATTGAAAATGGAGTGACAAGTTGTTATAGCCTGATCGAAAGCCAAGAAGAGTCAATTGGAAGACATCCTTTGACTTCATTTAATTTAGAAAGCTTTATGTATATTCAAAGCATATTTATTAACATCATTTAAAACTCCTTCCCAAATCCCACTATCACACAATTTTAGCTAGGCATAGAAATGGAGACCTTTACTCCTCTTTGCCTAAGAAACTATTCTTATTTTCCCTTGGTTTTGCCTTATTTTTAGAAAAGTAATTATATTATGGTAAGAAATATTTGCCCTCGTGAGAAATAAAGTGTCTCAGACTCCTTACAAGTACTAACAGAGTAGCTGCACACTAGTGCTGGGGGCCTGATGTAAGAATTGAAATAAGGGTCTCTACCACTCAACTCTGTACCTGTTTTGCCTTTTTTGAAGTCAGCAGTCTGGGAGCATCACTGCTATTACACTGCCAGCCCACTGAGTACCTCTCCACTGAACTGCAGAATGCCCTGTAAACTCCCTTTCTGTACTGCCAAGCAACCACTATTACCTAGTCAAGATACGTGGGCATAAGGCCCATGAGAAGAGTCAAAATTAGGCCATCTAAAAGTCCTACAAGGGGGATAGGGTTCTCAGAAAAGGTATTCACTATCCTTCCAATATTACAAAGGATTCAAATGAGATCATGAAAAGAATGAAGAAAACATACTCAGGTTTGTAAGAAACAAAGAAAGAGAAGGGTTGCAAAGGGAAGAGGATGAAGCCAGATTTCCATTCATTCACAACAAGAGCCATCTCCATATAGATCATCATGGCTTCACCATTTGAGAATGACAGCATCATTGTCCCATTTTCAAGCAGTAGAGCTGGATGACAATGTGACAATAAATAAATTAAATGTCACTAACAATATTAACTACCATTTTTTTTACAGTTATGGCACTGTATGCTATAGAAATACAGCTGTCCAAGGCTCTCCATAGGCAAAGAGCTGCAACAGGCTCAGCTGTAAGAGACCCTTGTAGAAAAAAAGGCCTATTATTGATGAGTTACTGTGGCCACTCTAGTTAATACCATTGTAGATGTGCTTTCCTGTGCATAAATTGTGCACTGCTTATCAAATGCTTATCTGTCTTTTCTTTGCCTATGAAATAATATAAAAAAGAGGAAAGGCAGGAAGAGTAGAGGAGAAAACATACTTTTGTAAACAGTTATATACAGTAGGGCATTGTCTTGATCCTTCTATGGGTTCTTCTAATGCAAAACTCTGAGAAATCTTAGAAGCTAGAATGGAATAAACAGATGTTTTCCTGGTTTTATTTATGCATACAACAGAACTTCATTAATTTGTACACATGCATAGGAAGACACATTGGAAATAACAGAGTAAATGAAAACTTTGTAGACCAGAATTTTATTCATTTATACCCTAATTGTCATTTGTTTCCAGCTATTGATTGAAATACCTCATTATACTCTTACAGTTATTTATATTAGTACTGTTGCTAGCTCACTAAAAGTCAGCTCTTTAAAAAAAACAAAAGCAAAACCAGTATTCTTATTTAAAAAATATATTGGTGTGCTAGTTTGAAGGTAAACTGGCAGGAGAAATAGACCCACCACAAGAGAGATTATAAGTCAGAGTTACAATGTAATGAAAGATATTACAATGAATACACTGACACAAAGAGAAAACTGCTTTCCACTCACCAAAACCCAGCAGTATAACCCAGTGTCCCAGGGCACAAG
>JAWWEW010000078.1:26395715-26414550 GCA_035583185.1 Anabacerthia variegaticeps
TAGAGGGGGTAGAATACATAGCTTTGATCACCCCCCACACAGTGATAACTGGTCCCACCTGCTGAACTAGGACAATTGGTGACTACAAACACACAAGGACTAATAAGTTAAAGAATCCTTTCTACTACATAGGTCATTTTTACAAAGTTGCTAGGAAAATGAATGTTCAAAAGTATCTTGTTCAGATGTCAAACACACTAATTAAATGTTTTGAAGAATGGAATGTAAAGTAGTGTAATAGTGATATTAAGTCTCAATAAATCTCTGTTTTTATATCTTTAGTGAGATATAAGAAAGTGATAGGTATTGTTTTAGACTGACAGTGTACTTCAAAACACAATTTATTTTAGGCATATCTACTCATATATACATACCCATAAGTGATATATTACAGTGGTTCCCACTTTGACCAACAGCTAGCACATCCAGTCACCAATACTTGAAATTTTGCAAAAATTATTTAGCCACCAAATCTTTTTTTCAATGATTACAGACTGCATCCAAATTTGTACCCCAGTCACTTCTAAATGAAGCAGAAATAGTTGAACATACTTCCAATCCTCCAAACTCTTCTGAGTGACATGATTGACATAAGCATAAGCTTATCTTTACTCCTAGGGTGTCTCCAGATAGCTATACACTCCATGTACAGAAGATTTAAGAGATCTGCTCTTCTAGCACAAGTTACTACCCTTGTTCCTGGCAGCTAAAGCTAAAATGCACACCTATTACTTGGAGTGGCTTAGGAAGTGATGCATGTTTGCCATTGTTACCTCTCCTTTGGGCACAGTAGCCCCTGACAAAAAAAAAAAAAAAACAACACACAGTGTATTTGAGGGCAATAACCTCTTTATCATTTTACCAGTGGCCATCTGAAGACACCCTTCAAGGTGCCAAGCTCCATAATTTTTTTTTTCAATATAGTTTTCTAATGATCTTAAAATAAATCCAGCTGGTCTTTATCCTTGAATATTATACATATTTTGTGTGTTCTACTAAATCTTGCCTAAAGTCTATTGAAAACTGAAAATTCTTTCAGGAAAACATCTTCTTTAACATATGCTACACTTTCCTTCCTATGCTCCCGTAAGTCAGTCTGGGAAGCATAATTTTTGTACAAAGATTTATCGGACCTTGAAAATTATCCCCTCCCGCCATTTTTTTTTTTTTTTTTTTTTTAAGAGCCAGATAGCACAGATAAAAGTAAATTCTGAAAAGAGTGAGTGCTTCATGGTTTTAAAAATGAGAAATAGAAATTTCATCTCAAGGAAAAATTATAGGTTTTAGTTTGAAATCAGTCCAAGTGAGTATTTACAGCTTCTGAGTGAACTTCAAAAGATTTGAAGTTCCAGAAATCAGATTTATTTTCAAAGCTATTACTGTCAGAAATCAAGACTTTGCTTGAGTGAAGAATGCCTAAACCAAAACCATAAAGCTGAAATGTTAGCAAGGACTCTAGATGCTGTCTCATATAGAGACTTTCTGGCTATATTCTATCTTCTTTAGGTAGCTCCCATAGGCACCACAGCACTTAAAGACCAAATGCTTAGCACTGGACCAATCTCGAGTCTTTTTCATTTCTTTTTCAAATCCATCTATAGAATTTAAAACCAAAAGGAAAATAAGACCATCTAGTTAACTGAGGCATATAAAAAGTCATTTGATATACAGAATTTGTTCTTCTATTGATTGAAATAATATGCATTTGGCTAAAATCTAATATCTGTCTAAAATGTATCCTTCAAAAAATGTACACTGAGTCTTAACTGAATAAGATCTTGCCATGGTTTAAGCCCAGACTGCAGCTTAGCCTCACACATCTGCTCACTCACTCTGCTTCAGCCGGAGGGGGGAGGAAATCAGAAGAGTAGAACTGGAAAAACTCATGGGTTGAGACACAGACAGCTTAATAGGTAAAACAAATGCCACATGCACAAGCAAATGAAAACAGAGAATTCATTCATCAATTCCTGTGAGCAGGCAGGTGTTCAGCCATCCCCAAGAGAGCACGGACCCATCATGGGTAACAATTACTTGGGGAGACCAACACCATCACTCCAAAGGTCTCCTCTTCTTCTCTCTAGTTTAGATGCTGATCATGACACCATATGGTATGGAATATCCCTTTGGTCTGTCAGGGTCAGCTGTCTTGATTGTGTGTGCTCACGACATCTTCTGCACTCCTAGTCTCCTCACTGGTAGGAGGGGGTGAGGAGAGAAAAGACTTTGGCTCTATGTAAGCACTGCTCAGCAGTAACAAAAACATCCCTGGGTGATCAACACTGTTTCCAGCACAAATCCAAAACACAGCCCCATACTACTCTGAAGGAAATTAACTTTATCCCAGCCAAACCCAGCACACATCTACAGATGGAGAAGCTACTTGGCAGTTTCCTCCCATGATTAATGACCTGCTCTGTGCTTTACTTCTTAGCATCTGCCTGGCACTAACTACCAGCTACCGGTTCTTGTTACATATCTCCTTGCTGAATGTCATATTTTTTTCCCTTGGAAGAGTGTTATCCACTGCAGTATTTTTCTGTGGTAAGTTAATAGGTGCAAGCTTTTAAGTCCATATGACGAGGACTTTTCCAGATTTCTCATCAATTCTGTGGCTCTTTCTAAGTCCTTGCTAGTTTTTAAAGCTGTCTAGAAGCATCCAGTCTTAGCTTCCTCAGTGTGTGTGAGCTATCTTTGAGCCGTCTGCTTACGCATCTTGGAACTACATCAGAGCTCTTTGACATGGCAGTGCCCTTGGAAATTGGGAAATCATATTTTACTCCAAGACAATCACTTCCCAAGACTCACCTAATCTGCTTGTCCTTCAAGATATAATTTTACAAACAATCTCTTGCCTTTTTTTGGTTCAGTAGAATAACAATGTCATCAGTTTACTGGCCATTGAGTAACCTCTCTTACCTTTATTTCTCATCTCACTGTTCCCTTTACTATTAACACTAATATAGCAGCGTACCACTTCCAAAGAGATATTTCACACTAACACTTGTTTTTTTAAGACCTGCTGGTCATCTATTTTAAGCCCATATGTTACTGACACCTTGTATTGCTGCAGGTTCTTTAGCTAGACAAAAGGAGGTTTGCCTATATTATCAAGATAAACATATATGCCATTTTTAAATACAGTTATAATGTTATCACACAGATAATTTTATTTAATGAAACCTATTATCTAACAACCCAATTTTCTTTTTACAATTAATTATGTCCTTAGCTTCAGATACTTTATTAACTGAATTCTGCTTCATCTTTTCCATTATTTTTCTGCACATGGTGACATATCAATTTTACATTCACACAGTATCAACATTCTCAGATATACCGAATCTTACAAGGACACCTATATTTATTAATAGTGTCAGTCCAGAGACATCCTTAGTAGTGTAGACATTTTTAAGATATTCCTTCACAACCAAGGAGCCAGAAAATACTTGTTTGCTATATTATACTTGTTCCTTTACAAACACTCAGATTAGTTGAATTCTTAGACCTTCTCTGTTTCCTTACTAATAATTCTGTAATTTACTCTATAAGAATAAGATATATTTGTTTCTTCCTCTTGAATAATTTCTTTCTTTTCCTGCTATTGGTGTGGATCCCTGTGTTCCTGATACATATTTTCAACCTTGACTGTGGTTGTTTCATAAAAGAAAGCTATTTCTTCTATGTCTTTATCTTCATTATTGTTGTCTATAAATATCCACACTTTTCTGTTTAATATCACTCCTTCTGGACAATATTTTTAGGGAATACACAGAGGCTATATAGAAATAAATACATGCTTTCACATTAGCCAAAGATAATTGGTGTAATGAAACAAAGTGACAATCCTTTGTAGGACCAGTTGTGTGTCTTCCCACCTGAAAGTAATTATCAGCCATGGGAGAAAAGATATAGAGACAAGAAGAAATATTTCTCTTTTTCTTCTATTTCCCTCATATGCATACTTTCCTCTGGGTCCAGGAGACGAACTTTCCAAGATATCATCTTCCTCTGGGGTTTTGAATCTTTCAGGTCCCAATAGGCCTAGAGAAACTTCTCATTCCTTCTTCATCAGAGACTGGCATCTTTTTCTGCCTGAATCTAATACAACTGTTACTTAAGTTCTCAAGATGAAATTTTATGAATACCAAAACCAAATCACATGCTTAATTGCAGGTTGTACCTTTTATGGCATAAAAATATTCTACCAGAGTTCAAAAGCTTGAGAAGACATCTCCACAAAAAGCCTGAAGTTTATTCACATGGATAAATTATCAATCTTTTCTTCATCTGCATGGAACTGAAATGTGGTTCAGTTTATAATCTCAGATTATACCCATTACACCAAGAAACCTTTCTTTCTTAACTGGAAATCACACAATAATGATAGTTACATTCAGAGTAAGCATCTTCTCTTAGGAAAAATCAGTGATTTCAAGCAGTCAACTTCTTGTAGAACTGTGAGTAAAGAATCCAAACATCCATAAATATCTTATTTGCTTCTCTTTTTTGGTAAAAAGAATGGACATTATCCTCATGCAGCTTTTTCTGAGGATGGTAGTTTCTACTTGTGAATATTGGCCTCTCTCTGTTCGAGGTAAGAGTTCAAGAAACACCAAGTACTTCTGAATAAATATTCAGTTTCTCTAGAGCTGATATATAAACCTCTCTTCTATTACATCTATCTAAAACTCATCAAATTTACTAAATCTGAGGATTACAGATCACTGGATAAAGCCTTGCCTACAATGGAAAAGTGCTAAAGTACTTTAAAAGAATCATAACCTGATGTCTTCATGATGTTACATAAAATTACATCTGGGTAATATTTTATAATAATTTTATTCCACTATTCTGACTCCATGCATAACTTAGTACCAGAATATGACTAATGACATCTAGGCACACACAACTATCCTAAATTATTCTTGACATTTGTTACTGTTATTCAGTCTCTGCCTAGCACATCCATCCTGGCTTCAGCAGGTTCTACTTTGAGGTTACAAAAAATCAGAGATAGTCAGGATACAGCAAATTCAGAACATAACCAGAATGTCTAACCTAAGAATGCATCACAGCAGTGTGGAACACAGGGTGAAATATGTATAATATAGACTAATATAGCTTGCATATGTCCTCCCTGAATTTAGAAAACTGAAGGATGTCACTGAGAAGCAGACTTAAAGCAATACAGCTATAAGATCTTGCATGTGTGGGACTGTTCAAGTGCTTATCAAACGAATGTTCTGCAAATGCTAACTATCCCCAGTCTGAGACTAAAGAATGTAGCAATATTACAGTGTCTCTATTTAAACTTCATGGTGCAGAGTTGTTCAATTATTCTGCATTAGGACTGGGAAAAAAATACAGTTCTATTTAGTGAATTTTCTCCTTAGATGACATTAAAATAGAGGATTAAAGCCTCAAGGTATTTTGACATAGAGGTTGTATTTTGAAGTTTTTGTGACAGCTAGCTCTAGCAGCTTGTTAACACTGCCTGGATTTAGATAGAAACTTTAGTGGGAATATCAGAGAGCTCCAGTAATGACTTGCCAATGCCTTGGAAACATATTATATAACAATAAAAACAAGCTCACAAAAAGACTTTGTGCTACATCAAAAAATGGCTTCATTTCAGAAGCTCCATTAACAGCAAGTTAATTAATGTCTTTTTGAACCCCCATTAAGTGTTAAAGAGATAGTGCCAGGTTGGGAAAGTCAGTAACAAACATATTTAAACCAAAAATATTGGGATAAGCCCTCTCTTTCTGATGCCTGCTTGGACAGGAGCCTTTCCGTGGAACTGCAGAGTTGAGGGAAGTTCTCACTCTTCTCTACACTGCAAACTCTAGACACACTTCCTCCCACTGTTGTTTCTCCACTGATGACTTCTGTCAGGGCATTTATTCACTGCCTTCTGCACCAGTTGAAATAATTTTTGAAAGTGCTCGGATACAAGAGAGAAATTTATCCCTACAATTATGACATTTCTTAAAAGAACATTCATTTTTCTGATGTCATGTATATAAAAATATAAGAGAAAAAAATTGCTAATTACCAGAGTAAAACTTCATCAATTCTCATAATTCAGTGTGTGAGTTCACAGATTTTTTAATTGAAAGTCTTTCAGCCACCCATTAGAAAGATACTAATTTCTGTAGTTTCATCTCTCATCACATAGTTCCCCACCTTCAATTGCAATCCTTTGTACTTTTGTGCCTTATAAAAATTGTAAGCACCTTGGGGCACAAATAAGTCACTTTAATTTGTCTATATTGCACTGTTCTTTCCTAAGGCATTGAATTAATAATATATGGTAATTTATAATGAAGGTATTTGTAAGTCAAATACCTTGATAGCAGACCAGTGAGTAGAAAAGCAAGAGAAACTAGAAAACCTTTCTTCCTTAAAATAAGGTGGTGTTAGTTGCTAACATATGTTTTTTGTTCATAAGTACTTGGTATGAGAATTCTGTCCCTTGGCAAAGAACTTTCTCCAAAGCTGGGGAAGGTGGCTGCACCATCTGAGCTTACACTGGGCTTCATGAATGTGCTGTAGATCACAACTCTGATAACTAAGCCAGCAAACGCATCCTTTAGAGCAATATCTGAAACTAAAATGTGTCCCATTTAAACTCCAGGACTGGAAAGAAAATAGAAACAATGGAATGGTTCGTATAAAATTTTTTTTTTTTTTTTTTTTTTTTTTTTTTGCTAGGAGAAATCACAGAATCATAGGATCATAGAATGGCTTGGTTTAGAAGAGACTTTAAAGATCATCTAATTCCAACCACCTGTCATGGGCAGAGACGCCTTCCATTGGCCCAGATTTCTCAGAGGTTCATCCAATTTGGCCTTAAACACTTCTAGGGATGGGGCAGCCACAGCTTCTCTGGGCAACATGTTCCTGCCCCTTACCACCCTCATAATAAAGAATTCTTTCCTAATAACTAATCTAAACCTACTCTCAGTCTAAAACCATTCGCCCTCTTCCTGTCACTACATGCTCTTGTAAACAGTCTCTCTCCATCTTTCTTGTACGGTCCCTTCAGCTACTGGAAGGCTGCAATTAGGCCACCCCAAAGCCTTTTCTTTTCCAGGCTGAACAATCCCAATTCTCTCAGCTTTCTCTCATATGAGAGGTGCTCCATCTGTCTAACCATCCTGGTGGCCTCCTCTAGGCTCGCTCCAGCAGGTCAATGTCCTTCCTGTGCTGAGGACCCCAGAACTCGATGCAGCACTGCAGGAGGGGTCACATCAGAGTAGAGCAGATGGGCAGAATCACCTCCCTCGACTTGCTGGCCGCTGTGCTTTTGATGCAACTCAGCTTTCTGGGCTGCAAGGTGCACACTGTAACTCACGTCCAGCCTCTCATCCATCAGCATCCCCAAATACTTTTTGGCAGGGCTGCTCTGCTCTCTGTCTGTTCATCCCCCAGGCTGTAATGTTTACACAGTTAATGTGTATTAAACATTTCTCAAGTACTTATTTATCAAATTTATGTTCAAAACAATCTGCCAAAATACACTTACTCAGCAGCACATCAACATTAACATGCTTCTCTCAGACTTTCCTCCTATTCTTCTGACTATGTTTCACCAGATTTTTTTTTTTTTGAAGCGTCATATGACAAAGTTCCTGTCTTTCCACTGAAAAAGTACTAGATTTGTTGCAGAGATCCTGTGTACAGTTCATGCTCAAAAGCTTCCATGTATCCAGAAAGCATGTCCCATAGAACAGATGAGCCATGTGAAGGAGCCATTTGTCCTGTATTTTCAGACACCAAATAGCCTAGTCAGACCAATAAATTTTGATTTTAAGTACTTTAGGGCAAAAATTTGTCATTTTAATTTGTTGAGAAAGCACCACTATTTCCTAAGGCAAGGTGTGAATAATATATGACAATTTAAAAAGGAGCTGTTTGCTGGTACTGCTCCTGAAAAACCTCTAGATTCTCAGACAAATGAACAAAGTATTCTTAATGCACCCAGGCTATATTTTTTGGTGCAAGGAGAGGACATATACTTTAAAATCTAAACAGTACAAGCTACATATTCAGTGCTGTCATCTAAAAATTCAATCTCACATTATTTGGCACTCTAATTTTATGGCTTGTAGAGGCAGAGTTGCAGTTCTCCCTTTAATTTCATATAAAATGCCTAAATCCTACTGAAATCAAGGTGTTATATATATTCATAGTTAATCTTCTCAGTTGCAAAGAGAATCTTGAAAATAAAACCCAACATCAAAAAAAAAAAAAAAAAGAAACTAAAAAGACTGGAGAAAACAAATAAACAAATAATGAACAAACAAGAAAACCCCCACTGACAACAGAAACATTACTTAATTAAAAAATAGAATAGCATATTGGTTTCTTAAATTTCTTCAATTTTCATACTTCTTCGGTAACCATCACCACATTACTGCCTAAACAAGGCATGAACATGGCATATTGAGGAAATTTTCATAATGCACCAATGATAGTGCTGTTACTTGTAGATACTGGTATAAATAAGTTACTAGAACAACATGTATCTGTGGGTCTGTACACATGTTTCTTCTAGAATATTGCTGCCTTTTCACAGTGAGCTATTAATTATTATTACATTAATGATTAATCATTATCAATTATATGGAATGCGGAATTGCAGAATAAGGAATAGTGTGTTTTGGAATATGCATAAAATAGACAAAAACAAAGTGAGTAGAAAGAACATTAACGTCAACATTGACATCATTGTCCTCCTGGTAAATAGGAGAAAGAATACTGTTTGCTCATCATGAAACTTTCTTTTTGTTGAGGGGCACAGGAAGAACACCAAAGAAACAGGTAATTATTAAGACGTTTTAGTACTTTAGTTTTACCTGTATTACTACATCAATGACCTTAGTAATGGGATAATTCAGATTGTATGTGCTAATACCACTGCACTTAGATTAACAATAAATCTTTGACTAACCATTAAAGCTTTAATTTAAATAACAAGTTCATATAGAAAGGGTATTTCTTTGCCCCAAATAAATTGCATAGGTGTTTGTGTTGACTGTTAGGTACAGATGTACCAATATTCACATCCACCCCTGTTTATGAACAGTATACCTGTTTTCATTACAACCATCATAAAGTCTTGGATATTTTGTGTAATGCCTAGGGCAGTTAACAATATTCTGTGAGCTGGAACTGTCAGTATTTCTATGAAAACCATGAGAATAAAGAATTAGGATCCATTTCATGAAAAAGGTTCTTTATTTAACTTTCTGTTTTCTGCATGTTCAGATCCCAGCCTTTGTAAATTTGTTATCTAATCCATAAAAGTTAGTAAATCCATCATTCCAAGGCAACTGAAGAGAAACAGTGGTGCTCCATTTACTCAAGACAATCCTCCAGAAGCCCCAAAGTAAAGAGCTTTCAGAGGAAAATACATGTCCATCTCCATTGTTAAAAACCAGATTCATCTCCAGTTATACCTTCATACAGTCTCTACCTGTCCTGGTTTCAGCTGGGATACAGGTAATTTTCTTTCTAGTAACTGGTACAGTACTGTATTTTTGGATTTAGTATAAGAATAATGCTGCTATCACACTGTTATTTGAGTTGTTGTTTGTTAGTGCTTACCCTGAGTCAAGAATTTTTCCATGATCCAAACTGGCCAAAGGGATATTCCTTATCATGAAGCATAATACCCAGTACATAAATTGGGATCAGCTGGCCAGGAGGGACTGATGGCTGCTGAGAAGCATGCTGGCCATCAGTCAGCGAGTGGTTTGCAACTGCACTGGACATAATTTGTCTCTCTTGGGTTTTATTTTTCTCTTTCTTTTTGTTGATTTCATTATTATATTTTACTTTATTTCAATTACTCAGCTGTTCTTGTCTCAAACCATGGGGTATGTTTTGTTTTGTTTTTCCAATTCTCCACATCTCACAGAGGTGAGTGAATAACTATGTAGTATTTAGTTGCCAGCTGGTGTTAAATCACTGCAACCCAGAACACTCTGAATAGCAGGGATCTGAAACAAACAGAGGATTGTAAGAACAGAGGATTGAAAAACAAGCTTACTTTTAGGCAAGATGTTAAGTTTGCAAAGGATATAGAAACTGTATGTTACTATTCTGCATTTGTACTATTTTATGCAAGACAGTACATAGAAAGGTCTTTTTCAAAGCCACAGTTGACAGCAGCAGGAAAAAGTGAGGAGCAAGGTAGAATGCACCAAATTGTTAAACAAAGTTCAAATCACCCTTGGCTAGGTTAAATAATGGAGCCTCTGAATTGGACAAAAAGACACTTTGCAAGAGATGGCACACAGGCTTACCCACTGCCACAGCTCACCGTCACAACTAGCAAAACAGGGAGAGGGAAAGAGGTGTGTAAAATGAACCTGCACAAGGTGGATAACACCTTGGCTGAGAACCGAGTCAGCAGACTGATGCCAAAGTCACTGCTGGGAGAATGCTTTAATATCATTCCTGGTGATACAATTTTGAGATGTGTTACTAAACTCTATTCCTTAATAATTATTTCCTTGCTTCATGTGAAGATTCAAAAATCATCATTGGACAAATAAGGCAAATATCTAAGGCAAATATTCAGTATTTTTGGGCAGAGACTGGAGGGTGGTTAGTTGTTTGCCAACCGTGAACCTAGTTAATAGCAAATGGGTTACAGTTTGAGGGTGTTCCTTCATTCTGTAAGCTGATAGAAAAGTTTGCATTTCAATTTCACAACTGGGCTGTAGCAGTATATTATTTTAACATTCTCATTAAAATTCAGTATTTTCACATATATATACACCTAGATGGAAAGTTCTGCTTTTTTCCTCAAAATTTTCTATGCCATGTCTTAACCCAAAGGTGAATACTTTTAATTTATTTTCTTTTTAATAAATGTGATCAAAATTAGCTTATTTCCTTTACCTATGCAAGGATTAAAAATTGTTCAGCATAAAGGAGTTGGACATCTAATGTATGCAAAAAGCATCTGAACTTTAAAAACTGAAACTTAGCAGGTTGATATAGAGGATTAGTCTCTAGGGAAATATCCAAAAATGAAATATTACAAAATAAGTGTAAAAATCTACTAAAAATTATTATGCAATACGTTACTGTGTTAATTTTGGCAATTTCATTTCTTAATTCTGACTTTCTCAAATAGCTTATAATGGCGTTGTTCTTTATTTGCATTCAGAATTACATTTATAACACTGATCTTGCAAAGTAGTGCAGGTCGGCTTGGTATGTCCTTTCATTGAAGTATTTTCTGGTTCATAGTTCTGGCAAAGTGTGTTCCTAAGTAAACTGTGAATTCCAGCAATACAGTTAGTGTTCCAACTTTAATTATGACTTTTATTCCCTGAGAAAAGCAAACCTGAGATTTGGAAGGCTTTGCAGCCCTTTGAGTATGTCGGCAGTTTTTTTTCGGGCACGACTCTGGCCTTTCATCAAAAGTAGAATTGTGAGATTCCACCACACAACTGAGGTCTTGGGAAATTGCACAAATCTAAAAAAAATTCCTTGATAGTGCAGAAGGAAAATTAACATTTTATTCAAATGGAAAAGTAAGGATTTAAAAGAGATGATTCTCACCATCTTTCTTAAACACAGAAGTAAGATGTAGAGTAGAATGGTGGCATCTGAAACACCAAGATTATTTTGTAGCCACTGGAGCACAGAAGTTTGACATATAAAGTTAAAACAGATGAATAACTCACAGAGAGCACCTTGTCCAACAACATATGCATGGACTTGGGCAATGACAGATGGGATGTTTAGGGCCTACAGAAATCTGACCAAGTTGCTCCAGTAGTTTAGTTAAGGACTTATTCATCCCTGTTCTTTCACCTACTGTTGTAAGCATTTGCTCCTTCTCCAGCTCTATAAGATGCCCATGTAGACTGCCATTTCTTCCTCAGAAGGTTTATACTAACCATGGGCTTAGGCAAGTGAACCTTTCCATCACCATGAAGAGGGTGTTTTCACCACCTGTTCTCTTTCATTACACTTCCCATTTTGCTGAAATACACTAGATCCTGAAAGTTTGCTGCAAGCAGTGGTCTTCTATGCAGAGGTTTTGTGCACGCTTAACAGGTTGTTACTTATGTAATACCCAGTGTATGGAATATGAGACATGTAAGGCTACCGTTCTTAAAAATGACAGCTATGAATTTGTCTCCACACAAAAATTTTCCTGCCTACAATGTACACTTTATCCCTAACACATAACTTAAGATTTGTCCTTTTATCTTTTACAAGACAAAGTCTTTACAGGACTGAGTGAACAAACTTACTGGGGCACAAAGTTTATGAGATAAACTGAACTGTCCAACCAGGTGACAGATAAAAAAGAAAACAAGCCTATGCTTGAGAAAATATTGCCAAACAAGTTTTACATGTTGCTAGAAATCACCTCATCATTTTTTCCAAAAATGTCCTAACTCACAGTTGTCTGTTAATTCAGTCTTGAATGCCTTCATTTAATTTACATAACACAGGCCTTGTCACAGTGTGAAGTTACCTAAAATAGTTATCATGTCTTTGGGCAAAAAAAAAGGCAGACAGTTGGAGAAAGAAAAGACTGTGAGCATTTAGATCTCCCACTGAGACAGAGATTATATGTCTGGTTTCCTAAATATCCAAAGCAAGAGTAGACTAAAGCAGTGGTGTTTTGAGACCTTTCTAATTTTGCTTGATGCCTTCCAACTTACTCGCCTTACACCAATACAGAGTTTGCCCCTGTGGGTTTAATTTCACTCACTGCCACCATTCATGGTGGAATAAGCTGAAGCATTCACATTCTTCACTCTATTTCTGACTTAATGATTTTTCCAGGGTTATGCATTACAAGTAGTTTCAAAAGAAGATTTTAATTCTGCATGCCATGATTTCATGTTGTTCATGCAAGGGTCTGCAGGCAGATGCATGAAATTCAGCCAGTCTATAACTATAGCTGTATATACACATACAACGAATAAAAAATATTAACACTTAGATAAAGCTGGCTTTCTTTTCCCAGAAGTATGTCTAATAAGTCTTGCCTTTCTCGCAAGGTATGGCAAGACTTAATTACATGTTTGTGAAACGCTTTTAGTTCCCTGTGTTTTTAGGTGCCCTGCTAGTCCACTTCTCTTAGTGACTCATTATTGTCAGAAGCTGTATCTCCTGCCAATTGCCAACAGGAAGGCAGCCAAAATGCAGGGACAGACAAAGAATCTGTACCAGGAAAGCTAGAACAAGGAAACTTATTGAAGTAAATAGCCCAGAGAAAAGGACAGAAAGGGAAAGAAGACAAAATTTGGAATGAAACAAGATATAAGCTCATCCTCTATCCTCTTTGACTCTACAGATGGACATTTTCTCCACCACTCTTCTCCTCCTTCTTTCTGTTTTTCTCTGAGATTTATTTGGACATCTAAAGCCCTATTCTTCCACCTCCTGCCTCAGAATGCTGCCAGGGTTCATTTCAGGGAGTGTGTTCAGTAGGATGCTATTAGTTGGACTCACTGGCTTTCAAATACCAACTTCACCACTTGCTTGCTGTAGGGGCTATTTTTCTTTCCTAGGCTGTATTCATCTAGGCCAAATCCAAAGCTCATTGACAGCCTTGTTTATGGAGGATTTTGCCTCTGTGCACTCCGTGGTTTTGCTAAAATTAATTCAATAGTGTCTCCAGAACCCTCTGGAAAAAAAGTAGAACTAAAATGCTATCCAAGGAGAAACTGACATTACTATTTCTTGGAGAGGTGGTTGCAGATTTGGTTTTTTCTCACCAAACTAGGCATGCAACTGCAAAGACAGTGCAGAGCACTGTGCCAGTACCAGGGCCTTGGAGGACGAGCTTTGATATCATTTCAGTTGACAAAATCTAGAATTGGTTTCATCAAAAGTACCTTGAAAAATGCATTATTGTTTATGGACTACTGATTACATGTCCCACAGTGGAAAAGACAGGTAGTAAGACAGGGCTCATCTCTCAGTACATACGAATGAGGCTGTTCTGCCTGCAGCTCCCTGTGGCCAGACGCTCTTCTTGAATGGAGTCCCACTGGGATTCTTCAGGGATGCGGTCATTAACAGCCAGTTGTATCATCATTGCTGGAGAAAACAATGAGGAATGAGTATCAATGGTAAATGATACATTGCTTTGCTGATGAGGAAGGATTCCTTATCCCACTCTAGTTTTTATCTAAACTCTCTAAACATTTGACTCTTTTGGGTACAGGTACATGATAAAGTGTGTTCAACTATCTCATAAAACAGTTTCAAAAGTCTGGTGAGACTGCAAAATTTCAGAGACCATGCCCGCGTATTTGTGGCATCAGCAGGCAGCACGACAGGTCCTCAGATCTATCTTAGCTGATAGACTTCACTCATACAGAAGCAGCATTGCCTCACTCTGCAAAACAGACACAAGTGCTGCATTAAACTACTTCCACTCCTTGTAACATCTCAAAGGCTGTCAAGAAAGAAGCTGACAAAGACTGCTGCCTGGCCATTTGCCCATGAAAGTGAGCAGCATGGGTTTCCCTGCAGGTTTGGACTTGTCCAGAGAAAGGACAAGTGATCATCACCTCCTCTACACGTTTCAAACATTATAGCATGGATTACTCAGTCTCAGCAGACTTCAAAAAGCCTTTGTCATCCATCAGAAGTAGTTTCATCATTCCCCCACGTGCCAAGCAGTGCTGTTGTTTTGTAATGAGCAGCTTCCATCAGAGTGCACAATTTCTCATCCTGTCTGACTCTGCTGATCATTCTTGTAATTAAGGTTCTTTTGATTCTCTTTGGCAGCACACCATCTGCACAAGAAGGCACACCTGGAAAGTAGTTTTCCTCTGGTTTTACTATCCTTGATTAAACTCTGTTTTAAAGCAGAGAACCTTAATCAAAAGAATTGCCTGAGTGGAGGTAGCTGAGCCTGTCTCACTTTTGTCACAGATTCCCTCTGAAGTCTGCAGGATTTGGATTTGCATAACAATTTCAAAAAAAAGTGGGCACTGTGGAGGGGGAATATTTTCAGAGGATTTTGCTCTTAAGAAAAAAATACAGTGCTATGAATTGTAGAGGAAAATAGCAGGGTACCACAGATATTTCATAGGCTTCAGTAGTAATTATTATAAAATCCTATAGAATCTATCAGAAAAAAATATTTACTATTTGTAGTATTCTTCTATAACTCACAAGAATCTCATTTTTTAGTGAGTACCAGAAAACATGAAAGAAAATATTCATCTTTTAATGAAGAGTGAGTTTAAAATTATGCTACCCCAATAATTTTAGGAACCAGAGGCCAGATCAGTGCTGCACCTTATATGAGCCACAAAACAGATAGGCAGCATGAGAAAAAGAGATCTTTTATTCTGCTGTATTTGATGGGGGATGAAGATCAATGAAACTTTTATTTTGTTTATTCTGTGTTGAATCAAATGGCAAAAGGAAGATTCACTTGGACTCCTATGTATGAAAACACTCGTGCATATTCCAAACAGATGTCAGTGTCTTCTTCCTGTCCATTTCTGAACAAAACTACACCTCACTGCCAGCCTAAAATCAAGACCCATGCTGGTGTTCCTACTTATTACAGGTCTCTAATGGCTTCTGGTAGAGTGTAACAAAGCTCTGAGTCCCTGTACCTGTTAACAAAATGACAAGCTGCTTCCTGTCTCTGATCTCCCATCATGACCTTTGCACCACGTAGAAAAGACAAGAAACTTTATCTTTTTCATGTGAAAACTTTTTCCCTGGTCATTTACCAAACACAGAAGCAACTAGACAGAAAAGTTGAGGCAGGAGCCAAATGGTATGAAAATAAAAACTGGGGAAAAAAAAAAACCAACAAAAAAGTTTCTGAAGTGAGCAAATTGCATAGGAAAGGGTGTTTTCTGGTGTTTGCGAATAGTTGGCACCAACCAGTTTGAGCTGCTTAACAGCAGTGATACAGCTTTAAAAAGCAACAGTAAAAAAGCACTTAGTTTACTAAATAATACACTTTTTTACTCTCGATGAAAAGGGGCTTCTTATCACACAGATATCAAGGCGAGCCACCTAATGGCACTAATTTCAAATCCTGCTGCTGTAATGTTTAGTGCACAGGATAAAAATTATAATGGATTCAAAACAGTTAGTGGTACATTTAAAAGAGGAATAATACTGAAATGCCAATTTATTAGCTTCTGAAATATGTGTGTGAATGTCCATAAAACATCTGCTAAGAAATGGCAAGAATCTGTAATGCTGATAGCTGGGGCTGGGCAAAGCTTAGAAATAAAGGTAAGTGCCTGAAAGACTTGTCACATTCTCAGTGGGAGTCATGCTATTTACATGGTTTGTAGTTCACATTTATAGCAGTGTGGGTTGCTCTTTATTTCTCCCACTTTACATCCTTTCACTGCAGTTATCTGCTCATTCAGCAAACATGTTCCAACTGAAGCTTCCTTGACCTGATTTGTATCTTAGAAAATGCACCTGTAACAAGCACAATTGAATGCTCAACTCCCACTTTTACCTCTGACACCATTTTTTCTTCACCTTTTCCTTGCCAAGTCTCAAAACATTCTTTTTCTTGCAGACTCACATAATCCTAGTAAGCTTATTCCTGTAGAAGAGAAGTAACTACAGCTCAGAATTACATGCTTATTAATAAATTGCTTTTTCTAACAACTTTATTCTGTAGGCAAAAAGAAAGTAAACACAGATCCACTGCTTTCACAATACTGACTCACACAGGACCAGCACAAAATAAGTTTTCCAATGTATCACTGCTTCATTTCCACCAAAATCATCACACAGACAACCCTAGCACCACATTTTCTAAATCTGCTATGAAACTGGCTGGTACTCAAAGGACTGATTCCTTCTCCATGGTATCACTGTTTTGCAAAATATTGTGCAATGGTGTCAGAAAAACTTGTGACAGGCACATTTATTTTACCCAAAGGTAATGGAAAATGATTCAGGTCCCTTTGTCTGTTGCAAATCTTTCAAACAAAATATTTTAAGGACTTGAAGTAAGCTGCATAAAGACCAGCTCTTCATTTGGTTTACTTACTATAACAGAAAAAGTTTATAGGTAGCTATGTGTGCTTTTTGTTTGCATACATTGCTAACTAGCAACTGAGAAAATCATCTTGTGGAAATCAGACTTACATAGGGTATATTATTGAAATATAAATAATAAAGCACACAGAAATCAGCTTCTGGAAAGCCTTTCATGGAAAAAAATGCTACTAAAAAAGATATCTCCTCTGAGTTGCTCCCCCCAACAGAAGGCTGCAGCCAACAGGGACACAGGTTTAACCAGGTCTTGTGATCAAGAGATACTTTACCCATGTAACAGGTTTTTCCTAACAGCTTGCTCTGGAGCCCATCATACCTCAAGGAGGTATCACAGTTATCCTCAGCAAGTACAGCCCTGTGCTGTGCTGCAGCTCCAGCTTCAGGCTGTACTGTGCTGCTCAAATCTCTTGGCTGCAGGACAACCTCAGCCAGCTATTCCCAACAGAGGAGCCTGCAGGCAGCTCCCACTCAGCACCTGCAACTACGCCACTCCCATGGCCTTATGTTATGGAGCAGTGAAGCAAGAAATCATCACGAAATCATCCCTTCTGATTGATGTTAGAAATGACAGATTTGTTTTCTTACAAGAAAATCATATTCTAGCTTACATGACCAAAAAGGGAAAATGTCCTAAGATCTGCTCAGTAGGCCATGTGAAAATCCACATAGGGTCCACCCAATGCTTCCTGAATATGGGATGCCCAGCATCTGAAACAGTGTCAAATTCACTCATTCTCCATGTCCCTCTTGTTATTGTCTCTTATTAAAGCAACTGTTTTATTAAGCCTTTTGTTGTTGGGTCTTACTGAGAGCCAGAAGGAATCTTCTCTCTCCTTTTCCCTCACACCCTTTCCCTGGTCCAGAGCAAAAGGAGACACCTTGGCTCACAGTGTGCCATACACTGTGCATGTGAAAAGACAAAAAAAAAGGAAGTTCAAAGTGATTCTGGTGCTGGTGGTGTAGAGTTAGGCTTTACTCACTGGCAGCAGCATGACTTCAGGCATTCACTGAAATCAGTATTATGCAGTTCAGTAGCTCATGTTTAATGACTGACAGAAAAAATACTTTGAATGGGATACAGCTACAAATTAAAATATCTACACTTATATGTTCAAAAGTGAGTTTCTACCTGTAATCCAGCAGTCTAACTTCATAACAAAGAGACCCAGAAATTACATTCACCAAGTTCTAGACAACAGGTCAATTCAGTCTCATGTAGTCAGCAAGTTCTCAATTCAGTTGCTGAGTTTACTGTACTGACATGTCCTAAGATATCAGAGACATCCAAGTGGGGATAGCAGATGGAAGGAGATAGAAGATTTTTTGACAGATTGGAGCCCAGCTGGAGGTCAGAGTGTGTTGAGCTTCCCCATACATTGTTCTTGTTCTATCATCAGTTTGAGGAATAGGTTCAGAAAATAGAAGACACAAGCACTTGTTCACCTGCACGGAAACAAACAGGAGTAAAGAGTTGCAATTGATTCCTGCAAAAAAAAATACAAACAAACAAACAACAGAAGCTTGAATCTCAGAGGAATTAGTTCAACACCACAGTTTTACCTGCAAATTCATTGGACGCTTTCTTCTATTTGACTTCTTTTATTTTCATAGCATATTCATTCTCAGCTTGACATTTGATGCATGAATACTTGATTTAGAGTAAAGAATACTTGATTTAGAGTTAAGAAAACAGCTCAATGAGGAGAAGAGATAGGGAGGATGAGAGGGGAGGAGAGGAGAGGGGAGGGGAGGGGAGGGGAGGGGAGGGGAGGGGAGGGGAGGA
>JAWWEW010000078.1:26414650-26461448 GCA_035583185.1 Anabacerthia variegaticeps
GAGGAGAGGAGAGGAGAGGAGAGGAGAGGAGAGGAGAGGAGAGGAGAGGAGAGGAGAGGAGAGGAGAGGAGGAAAAAGAAAAGAAAAAAAAAAAAAGAAAAGAAAAAAAAGAAAAAGGTTGCCAGAGACCTTGTAGCAACCTTCCAGTATCTGAACAGGGCTTTGAAGAAAGTCAGAGAGGGACTCTTTATCAGGACCTGTAGCAATAGGACAAGGAGTGATGGGTTCAAACTGAAAAAGAGGAAATTTAGGTAAGATGTATTGAAGAAATTCTTTACTGTGAGGTTGCTGAGGTGCTGGAACAGGTTACCCAGAGATGTGGTTGCCCCATCTCTGGCAGTGTTCAAGGCCAGGTTGGATGGGTTGTGGACCAACCTGATTGAGGTGTCTCCATCCATGGTGGAAGGATTGAACTAGATGATCTTTAAGGTCCCTTCCAACCCAAACCATTCTGTGATTAAGCAACTAAGGCATCTGTGACAGCAGGTAGTGTAGCTCAGCTAGAGCAAAGAACTTGAGCTGGTGACCACATACACATATAGTGTAGGTGTGTGGCAGTTCAAATATGGTCTTGTGAATGGAATTCCTGTTAGAAGCTATTTTCGTTTTGTTTCATCCAAAAGGAATCAAGTTCAAAGACTCTACAATGCAAACCAAAGTGTGGTAAATGGGGATAATGTGAGATTAGCTTCAGAAGCTTCTGATCCTACAGTGCATGCAGGGAACCCAATCACAGATACAGCCCAGAGGAAATCTCTTCTGCTAGGTCTACTGCTCTTTGCTCTATTGTAGCAAATGACACTGCAAGTGATTCTCTCCTTCCAACATTTCTTGCTAAACTCGTTGGGATGAACAGAAATTCATCAACCGTGGAAGTAGGAAGGTACCAGTGGGAACTCACTAGAGAATTAGCTTGTTCCTTCTGCATGAAATCAGATTATCAGGCAAGAATAATAAGAATTAAATACTATGGCACAGGGCACCATCTGGAGAAATATCTGGAGAATATACTCCCCTGCCATGCCTTTTCCTCCAAATGAGTGGAACATGACAAGAACAGAATTATCAAAAATAAACATATCATTCCCAAATCAGGACTATTAGAAAGAAGAATTAATAGAGGGAAAGATTGGATATTCAGATATGTATTCGAAATTGTGAAAAATTATCCAAAATCTAGAAACATTTAGAAGATTCATGTCAACAAAAAGCAACATCAGATTTTTCAAAAGAAGAACACTGATTTTAATAAGATGCACTGTTGACAGTCAATCAGTAGCTTTTTTAACTTTCTCATATGGATTTGACATAGATAGGTGACTGACAAGCCATTGACTGTGTTCTGCCAAACACACCTTGGACTTAACATTATGCAGAGGGAAAAAAGTGAAAAATTGGCGATTCATTTGTACTTTTCTTGCCCTGAGGTACTGATTTAGTACTAAATATGTTCTAATACATAATGCTGAGACTTTTAAAAAGGTTAGTGTTAATGGTAGTGGCCATTTAGTTGGCCTACCGTGACTGCTGTGTCCACTGTCCCTCTAATAGAAGACATGAGAACTAACTATGCCCTGCAGTCAAACGGTCAGACAAGATATAAAATAATTTCCAGCAAATAGGCATTTATACTGAAGAGAAAATGAGAGAAAAGCTAGGGAGACAGACTGACAGCTCAAAGGCTCATCAGAGAATGAACTTCTAACATATGGCAAGAAGATGAAGGAAGCCGTAAGGTAAAATAGCAAAGATGGCTATCAGTTGTGGGGCTGCTTTAACAGATTTTGTTATTGCTGCTGTTATTTTCTACAGAAAATAGAAGTTGTGTTTTCTCCTTAGCAGATTTCACCTTCATTGGTAATTCAACGTATGTAACATTGTAAAACCATAATTCGAAACAAAGCCAATATGCATTTGTGGTTTAAACATCAAAAAAGATCCTAAGCAATAACCTGAGCAATCCTTGACTTAATGAGCTGGAGTCTGCAGACATTTTTTGCTGTTTCTTGTCCTGTTCTTTAATGCTGAATTATTGGACAAGAAAGATTTGTTTTCTAAGTGCAAATCACATCTAATGACTTTATCATGCTCCATCCTCCCCAGCGGAGTTGAAGTTAATGTCTTCTTCCATATCCTGCTTATATTTGGTAGCAAAAAATTGCACAACTGAAAATACCATACAAATATATACTTAGAATTAAAACTCTTTAATTATAATATAATTGGAATTGGAATGGAATAAAGGTAAAGAAAAGGAGTTAAAATATTTTTAAACAGCTGCTAGTAAAGTTATGAAGTATGAAGGAGAGCAATTCCACTCGAATTTCAGTAAATATATAGTTTGTGTAGCAGGATCCTTAAAATCATCTTGTAGCAAGGCAGTGGGGTAGCTGCAATAATTAATATGTTACTTTAAACTTCAGCTTGTATCAGATGGTTGTGTCATCACAGATATGAAAAGATTAGAGTCATGTTCTAGTTACAGAGTAATTACACTGTAGATAGCAAACCTATGAGTTATAACTGAAAATGTCATGACCACTGACATCCCACTATTTTGTTTGCAGGTCTCAGTTTTGTTATTTGTCATCCAGATACAATATGTATTTTTCAGTTTCTTGCACAATGTCTGGGGGGTGGGGAGGAAAGGGCCATATTTTTTCATGTAAGTATTCAATAATGAGAGATAAATACAAGTAATGCAAAGGAATATAAAAAGATTATTTTTATTTTGTCGATCTGATGAAAATTAAGGATTTGTTTCTTGTCTTCACAGAAATTCAGAAGAAAGTATTCACTGCAACTGCCCAGAAAGGGAAAGCATTCTTCCTTTACTGCAGCAGCTGCTACCTTTTCAGCCAAACAGTGAAACAAGTACTGAAGCTGCAGGTTTGATACCTCGAGACCACTAAATGGACAGAGTAAATTGACTCAGTATGGTTTATTAGCAGCAGTGAAGCAGCACAGTAAGCATTCAGTCTATTCAGCACAATGATAAGTTTTTACATTTATTTGGTAGACATATTATTTAAATCTCTCACTTACAGTGGCTTTTCCGCACTGAATACAAATGTTTCGTGGGAAATTCTGACTACTTGAACAGGGATGAAATACTGACAGGGTATACAAAGAATATAAGCATCATGTCAGGAAGATTGTAACATTTATTCATTTGGGGTTCAGACTGAGCGAGTAATCCGACATGCTACAATTTTTACCGTGGCATTTTTTTTTCTGTGTGACAAACAGTATGTAGAAAAATAACCATGATATTGGTGATATATCTCAGTATTCAGTAGAAACACTAGTCCTTTCTATTCCTATTAAAATTTGACTCTGACAGAGTTACATTGATTTATTCCAACTGATGATACAGTCCTTTAGACTTTAACAATTGTTATAGAAGTAAATTTGCAAGCTAGAAACTGCCAGTGCTGGTTTGCTGGACATGGATTGGTGGCATTTCTTAACACATCATGTATTTTTGACAAGTCCCTTATTTTTTTCTTTAAAATAAAGGTAGACTTTAATGTTTTTCTTAGGGCTTATTTGATGCTGCTATACTGACTGCAGCTCAGTAAAAGATGGAAAAAAAACAAAGTGAGCAGTGGCTATACTGTGACACAATATGACAGAAACAGTTTTTGTCTGTATCTTTCTACAGACTGGAGATGATTACAAAACTGCTATTTCATCCTTTCATCTACCTCACTGTCTCCCAAACACTGCAAGATTAATATTTTAGAGTTGCTTGAAAATTTTTATACTTTCTTGTGTTTCCATTATAAAGTGTGACTTCTCCCAACTGAATTTTCAGTTTTCAGAACATGAAATTCGAGAACTTTTTGACACATCTGAAAATTTCTACCACAGATAGATTTCTTTGCTCTCCATTGCAATCAAGATACAAAGCCACTTTGTATACAAAGGTCACTTAATATATGTATGTGAGGTATACTATGGATCTCTGTGCATGTGTGTATGGATATATTTGTACACATAGAAAACATCTGACTAACTCTGATATGAAAATCATGGTGAATAAGATACCAGAACAGTGGAAAACAGACAGTAGGCAAAATCATTTTGCTTTATATATCTGGATTCATACTCATAAAGCCACAAAAAAGCACAAATAAACAAAACAAAACAAAAAACAAACAAACTAACAAAACCCCACAGAATCAGTTGGAACAAACTTCGTAAGGTCATCCAGTCCAACTCTTCCACTCAAATCTTGAAACTTAGAGAGAACTTCAAAAATTAGAAGAAGTTGGTCCAAGTTACATTCTCTTAACATCATGCATTGGAATACAAAAGTAAACAGGAAACTTAAAAAGGTCACCTACGCTGTTCCCTTATGCTGAGGGAACATTAACTCTACCACTTTTGATCCATGCTTTTCACATGTTTTTGGAGAACATCCATAAAAAGATTTCTATTGCTTGTCCACCTTTTTTGACTACTTGACTGTCCATACACTTGGAATAGAAAAATCCTCTTACTCAAAATTAATAGTTTAGAGCTCTGTTACCTTATTCTTGTCCTTCCATAATACTCAAGCATAAGAAATTTATGCTGCTATTTTTAACCAGATCTTGGTTACACTATTTTCATTAAAAATCCAAAACCCGCCTCTTCAGGTTATTTACAAGTATAGGCAGATAAAATAACACTAACTGGAAAATCAAGCTTCAGAAATTCCATTATTATATGAATAGCAGAATATGGATTTTAAAGCCCCATCAAAAAAAAAAAAAAGTCATCCTAGTACGATAGGAAAACATAATACACATGAAAAGAAAGCCAAGAAAAACAAAAACCCAACCAACCAAAACAAGCAAAATACCCACAAAAACCAAAACACAAAAACCAAACAAATCCAAATGTTGTTTTCTGTATCAGCGAATTCTAACTTAAAAAAAAATAAAAAATAAAAAAAAATCTAGAATATAATCTTAGTTGTTATACAAAACACTTGGTCTTTCATAGAACCTGTTTTAGGACTTTGCCAAAATATATTCTTGTTTATACCTAAAACTGGTCTTACTCTTTCAACAAAACTTCCCTTTGCTATCTGTCAGTAGAATCTGCAGACGCCGGTCACATCTCCGTGCAGTCTTAGCTCCACTAAAGCAGACCTAAGTGCTATGATTCCCAAACATCTGCACATTCAGAAGGCCAAAATAGGAGTGGATTCCTTCTACTCCATTGCTGGCATCCTTTTCCTTTTCACATTATGCCATAACACCCTGTTTTATAGAGTGCTTTCCTCAGATCTTTCTTAGGACAGTGACAATACATTTCATCCTAAGGAAAATTTCAGTAAAAGTCTAAGCAAGATAGCCTTCAAACTATACTACATTCCCCAGCCTTTACAGAATATGAACGAACTTCCTCCAGTTTTGTTTGAGAGTGAAACAGGTGTGGAACACTCAGATGTAAGGTTATCTCATTTCATTAATAAATTACAAATAAAGATGTCATGTCCCTCACATCATCAAAATGATCTAATGTGGACCAACAGCACAAGGAATTGCATTCTCCCCACTGCCTTTGATCACCAGAAGAAGATCTACCTCTCATTCTTTGGTTCTCACATGCAGAGTATAAGCACACTGGAACTTTTAGGTGCCTCATCATGTACTCCCAACACATATAAACATATACACCTTACAGAAATCCTAAAGTCCTGCATATTAAACAGACTTTTCTCAGTGTCTGTTTCTTCTCAATGATTTCAAGCTCCATAACTTTGAGTTTGAAAATCGCATTCCTTCCAGAGTTTTTTCAATGTCTGTGAGTCTTTATCCTGCCCACTGAAGCTTTGTGCTGTGCTGTTACTCCCTCACCTGCTCTTTCAGTTCACTGCAGGTTGCTCACTTATTATCTCCTGCCTAAACTGGGGTCTTCCAGTGAGAATCTAAAGCATTCGCATTTTTGTGGCCACAAGAAACATGTCAAACTGCTTCCAAATTATACATGAACACTCTATTTGGAGTTTTAAAGAAAAAACAAGTTACTAGTGAAGTTTTCAGAAAAATCAGAAGCAGGCTGAGCAGATGTCTGCTGCTTATATAAAGACTTACATGTAAAGCTGCTTGAAAATATTTGATATGCCTTAAGTAGCTTTTAAAAATCCAGAAAGTATTTTTAAATGTTCTCAGATTTCTAAGGAGGACTGAAACATCAAAGAGAGTTTGGGTGTTTCATTGGGTTTTTTTTTGTTTGGTTGGTTTTGACTGGTATTTTTGCAAAAGAAAGAAAAAAAAAAGAGCTTAAAAAATTGCAAAGAAAATTTCAAAGACTTTATTCTCCTATTTTTTTAACAAATTTCATGGAAATTAAAATAATTTCCGAAAAGTCTACTGATATGAAACCAGGTGCTCACATTTTTTTAATATATGTTTTTAATTATCATATATATTACCATATTACATTTATTCATAAAATAACTGCATGATCTGAGGAAAGAAAGCTGCTTAGTCCTTTGAAGAGTTTCAAGTAATAAGATATTTAATGAAAAAGCAAAGTATCAGCAGTCTGACACCCAGTGCAAACACATATCCGACATATGCTCTCCTCTGAGGCATATTTGGGTTAAAGGGACCCTGGAGTATTACAGAAGTTCTTTGCCAGTTAAATTAGTACAAAGTGAGCGAGGTAAAATTTATTTTGCATATCACTCACTAGAAACAAATGTTTTGTGTTCTTCATGAAATGGTGATTTACCAGTAGCATGGTAATACCTCGCCACTGAGAGCAGGACTGGAGTTAGTGCAGACTGCAACTGTTCTTAAAAGCTGCACTTTTGTTCCTTAATCCTGTATTCAGGGAACACTGCGAGTTCCGATAATCAGTCTGCTATTTCCTCAGACTTTGTAGCTATAAATGTATTAAATTTTTCATAAAGCAATCTGTATTTGCAATTAATCAAGTGAGTTGTCTCTTTAAGATAGTAGCCTAGCAACTTCCCCGAACCGGGGAGAAGTCCCAGTTGGTGCTGCAGACCGACACAATCATTATCTCAAGGCTGATCTAACTCGTCAGAGTGTTTCAAAACACCTCTCTGATTAACAGTGAGTAGAGAAAAAAATTTGGTGGATGCTCAAAAAACAATTATATGTGGGTGAATATTCTTTATGTGAATGTTAGCTAAAGAATTTTTCGGGGAGCAACTAATGTTTTTAATTTGTCTAGAAATTAAAATAAATTTGTTTCTCATTTCCAAACAGACCCAAGAATGAAAAATTATTTTTTTCTTCTTTTTTGTTTTGTTTTCTTTCTAACCTAACCACTTATTCAAGTGGAGCAAAAGTAGGATGTTGGAAACAAGGAAATGTACTTTCTAGGTGAGCTAAACTTAGTGTAAACCCACCTAAGTGGATTATATTGAATTCATCTCAAAGTGTCTAGATTCACAATTCCAAGACTAAAGACCTGATAATTTTGGTTTTGACTGAAGTTGTGTCAGGGCAGGTTTAGGTTGAATATTAGGAAAAGGTTCTTCACCCAGAGAATGTCTGGGCACTGGAACAAGCTCCCCAGGGAAGGGGTCACAGCACCAAGCCTGACAGAGTTCAAGAAGAGTTTCAAGATAGTCATAATTACATGGTGTGACTTGGGGCTGATCCTGTGCAGGGCCAGGATTTGGATTTACCAATCCTTTTGGGTCCTTTCAACTCA
Source organism: Anabacerthia variegaticeps (assembly GCA_035583185.1). Lineage (NCBI taxonomy): Eukaryota > Metazoa > Chordata > Aves > Passeriformes > Furnariidae > Anabacerthia > Anabacerthia variegaticeps. Next base: position 26,422,337 of record JAWWEW010000078.1, read on the forward strand.
GCATATTCTGTAATTCTGTGATTGTGTGGCCAAGCCTTTCACCGCTTCATGGCCTCGATTCTGGAAATAGCAGGTTAACAGGACTCCAAGGTTCTGCAATATCATTCCTCAATCAGAGCTGCAGACCAGAAGTTCAATCTGAAAATGGCCATGGGGCAACCCTTGTATCAAAAATAGATCTTTGATCAGGAGCAAAGGAAATCTCAGGGACAGAGCTATATCAAGGTTTCACTTTTGCACACATGTTGTGCACAGGTAAATTATTTGCAATGTCTTTTTTCAAATCTAAACCAGAATTCTTCCTCGCCCATTTGCAGAAATGGGAAATATTGTATGCCACAATAAACAACAGTAAATATGCTTTTCTATTCTGCGAGAACAATTACTGCTAGAAGCAACTGAAAAGAGGCCTTTCTGCCCATGACTTCTCTGAGTCTGAATCAAAAGCCTATCCACATGTTCACCAAAATGGAAATTATCTATGTCTGTGTAGACAATTCAAAGGATCACAGTAGGGAAAAGTTTTCCTTATTTTTTCTGTTTGCTTTCTCTAAGCATCTAACAATGATCAAAAGCATCAAGCCACGCAGGGCTAATTTTGAACTTTCAATTTAACTTCAGTTTGCAGGGACTAACCTGAAGACGAGTTTGTCCCCTTGTGTAACATCATTTTTGTTGCTCCCCTGAATATTCAATCAAGCAGCAACTGTAACTTCCTTTCCAAAATCTCCTTGTATTCATTACCACAGAAGTAGAAGAGTTGTGATTCAAATTGCTGAAAGGATTTAATTTAAAGCAATATACATTGCTTCAGGGCTTTCTGTCAGGGGCCAGGGATGAAGATTGTTGCACGCAGTAATAACTCTCTACCAAAGACAGAGCCACTGAATGTTGAGAGGTTTATATGACTGGTTTGTATTATCACCTAAATTTACATGGTTTCTATAAAGGTGAGTATGTTTTTCTTCTTTCAGTTCAACCTGATTATGAAATTGTCCCCCTATTACATAATCCTTTAAACTTCCTCAGTTTCACAGGCAAAAATCGTCAAAGTGTTTACATCATTTTTGGAAGTGATGAAGTTAAAATTATTAAAAAAATATTTAATGTTTTTATTAACTTTTATTAACTTTTTGAAGGATTGCCTAAGCAGGCAAACTTGATTAATCCCAGTTTCACCACCTGTAAATTAATACCGTAACTACATCTTGCTATTTAACTTCTAGTATGCTCTATGTATCTTCCAATGTGTTATACTGCTAAAGACCAATGAACTGTTAATTGAGAAAAAAAAGTAGACTTTTTGTGTAATCTTTAAAATATTTCTTCAGAAAATGTGGATAAGGCTCAGTGTTCTCTACACAGCAATCACAGACAGTTCTCTCAAACTGTAAATAGTAAATGACTGATGCAGATCCCAAAACATGAAGGGATAGGAATCAATGCAATGTAGTTGAAGGGACTGGGACTGTGTTAAGAACTGAGTTAAATTTAAGACAGAGAGAAGGTTGGCAGAGGATGTTTGCCTACTTGCTGTCTTCACCTTTGCAATTCGCTTACCATCCTAGACCTAAAGAATTCCACAGTTAAAAGGTTTTCAGGCCAGTAGTCAGATATATGGGAAGTGGGCAGATAACTGAACAGAGATGAGCATGTATGATGTAGAAGAATCTGGACAAACTTGGCATATTTAGACTCTTATTTGTTTACATACTATAGGAATAGGATGAAATTTATTCTAAATTAAATCCTAAAAGAAATATGATCTACTGACTATAGCCAAAAGAACTGTGTATATTGAGGCTTTAATATAAAGTTCTATTACTTCCTAAAATTCATCCTAGTTTGTGAATCTAAATTGTACCTACCAGACAGCTACTATGCTCCTGCAAGTATCATATTTAATATGTCATGGGGATGAGCAGGGAAGCATTTTGTTTTGTCACTTTTGAGTACCTGTTCTCTAGCTGAACTATATGACCCATTTACAGTTTTGTTTTCTAAGACAGAATATACAGTAGCTTTAAGAGAACAAAGGATCTCATCCTTGTTCTATGAATAGCACAGAACCTCTCACCTTTGAATTGAGTCCTCAGGGACACAAGACAGCTGCAGTCCTTGCAAGATAGGAGATATTCACACAACTTCTGCATAGCTGCTCCACTAAATGGTAACTTTCTTCAAGAGGTCAAGGACCTGTTTCCTAGCTTGATATTATCTGCCATGACCTGTGACACAAATGTTCTGACATTTTTACACAAATTATTAAGCTATCAATTTCCAGATGTCTGGCAGCCTACACTGCCATGAGTCTGGAAATCTCAAACAAGTAAATATAGTGAGTCTCTATCCAAATATATCCAAAAAATGTTGCTGTGAATCTGTGCTACATAGGTGACACATCATATTTAGTAAACATGACAAATCAAAAGGTATAAAGAGAGTATGCCCAAGTTACCCTTAGTCTGTAGCACAAGAAGGCAACTGTCTTTACCAAAGTCTCTAAGGGATGTCATCTGACCATGCTTCCTTCCAAAGGAACATACTGTAGTTGTTACAGGAACATAATTTTCAACTCTTGAATATTTTCTTTCAGAAGAGAAGAGTATCATATACTCCAGAACAGCCCAAAATTGTGGGTTTTGTGGCCATTTACCAATGAGAAAGTAAATATCAACATAACTCACCTACCTTGTTTCCCAAATTATCTAGAGAAAACAATGTTTAAAAGAATGTTAGGAAGGATTGTTAGGCTGTGTCTTAAAATGCTTTCTAAGAAGTCTATGAATAGACCACTCGTGTTGCTTTTATAATATTTACAATTTAAATTTTGGTAACTAAGAATTCACTGCAGTTTCAAAGGCTAACAGTGATCCACATCTTCCTGCCGGAAGTTCCAGTTAAGGAATCACTAGCTTGGAAATTGAGATAATCTGTTATCTAGAAATACTGCTTTTCAGACTGGGTTTAAAACACTGATAGGTCAGCTGTGGTATGCTTTCACTCCCTGTTCAGCAGATAATTAGAAGAATTTCCTCTGATGGAAGCTGACATTTCAGCACTTTGTGAGAACACCATGTTCTACAGAATGTACTTCTATAAAGGTGGTTTACATTATGAGTACAGTATTAAGAGCAAAACATATTCCTTAGGTCATCAGGAAAGGAAATGTTCTAACTCCACACATAGCTGAACTCATAAAGATTCTTAAAGTCTACAGAATCTGGATTATTTTTTTTTTTTAAGAGGTTTCGGGGGGAAGGGGGTTTGGCGTTTTTTTGGGGTTTTTTTTAGAAGCAGCCTGCTTTTGAATCGTTATAATAAAAATAACTATGCACTTGTGTTCTTGCATTAACTGACTCAACCACTGATAAGGGTTGTTTAATGGAGTTGGTACTTGTATCGATCCCTCATTGCTTAAAAAGGAACTTGCAGGTTAATCAGATCTGCAAGTGTCTTTCTCATTATTTACATTGCTGAAGAGGATTAAATATTAGGGGGAAAGACCAAGGTTTGCTTTGCCAGATAAATAAAAATCAATTTGTTGTCGTTAGTGAATGCATTAGAAGTAGCAAGGTAACAAATCCTGCAGCCCTCTCGAGGATGATTTTTCAAGACAGAGTAGCCCCTGAAAGGCAGTAAAGACATGGCTGTGAACATGGTACTATGTAGGAGGTATTGCTCACTCCCTCTTCTGGTTAATTCTTCGGTTAACCTCATTTCAAAATCTGATTTTTCATGTAATGTGCAATATTAATCTCCACAGGGGATGGACAATTACACACAGCTGTTTCTTCTTTTAATCTTGTTTCCAATTTATAGCTTGGCCATTTCTTATGCAAATTGTTTGTGTTCATGACATTCAGGTACTCTAACAGATCTGGAGACAGCTAATGAGACTGGAAGTACATCTTGATGAGTTCCTATAATGCAGAACACCTTCACCACATATTGTTTTGCAGCTGTACTTGCAAATTCCATCCTTGTGTGTTTGCATCCCTCTGACTACTTGCAATACAAGCTGTATTGCTGACAGCCAGAGTTTCTTGGCAAACCCTTTTGAAAAGTTCCAGCAGCTGTAGTACCAATTATAATATTCCCTGTATTTGTATCAGGTTGCAAGGTAAATGGATTTATAGATTAGGGAGTGTTGAACCTAATGTGAGGCAAAGTTATAAGCAAAATTATGTTCATGTTTAAGTCTGCTTTCTCTAAAACTGTCCTACTAGCTATTCTGGAAATATTTTCCCTCTGAAAGTGTGTCTTCCCAGACTGGCAGACTAGGGATACTTGATTTGTGTGAGAGTAGGTTGCTCTTCCCCACATAGTGGGGTCTAGTTCTGCAGTAAGGAGTATACAGTGTGTAACAGCAGAACACGTTCTTATCTCATTCAATTGCCTATTAGACAATGCAAGTCAGAGCGCATACCTTATCAGTGTTATGTTTGTTTACTTCTGTGTGTCCATACACTGTATAAGTCTTTGAGTCCATTTAGCTGAGATTAGAATAGAAGAATTGACAAAGTGACATAGGTGAAATGCAGCTTGCACTTTGATTGTGTATGGAAGAGGCTACATTTTTGAGTATCTGAATAAACCAGATTGCAAGGAGAAAAGAAGGTGCTTGTTCTGCAGTTCATGAGCTCAGTTTATTTCCCAAAATGGAAACAGGTAGAGGATTCACCCTTTTTGTTGGTAACAATTCAGCAAAGACTGTTGGGCTACAGCTCTTAGGAGGCTGGACTAAGTTGGAGCAAACAGCTTCATGCAATGCTGCCAGAAGTTAAGGATATTCAGTACCATATGGGACTAAGACCTTAATCCATCAACCTCCACAGTCAGTACAAGCAAATATATTTTAAAATAAAACCATATACAAAAATATATTTAAACTTCTCCTTCTCTGGTATTTGACACAAGAGAATTATCTGACTTACCAATAAAAACAAAGATTTCTAGGATTTAACCAAACTCTCCTTTTCTTCTTTCAGCTCTATCAACATCTTAGCTCTTACAGTCCTTCAACACAAAGCTAATTTTTCTCATGTTCTAAATTCTTTGACATAGAAACATCTTCTAAAAAGTCCTGGAGACTATGTGGCTCCAGTTTTTCTTCTGCAGCATTAGGCACATGCTGCCACGATCCTGCATGAGCCACACTCTACATAGGGATTTGCCTGACTTTCCTGGACTTGCAGTTGACTGTGACTCCCTCAGACCTGTCCTGTGCCTGCCACTTGAGTGCAATGGGACTATGCCTGTGACATTCAGGTCTCTGCCCTTGCCTTGTTATCACCTTTGGGTCCCAGCGCCCCTTCCCTTGAGGAGTAGCTGGTCCTGCAGCTCCTGGACGAATACCTTTAAGGTCAAAAAGTCTTGAACTATCATTTTGAAATACTCTAAAGCCAGAACTGATTCGACAGATAGCTTTTGATTAAGTTCTATTAGGCATCTGTCTACTCACTTCCAATTTGTGAATATTAATCCTTTTATCTTAAAAATTGACTAGTTAGCAATTTACCTATTATGCATACTATCATGAGATCACCATGCTGATGTGCCTCCAGTCTTGACAGCAAAATCTCACCCAAGAACTGCTTTTAACCTATCAGGCCAATTTCCTCTGTTAAACTACAACAGCAAAACAACTCATCAGCAGTGGATATTTTGCAGAGTTCTTTTACTTTTTAAAAATATGCGGCACCTGTCTAAAAGAAATTAAAATTATTTTAATTTTATGAATTCACTTAAAAAACTTCATAGTGTATCATTGGTTTTGCACTGTAATCCTTTGTATAAGAATAGAATGTTAACATCGCAGTTCCTCCTGCAAGTTTTGTCTGATGCCTCACTTTTATTCTGTACAAGACATCGGTACTATCTGATCTCTTCAAGCAAAAAGTGTTTACTGCCTCAGCCTTTAAACAGTTTCTCATTAAAATGGCTCCCATCACTTCCTTCTTCTTGCAAGTGCTGTAGTTCTGCCTAGAGCTTTCACAGGTCATGGCAAGGGCAGCAGTTATCTTACTGCTTCTAGGCACCTCTGAATGAGCTCATTTTCAAACTTCTCTTAATTACTTAGGGTAAAGACAATGTTTCATTCCTTGTCCAGGTAGTATTAGGGTAGCCAGTAGGAAATCATCTTAGTTCTGGTCATCCTCACAAAGTCACAAGTCACAGTGTGCTGTTGCGACACTGAAGGCTACCAGCATATTGACCTGCATTAATTAGTAAGAGCATAATCAGCAAGATGAAGAAAATTATTTCCCTCAATTTGTCCCTCAGAAGGTCACATCTGGAGTCTTGTATCTGGTTTGGGCCTTGTCAGTGGAAATCCAATATCAACAGCTAGGAGAGATTCAATAAACAGTCATTACTACGATGGGAGGGCTGGAGCACACAGAAATACAGGGGCAAGGTAGACCAAGCTCTGCTTAGCCACATGAGAACACAATGGGGGGTGAATTATTGCTACTGTTCAGAAAAAAAAAAAAAAGCAGAAGCTCAGGAAAACTCTCATCCTGAATAATTCCCAGGCAGAGAGAAGTAATAATCATGAAGTCTCTGTAGTTGCTTTACTTTATCAATGAGTGTTGAAAAAACAGGTAAGGTTTAGCTTTGGTTTCCTGTTATCAAGAGGAATTGTTGCTGTAGTTCACCTTCATACACAAATGCATTTTCTTCAAACAGTTAGCGATAGAACTGTGTAGAATATGCCAGCCAACAGCTGCACATTTTGAGTTTACAACAATAAGGACTGCATAGTTTTGTCTGCGTGCGTACATAGTGCAGTACAATGAAGCACAGCATGACAAGTGGTTACTAAATACAGTCTCAGAAACAGAAGAGTTACTTCAGCAGAACAAACTAATGACACAGTAGAGCTCAACCTGTGCGGATAAGAGTACATTTTCTCAAATTAAAAATAAAAAAAATTTTTCCTCATTAATATTTTCTTAATCCAGTGAGTATATTCTTCATCATCACATAATCTGTTAATGTACATTTGTACAGATAGATTTGCCAAAAATTGTGCAACAAAAATGCAGAAAAATATGTCCCTAAGGAAATTATTAGAATGAAGATCAATACCTTACTTAAAGAAAAGAGTTACTATAATATTGATATCAAACAGGAGTGATTCAGCTGTCATTTTTATTTTTAACCTGTTTGGAATTTTTATCCTCAAAATTATGAAGAGAATTTGACTTTTTGTCTTGACCTACCTGAAACCAGTAGCCTTCATAACAACAGGTAAGGCATATTATATGATTGTAGCACAAGGACATTTTCCTTTCCCTGAAGATACTCACCACGCAAGGCTTCTCCAAACAAAATCTGTAGGTACAGATTTAAGTCTAGCAGCAAAGAATCAGGGCAGAATGCAACAACTAAGGCTTTTCCTCATCCTTGGCAATCTGTTGGGTTTCCTCTTGAGAAATCTACATTGGAGGTGACACATTTTCCTACTCTGCTGATCCTTCATGACACTTGCTACAGTGACTCACTTAGCATTCCCCAGGATTTTTCATAACATTTGGAAGTAGAACATGTTAGAGAAAGCATCCTGCTCAATTCTGTACCCTAAGATTCTCTCACCTGAAAATAAAGATATTTCCTCGAGCCAATTCTGTCATTTCTGAAATGCTGAGAAGAAAATACAGAGATTCTAATAGTCCTACAGTTCTGTTTAAGACCTGGAGATAAAAGGAGATGGGGAAAAAAGCAACCCACTTGATTTTGTATAAATATAACATGTAAAAAATTTCTGTTAATCATATTCCGCATGAAGGGGTGGGAGCAGAGCATGTTCTGTCCTGTACATGGGTAATTAAATGACTGTCTGAAAACAGCAATGCCTGCTCCATCACTGACTAAATTCCACTCTTCCTGAGAACAGTTTCTTTTCACTTTATTTATTTTTAGTTCACAGCACATTTCTGTTCTGCCTCTTGTTCAAGGATATGGTCTCTGCAGGTACACTGTAGTACTCTGACTGTTGGTTATCCAAGCTGATTTATGGACCAGCTTTCATTCTCCTTTCCTTCTGCTTGTAATTTAATATAAAAAGGAAATATAAAATAGAGTCATAAAATAATTGATTAACTGAGATATACTAGCAAATGAAGTCACAGTTCAAAAAGACAGAGGAGCAGAACAGATGATTGTAACATCTAACAGTGACAAATGCCATTTAACTGTTATGAAGTTAATACTGAGCATTACTTTCACAGCAGATGAGGAATGTGAGAATGACAACAGGTTGTCTTCTTCTGAATCTGTTAACCCATTTCCTGCCCCTTGACTGACGCTTTGTTTTGAGCTAATGGGCAAAAGCTGATCCTAAAGTTCTCATTTCATGTTGGTGGTGGTTAGGGATTTTTTTAAACAAAGAAAGATTCATTGTTCATCTTAAGAGTTTCAGCACTCCAGATGGCTCTGTCATAATTTCAGTGCTTGCATAGTAGGAAGTAAATGGGTTTAGAATCTGCATGCCACAGAGGGCACTGGATGGTTTCAGGTTTAGTCCACAGGATTATACTTCATGGCACTGTCTGAGATTATAGGCAGAGAATGGAATTCAAACTAAATTATGAAAAATTAACAAATTCACTTCTCAGCAGAAATTAATCAGGGCACTGGATTTTGGGATCAGCAACAAGTTCCACTGTGTCCTTCCTCAATTGAGTCAAATGGTTATCTTGAAATCTGAAGACACCAAACAGATGCAATGTTATCCTGCTTTCTAGCAGTCACTTCCATTAATGTCACCTGTTATATAAAGACATTAAATAGCCTGGCCATTGACAAAGTCACATTCCAGTGACCTTGCTTGGCTACTGCCCTGTCTTGAAGGGAACTTCAGCAATCATATGTTTCACCCACCAAACACTACTTCTCCTTACACAAAGGGTACAGAATTTCCAGTTGCAGCTGCCTCTCTTTAGAAACTAAACTCATTAATAGAATCATATGCTTACTTTAAAAGCAAAAGTGTGAAATAGAACAAGCTACAAATTAGCTAGGAACAACTAAAATCAGTTTTTCCTGTCTTGCAAGCAAATATAACCATGATGATCTTAACTGTTGATACATAATCACTAGATAGCTCCCTGCAAAATACAGAATCCAAAACTACTGCTTACTTAAAATGAAACTGCATGTCATAGGACGGAACAAATCACCTTTTCTTAACACTTCTGAGCTGCTACTCTTTCTAATAGTGCTCTCATTTTTAAGGTACTTAATCAAACCACAACATGATGTTCCTGAAGATCACCATCTTGCAAAAGACAATACTATGCTTTGCTGCTCGTTCTGCCCAAATCAAAGCTGCCTACTCAAACTGGTAAGTATATCATGTCATACAAATTTTACCTGATACAGCAAGCTGTTCCATATGGACATAGTATTTATCTGTACTGAACAGGTTATAGGGCCAGGACTCTTTCTGGGTTAGAAATCAGCTGCAAACCATTTAACATATTCCGCCAGTATATGCATCCTTAATTTTTACCACAAATTTCTACTCTCAAATACAGCGGTTCCTAGATCCTCTTTGATGAAATAACTGTTAATGGATTGGTCAGTGTCAACTTCCTACTTTTTTCTCATTGGAAGATATGCAGAAGGGTAATTAATACAATGAGATTACGTAATTTAAAAAAAAAAAAAACCAATATAACTATCATGAGACACAATTTTTGAATTTTCCTAGAATAAAAAAGTTTGAGAGCAATCACTTTTATATTAATGGGACTTTCTAAATATTTCTAAGTAATAAAACGACAATCTGAGAATCAGAGTGAGATTAAAAAAAATTCTTTTTTTAAGTACAATAGGTTTTTTTCGTTTTGCTTTTGTCAAGTTGAAAGGCTTATAAGGAGTTGATTTCAATTTAAGATTAACATTTTTGTTCTGCTTTTATTCCCTATAACCATCACTGTTGTGCTAATTGCACTTAGATTTTGGCATATGCCAGGGTTATGTATCAGAAATTAAACCCTTTTAACAAAATAAAAGTTTTTGGGAAATTTAAAGACATTTAGAGAATTACTCTATGTCTCTGTATGAAATTGTAGTGGAATTTGAATTGTATTTTCTTATGCACTCTTCCTCTGATAAACTCTATTTCTGAAAAGCTGTCCTTGAAACCATCCCTTAATATTTCTGGCTGTAATCTAGTCCCTTCTCTATTAAAAGCTGGGCAGAGTTTTTTTTTCTTTTTATACTAAGCATTTGGTTCTCTGATGTGTCTACATAAGTAGTCTCCAATCAAGATCCAAAATAATTTTTGCTGATAAATTTTCACTGTCAGTAGGAGCAAAGATGGATATATAGCCATATTTGGGGGATATATACTCCGTTGTCATATTTTCTTATCACATTTGTTATGTCTTCCAGTTTCTAATCTTATGAACTACTATGAAGAATATTCACTAGGCTGTCTTATGTTTTCAACACAGAACACTCAGACCAATTTCAAAACTCATCTAGGTCCTTAAGATGTAAAATGTCAATAGCCAGAGATAAGAGCTGACATCTGGCCAACCTCCACAAACAGCACAGATTAGATGTAGATCAATGTACAATAAATGTCTCTTTGTCCTTCCTATGAAAAACAAAGCCCTGTGTTAGTGTCTTGATCCCACTTGTTTCACTTTAGTCCTAATGAGAAACTGAAATGTGTATGTTATGACTTCAATTTTGATCATTTTTTCTCCTTCATGATATCTTAGGTCTATGCACATGACAAGGAATTGTGAAACAGCATCACAAGGTTTCTTAAAGCAGTATCCTTCAAAGTCTGGCCATCAGTTAATGGCTGGCAGCTCAATCAATATGAGATTGCATCAAGAACCTATTTCCTGGAGGAGGTCAGTAGAAATGTCTGCTCTGAATGGCTAAAAACTTCTACTTATCTCATTACGTGCAGAAACACACTAACTATGGTTTTATATCTTCTCATGACTGGTGGAGTGATGATCAAAACACTAATTGTACAGGCTCAGAACTGACAGCACTACCTTATTTCTCCCCTACGTGCGCACCTTTTGTTTTTGCTTTCTGACATAGGAGATACAGCATAGTGGCTTTTAAAGCTAGCATTTCATCTTCAGGTGATCACTGTCAGTTCATACACATATTGGTCTAGTCAGGATTTAGGTACTATAAGAGGCCTGATCCAGCTCTCCCTAAAAATCAATATGAGACTCACTGATCTCAGTGGAAGCTAGATCAAGCCTCAAATAGACTGGAGGAGAAGTTTTCTGAAGCACAAAGGGTAGTGAGATGTGAAAGTCCCAATTCCTATTCGTTACCTTGAAAACATCTTCTAATAGTTCTTTTCCCAATGTGAAATAAAAATATAGATCAGGGAAATGTAAAAGAGCTGTTACATCCCTGAACATAGAGAATTGCTGGCTTGTTTTTTATCTTGACCTGAAGTTGCTATAAAAGTACTTTGAAAATTGCTACTGTCCCATTTAAGTTAGCTGGAACTCAGACTTTCATTTAATGGCTTCGGTAGAAAGGAAAAATCCGAGCTAAAGTGAAAAAATATGTGAGGGAGGCATTTTTTGAAAAGCTGCCAAAGCAATATAGCTTAGTTGCACACCATAGTAGTCTTCCCCCAAATTTAAGTACAGACCGAGTAGATTAAGTTATTGAGAAAGAAGAGTGGCAAAGAAATATTTATCATTATCATAAAAGCATTTTTCTAACTTTTTTTAGTGGTTTCCATACTTCTAATTACTGTTTGAATTTATAGTAACTGTACAAATGCCTCTTTGTTCTCACTGAGTTGTGACACAACATTATAACAGGCAAGCTCTTCTTTTGCTTAACAGCTAAAGGTCTGGATCTTTGGCTTGGAAGGTCTTTTGTCTTCTCTACACTAAAAGAAGAGTGAATAGTGTCAGTTTGTTGATTCATGTTTACTACTTCATCTTGCCTCTGAACAAATATTTGTTATCAAGGAAATATGTGTATTCATTGTGCCATCGAGGATCATAATTTTGAACTGCAGAATTATTAATCTGCGGAAAGTGAGCTACCACAGATTTTTGTTCTTTAATTACATGCCCTGGAGCTACAAGCTCAACTAGAAGTTTTACTTTTGAAAATATACAAAGCTCCAAAAATTCACCCACTAAATAGTTTGAAGAGCCCTCAGTTTTTTAGTACCTTGACGTAGCATAAAGAGAAGATGCAGCACACATTTTCTCAGGAGATACTTTTCCTGGTAACTTTAGAAAATAAAGGAGAAAATAAGAGAATTTGACAAAAGTTAAAAGGGTAATGTTGCCACCAACATAGAGCATTCCACAAAGCACTGACTTCGCACATGCTAACCCATATGACAACAAAATTCAGCCCATTTGCTTTAAGTTACTCAAAATATTAAGAAAAGAGATTAAGAGAAGAAGGAGTAAAGAGACAATAAGAGAAAAGTAACTACCACCAAAGAGTCCTGTGGAAATCCATCTTTCACATGGCCAGGTGAAAGGCCTCGAGCAAAAAGGGAGCACGTGATGCAGTTTTTATGTGCTTTGGCCCTCTGTAGCCACCCCTCCCAGAGAGCACTTCTGGATCACTGGCCATTCTGGGGTTCTGGGACAGGATGAGGGGCAGTGGTCCCGCTGTCAACCCTTCTAAGTCTGGGTTAGGGGCTCCAGGGGCTGGTATCTCCAGGGCTGCCTTTGACTGACAGCTGCTCTAGAGTCGCCCCACAAGGTTCTCAGAGGCTGCCATGTGGAACGTGGCATTACTTCACCTCCATGAGATTCAGTTTATCCCTCCCTGCCCCCCCCCACACACACACACTTGAGTTGGTTCTAACCAAATAGTTGATATAATCCAGTGTCTCACACATTCTTAGGGAAAAAAATCCACCAGATCAAAAATAATTTTTCTATGGCCCCATAATTGTCTCCTCCTAATTTTCTGTTTCTTGGGGAAATGTACTCCTTTAAAAAATTCAGAAATTTAGCTCTTAGTGTGCATGTCATTCTTATGAATGTTGGATATTCCAGTGGACTTAGATAGCCAGAAATTATATAGCAGTAGTGTAATGCTTGTGAAGCAATGGGATTGGCCATTGGACATTGAGACTAGAGATAATGGGATAACAATTGCAAAACTTAAAGACTATCTCTAGTAGGATTTAGCTCCTTAATCTTTAGAAGGATTCATCTCACCAAACTGTAGACATTCACCATATAGATGTCTGCATCTGAATTACTTTAAGTCTCTACAGATAAATAGTCAGTTCTCAGTATATTTAATATGGTACTCTTGTGGGCGTCTAAAAGAGGTCAACTGAACTGTTTTACAAGTGCTTATATCTCTTCGCTAATTGTAACAGTAGTTCAGCTACTACTGCACTCATAAATGTCTTATTACAAATACCTAGGGACCTGAAAAATGGATCTGATCTGTGACCCTCAGGATGTAATTTAAAAGATGGACTTTTGGCTGGCCAGGTGTTTTAGACTCTTCCAAGGAGGGAAGGAACAGCAGGGAGCTGTTCTAAACTCCTGACCACTGCAGGAACAATTTTGAGCACTGTTATAGAGCAATAAGATCCCTGTTTTCCCTGAATAATATTTTGTTTGGAAGGTTTTCCTTCAGATAGATAACAGCTATCTTTCTATCTAAGAACTAAACCCCTGCCCTGTCTCCTCAGAGGTAAAGGTTTGGAATAACTTTAGAATGGCTGAAGTTTTTATACTTATGAGTACACTGACACAACACAAGTTGTCTTCTTAGAAAAACTTGTAGAATGGAATAAACAGTTTCTCTGCACAGCAACCACACTGAAAGCATACACATGTAGTATTCAAATGGAACATTCTCAAACCTTTGGCTTTATTAAATATTTCTGTCATATAATCAAACATTTTGATGGCTAATCTAGAAGCAACATGACATAATCAAAACTATATACACTAATACCACAATATCAAGTTATCTATCAAAATAGATTATACACACCAGAACATTATTAAGGCTTCTCTGAATTATCCAATCACTCATCTTACTTTCAAAAATGTAACTCCAAAGAAAACGCCAAATAAAATTTCTTTGTCTGTACAGTTTTCATTCAGTGTTCACAAATGATGAGCAAAAGCTTAACTCCAGGAGAGAAATTAGTGTTTTGTCATTGATATTTATAGCAATAGCATCTTGCTTAATATATCCGCATTTCAATAGCATACCAATCACATATATCTTTGGCTAATATGGAAAGGAAGTGCCATTGTTCCTGAGTTTTCTTCTTTCTTTTTCATGTCTTTTATTTGTATCCCTCCTAGTTCAGAAAAGAAACATGTAAAAGTAAAGGAACTATTTCTTCTGCAGTTTCCACTTTCTTTCTCTGATAATCTTTCCTGTCATAATGCATGAGGAACATATACCTAAGTATTGATCCCTTGTGAGAACTTAAGGAAAACTATTTGAGACCTAGTTTGTTGAAATAAAATGGTTTTGGAGGAATATCTACTTTGGTACTTCATTGATATAAGGAAAAAAACAAACCAACCAACCAACCAAAAAAAAAAAAAAAAAACAAAGAAAAAACCAGATTCTTCTATTTTTATTCTATTATCTAAGTCAAAGATTTTTTTTTTATTTAATTGATGAATATTTATTGTTGCTATAATATCTAGGTGCCAGGTTGTGCTATCCTTCTGCACACCTGGCTATTTAAAAAAAACTGAAGTTGAACACTAATTATATAAACAACAATGCAGGGTGCAGCTAAACAGACAGACATCTGAGGGAAATATGAGTTTTAAACAACCTGCCCAAGATGATACTCAAAATACAAACCTCCGAAGTCCTCGTATACTGTTTTAACTTCCTTCCTTTAAAACAAAGCAAAGCAAAAACCAACTACCAAACTAAAACTCCAACCAAAAGAAAACCAAGAAAACCACAAGAACACACATCTACATGACACCTGATGACCTGATAGTTTAGGGCATAGGCTTATAATTAGCCAAAGAGATAACCACTGTTTGACAACTGCTTGGTTTTCTAATAGTAAAATCTTGGACAAAATAATAGTGCCTAAATAATAAAATGAGGCCTTGGGTGGATATTTCTGAGCAGGAGTCAGGTGCCATGTGAAAAGGGGACATTTTCCCAATCCGTTAGCATTTGATTAGTCTGGCAGTGCCCCAGCAAAGCTGAGACCCTTATGCCCGACATGCTTCCCTCCACTTCAGCCCCCTTAGCGTGTGCTTAAGGTTGCAAACTGTGTGCGGGGAATCATCATGGAATAGGTTTCAGGCATGCTCATTGCATTCCACCCAGGGAATAGCAACTGCATTTAGTTTCCTATAATGTCTGTACCATTATAACTTCTATTAGGATATAACTTCCCAGTTTTCTCTAGTTTTACCCCCGGCCATCCTTCCAGAGTCAGGGTACAGAATTTCTTTAAGAACAGCCATCTTTTGTTAGGCAGCTATGATATCTATGATGAGTTTCCCTTAGTAGCAGAGACTTCCAAAATAAAGAGCAAGATCATAGCTGAGGCCATGAAAGTGGAAGAACAGTACAGTGTCTGGGGGTTGTAAGCATGAATGGCCAACTGCAGGTTACTAAAGCAGTGCAGCACTGGGAATTAAATAGGACTGGCTTTGGCAGACTACAGCGTAAATCTAACATGAAAAATTCCATATGCAGTGAAAAGACAAAGGAGATGGGGCAAGGTAAGGAAAAGCAAGCTCTACTCCTACAAGAATTGGAACAAAGACAGAAGTTGCTCCACTGTTGACAATCCTGGACCTTCTGCAGACCTGCTGCCTGTTTGTCTTCACAGCCTAGCCACAATGAACCTCCTTTTCCCTTCAGTGAAGAAAGACAACTTTTTTTGATTTGCTATACACCAGATGTTGCAAAGCTAGCAAGTTCCAACAATTTCTTCTTCAGATCAGCTGTGTTGAAAAGTAAATTAGCAGGGTAAAGCAAATCCTACATTCCATGGCAGGAAGAAATAAGGAAAAGACGTTGTAGGTCCAAGGGACATTTCTGAAGAACTACCATGAATTTTAAGAACTGTCATCTTTCTTCCTCATCTCTGCAAAACGCGCCAGCTGCCCTTTGTTTCCTTACCTTTCTGATATACTGGGCAAAAGAGTTTTCCTACAATGCCTGATTCATGTTCTTGTAGCCCAGTCCACAGGAGTTTAAGCCATGAAAATGAGAGCAATCCCATAGGCGGAAGAGTTAATGGCAAGAGTGCCATAAGATCTTATGTTCATTTACCCAGCTTCTCTTTTATCAGTATAAATATGGATTTAATAAAGTGACATCATTCTGCTTCACTAACAAAGCCATGACTGTGTGAACTCTGTTATATAGGAATAGCAGTAATTCTGAAGAGCATTTCTCAGGCAGTTAATCCGTTCAGTGTTTGAATTAAAGGAGGAGCTCTGTGATTATGGTACAGATGTAACAAAATGTACTTCCTTTTAGTCTCAATCAACCCTCAATTAACAGAGGATGCAGCAGATAGGAAATAATTGCACTTACTACTTTGATTCTCTGTTTTACGTTAATGCCATTGTAAGAATTCTATTAATAGGATAATTAATTTTTTTTTAGTTTAAAAATTATCAAACATGCTGGTAAAATTCAAGCATAGAGTCTGTTTATTGCCAAGTGAAAGATATTGTGGAGCAACAGAATTAACCACACTGTTGTGAGTTAATTTTGTATAATTCAGAAAAGCCTTCAAAACCAGTTCAAAGTTCAGCAGCTGAGAGTTTATATCCTGCATCTGTAAATGACCACTTAGGAACCTTGCTCTGTGAAAAGCCTACTACCTGCCTGGGCTGCATGCCTTGTGAAAACAGAAAAGAAGTTTGCTTTCATTAAAACAAATCCTGGAAGTGAGAAAGGATCAAATCATGGCTGAAGGAATATGGATTTTGCACTGTACTATAACACATCAAACTATACAGTTCTGATCTGCCTTTCAGGATAAATATCTTCTGGATAACCAGCATAGAATTGCAGCTTCTGAAAATGACACATTTTTCTTAGTGAATATGAAATCTGTTATTAGCAAATAACAGATTTAACTATACTGACTTCTGAACACGAGTTCTCCCCTTACAGTTGTGGATGTTCTTTTGTTGGAATAGACAGTTTTGACAAGAGGAAACTGCTAGTCTTGACTTAAAGATCACTGATTTACCACTGTTAAATTAGCATTTTACTCAATGTCTCAGTACAGTAACAAGCTCCCAATATCTTCCAACACATACTTGTAGACAACAGCTCTGAGCACAATTTTTCTTTTTCATACCAGAGGTTTATACAATTATCAGCTTAAGCTTTAATTGGATTTAACTAATTGGTAAACAGGATTTTTATTCATTAGTTTTATACATGTATCAGTTCCTCATTTAAAGTTTAATTTAAATTCAATATAAGCAACTGGATGGCTGAGATATATTAAAAAAAATAACGAAAGAAAACAGTAAAAAGCCTTGACAAAGCTCAGCAATTTCTTCACTATGGTATTTTTAAAGATGCTTATTATTAAATCTAATCACTTTTACATACATATTTAATCATATTATACAAAATACACATTTTCAGAAGGTCATCCTATGAATTTTGATATCAACAGGAAAAGAGTTGCAAAAGCCCTTTAATTTGATGTTTATCAAGTCTTACATATAGTCCATACAAAGGGTCTATAACGAAGAAGAAAAGTACCAATTTTAAAATGTGTTTATATTTTAAAAATGAAGGTGTTAAAAACAAATATTGGTATTGCTATGAACTAGTCCCACGGTTTTACAAAAGATTATGGAAGAGTATTTAAATACTGTAGCAACTTAAAGGAATAATTATGACTATGAATAAATGACCATTCACAAGACATCAGTTAATTTCCTGCTGCAGAAGCACTGCTCTTAGAGATATGGGATATTGAACCATGAACTGAGCCCACAAATTTCCATAAAACCCACAGATAACACTGCAGAGCTTTGGTATTATTTTAGAAGGCTTTTCAGGTTTGTCTTTACTGTATTTGTAAAAAGAGTAATGGAAAATAAAGGATGAAAGCATAGCTGACACACTCTTTTATACATTCTAAGACCTTTCTATGTACTTTAGCAAGATTCTGGCAGTAATCACATGTGTTCTGACTGTACCCCTCTCTGTGCCTTTTGTTAAAGCACACATGCATTACCAGAAAAGATGTTTTACTATGATGGATTAACAGCAACATACATTGTCCAACCATTCCCACTCATCATTTTCCTACAATGAAACAGTACAAAGTAATATCTCCTTTCCAATAAAACTGTCTATAATTGAACATGTTAAGAGAAGATACTGATTCCATTCTACAATATATATCTATGTGGAATGACAAGAAACCTTATGGCAATAACATAATGCTGGAAATTGCAAAATATAAAGAAATGAAAATTGGGGGGGGGGGAGAAAAAATGCACACGAACATAAGAAAAAAAAAAGTTGGCTTAGAGGGACAAGAGCAAAGATAAGTGAGATAAAATAAATGCAAAGAAGGAAAGTTAACATACATTGATAAAGGTAGAGACAATGAAGAAACAAAAAAAAAAAAAAGACTCAAAAAATTACCATTTTCTGAAACCCATCCAATAATTTTATTAAATATATAGAAAATTTTCACTGGTTTCCTACAAAAATGAACACCACCTTCTTTGGACAGATGTCCAAATTTTTATGTTCAGTTGTGTGTTCTCCATTATAGGTGTCTCCTGCAAGTGAACTGATGGGAAGGTAAACAGGAATTTGACTACTCTAAGCTGCAGCTTCATTTAATCATTGCATTTGTGCAACAATTTTGGCGGTATGTTACTAGTGACTCAAAAAGTTTTGAAATGCTTTTCATAGTAATGAGGGATCTTTTAGACACCTACTCACTCAATTAACTAGTCTAGCGAGGGTGTGAGATAAAGGCTAGCACAGATGAACCTCAGATTTTTCCACCTCCTTTTTCTTAGGGTCCTATAACTAACTTGTCCTTCAGCCAATTGTTCCTAATCCTGAAGTACATAGAAATTAATTCTCAGTGTTTTCTGATGGACTTCCTGGTTAAAGACCAATTAATCCTCGTAAAATTCTTCTTAATAATTAGGCTGCTCTTCACAGTCTTAGATTCTACTCAAACTCAACTGTCTTCAGTTTCACTTAGTTCTTTTAAAGAGATTTCCTGTTGCTTATAGTTTTAGCATTCCTTTAGCTTCCCCTGTTTTGACATGACATTCTTCTCCACAGGGCAGCCCTTGCAGACAAGATACTTTACTATGGTCAAGACAGTGATAATGTTCATCTTTATCACTTGAAGATTAACCAAATGAAAATTCTGTGAGCTCATATCATGTTCTCTTCTTGTGCAAGTCCATTGACATTCATTCCACTGCCCAGGAATCCCTGCTATAAGTAGCTGTTAGAACTACACTTTAAATAGGAAGGGACACATTCTGCTTAACTGATACACTAGCTAAAATCCCAAGTAATTCCACTGAAGTCAGTGGATTTGCTCTGGATTTAATCCATTCTAACTGAAAGCAGAATTTGGCCCTTTGATTCCTGCTGCCATTGCTCAATTGTTGGGAGATTTACTATATAGGGTATGCTCTGTACAACTAACACGTTGCAGCATAGCTGTTGATCTACTTACCAGCAGAGTAAGAGCTTTATATTTGGCATAACTGAAACTTCTGAGTAAAAATAGATTGTAGGAAATTCCCAGCTCAGCTCTAATATCAATTTTCAGGAAGCAAAAATACAGCTTTCCACAAAGCTATACTCGTTGAAATGGAGGTAGTTTAGTGCACAATGCTTTATAATATACTAAATACTCTGTCTGCAACACTCTAAATGGATAACAGGATGATTTGATAGAAAACCTAAAAATTACTTTTCCTAATGGGAAAACGAGAGAAAAATCCAAACACTGTTGGATACTGCACAGCTGTAATTCATCATCAGAACTGGCAGCAAGCAGCTATTCTCACTGACTTCCACAGGTTTTCATAACAGGAATTGGAAGGGGAATGAGAGGCGAAAGTGCTTACCTAATATTTTATTTTAAAAATATATTAGAATTTGACAAACTATTTGATAGGTTTTATGAACAAGGAAATAGTGGGGAAAATGGGGAACTTATAGGAAAAAAATAGAGCAAGACAGTATAAATATTATTATAGCAGCAGAAAATCTTGATGATCACAACAACAAAAGATTGGTAAAAATCTATACAGAAAGGAATTAACATAGTCTGGGATTAAATTTTCTCCTGTCTACACTGCACCAAGTTTACATATGCGGGCCAGTTGTACTTCAAGCATAGACAATGGGGATTTATTTCAATTATACAATTTCCTTTGTACAATATTAAAACATTCTAATCAGCAGAAAGGGAAATTACATTAAAAATATTAAATATACTCTTAACTTTTCTTAACAAAAGCCACAGGAATTCATACATGATTCAGAGGCAACTGGGAAAGAGCTACTATTACATTAAAAGAGAAACAAACATACATCAGATCTACTTCTTCCTAACCTACGTAGATCTCAACAGAAAGAAAACTGACAGGATTTCTCTAGTGAATTGTAAAATTTTGGAAGGTAAATGTGTATACCTATGCATATGTGTATATATACATCTCCCTCTGCTATTTTGTATTTACTATTATGCAAAATCACCACTTTGCTCCCTCAGCACTATTTGTGCTCTTTAAAACCCTAACTCTGTTCTGAAGCTGTTTCATGTTTGTTTTCAAAGACTTCTTGTAAAATGTTGGTGGGCTGTGAGGGGTTTTTTGACAGTAAAAATAAGAAACTACCTTTCCATTTGGGTTAGAACTGAGATGAAATGAGGAATGGCTGCCACCAAGCAGAAAATTTTCTCACTTTATATGTGCCAGTTAATTACGACACTTCAGAGGCGCTTCTGAAAGGATAAGGCAAGCTGCATAAATTTAGCTGTAATCCAGGCAGGCAAAACTAATTTGCAGGGGATGGCCTTATCTAGCTGCTGCAGCTTTCTCAGAAAATTAACCTTGGATATTTGGGCCCAATTCAGAAAGTGTTTGATTTTTTTTTCCTTTCCTGCTCTGCATAAGAGAATTTTAAATTCAATACAATACCTGACTTTTAAGAGGCACTATGAATGCTGTAGGCAGTTCAGAGTTATTACTGACAAGCAAAAAAATATATTTATATACGTACATATATATGATTGTCCTTCATGCCCATTATCCTGCCTTCTTGCCTGTGCATCAGACGTGTTATCACCCTATGTATGGGTTGGGGGGGGGGGGGGGGGGTCTTTGGATTAACAGAAGATGCAGCTCATTTTAATGTACTTAGAAAAATTCATCAAAGTTCATTGCAGAATAAGTCATGCATACTGACTTGTTCATTCCAGTGGAAATGAAGAAATCCCCATAAAAATGGAAGTTTAATGAAGTGTTGGAGCAGAGTCCTGCCTGTCATTCCAATTACCACTGATTTAGAATTTTTTCATGATACACCACTATTAATTGCTCTTACTCAGCACAATCAAAAGTTTACCTTAGATTTCACAAGCTTCACCAGTTCATGGATGAAAGATTTAGTTAATAAGTGCTGCCAAATCCACCTTAAAAGCTTCAGGCATAATACAAAATATAAGAAGTTTCTCCTTAGAATTTCACAACTACCTCACTAAGACTGCCTTTTATTTTACCTAGCAGCATTAAGGAGTTCACAGTAGGATCCCCCCTCTGCCCGGACAATATTCACTGTAAGAAAACATGAAAGCATAATCCATGTAACATTTTGCTTCCATAATTTAATTGGCTTAAAGCCACTGGATTTTTTGTGGACAAGACAATTTGTGGTCAAATCTGATCACCCGAAAACATGTCTAAGGTTATTTGGAAGAAAAAGTTCTTTCAATATTTTTAGGCATATGAATCACACTTTCTTCTGTTTGCAGAGGTAGATTTCTGCTTTACAGACACTTCTTCCACTCTAAGCTTGATGATTAAAATAGGACCACAGAAAGGTAATATCTTTTAGGTCACTTCACTGACTCTTGTCTTCATGACAAGTCTTCTGAATTTAAGACAGCCAAATTCATACTAAATTAATCTAACCTGTAGTTAAAGCCCATTAACTGTTTTGATGTTCAGCAGTATGTTAATTATGACAATCTTTTAAATACATGCTCTGTTGTTATTCTGCTTTGATTAGGCGCTTGAAAATACAACTAGCTTTCAACAGGATCTATAAATTTTATGCATATAATTCTGAACAGTCCTATCCAGTGTAGAAAATTGCATGGCAATGCAATCTCCATCCTTGCTCTAAATTTTGCCAGATTTTAACAACCAAGGGCTGTTTATGATCAATGAAACACGGGCTAATTTTGCACTGCCCTTCTTCCCATTCAGCTTCAGTATGCCCCAAGACACCTTTTATTCTTGCATTATGTCAGTACAATTTTATGTTAGTGTCAAGATAATGAGTAGCTGTCACTTGATCCTGATTTTGGCCTTCAAAGCAGTAGTAAGATTTCCTGTAAATATAAATGCCAACATAACCATGCCATAATGAAAGACTTGTCGTTTCATTATTGTAATTGCCACTGTCATTATTATTTTTATTTTTATTGGTGCTTAATTTTTACCATTGCAAAAATTTGCAATGTGATAGCTACTATTCATTTACGTAAGTCGAAATGTTGCCTGGTACAGCTTGCACTCAAAGAGACACATTACTTGAAAGACAGAATGGGGACAGTTAAATGTACAGGTAAGTACAGACTTTTTCTTAGAGAGCACAAAAAGAGGTTCAAATCTAAAAGTTCATCCTTCATCTACAGGCAAAGATGAAAAGTAGTAAAGCTTAGGTATGACAAAAACAAAAAAAAAAAAAGTTGCACACAACTATCAAGAGAGAGCATAAAATGAAAAATTACCAAAGCATCTGACCAGCAAAGCACAGCAAACTTTCTCCTTGGAAGACAGTGTTTGCAATTATATTATATTCTTAAAATAGAGCTTAAATTGCTTCAGTTTCTAAAGGTATTTCTTCTCTCTGAAGTTTTATATGATGTTAGTCAATATATCTCTTGAATGTGCAGATATTTCACTCAGAGCAAATAAAGAACAGGACCAAGTGCAAGACAGAAAGAAAGAAAGATGTTGAACTTCAGAAGTTTCTTGCTTCAGTCTTTAACAAATACACACAGTGTTTCTGATTCAGTAAGATGCCTTAATTTCTCAGGTTTTTATTAAGTTGGACACAAAAAAATAGAACCAGATATTCAGTTGAAGTGGGAATGTTACTATTAACATACAGAGAAATGAAGTAACTGGTTCAACACACATTCTTGAAAGTGTCAAGAGCAAAACATCAGTGTCAGTGATTACTCATATATTACCCCTTCGCTGTGTAAAGAGTAGTCAGGGTTTGTAAAACTGTTTTTATTAAATAGTCAGGTGACTATTACGGATAGGGGCTGTACATAGGTATTTCCGGATTTATGGGCTTTTGTAGAAGTTAATAATCAGAACCTACTCAAATGTTCATATTGAGCACTAATTTACATGAGCTTGCTTTATGTGGAAATTCCTACTCTTTGCACGCACAGTATAATCTTGGAAAATTGCCTCATGTTGCTAAAAATTACACATAAAATGTAGTTCAATACTGCCAGGCATCTCATAAGCTACATATGTAGTCTTACCTGACAATCAATGGAAGAAAGAAGCATCTCCACTCATATGTGCTCACTGAGATAAATCTGAGAGTAGGTTTATGGTCTTCTTTTCTTCTTTTCTTTCACCACTAATAAAAATTCTCAATTATAAATTTATCATTCAAATAACTGAAATTGGTATATTGAATCATAGCCTAAACACTCTTTGCTTTTCATTAAGTGTCAGGACCTGAGATGTTACTTATCTTTCTCTTAGCGAATGAAAACTCAGGGATCAAATCACTGAAAACACTAGGAATGGTCAATACTCATGAAGTTTGAACCCCAGATGAAAGAATTCCACAATGTATTTTGAATATTTACCCATGGTCACAAGTGATTATGGGGTTTCATTACCAGAGTCTTCAAGATAGGACATAATACCATAGAGATCTAGTGTAATTGGACTAGTATTAGCATTAATCACTATGACAAATGAGTCCAGCTGTGCTGATAAAAAATGCATGTTAGAATCCAGAATCACCAACATAGCATTTATCAGTTTATGAGTAAAGAGACTAGCTACAAAATCTTAAGCTTATGAATCTCAAAACACATGTTTACATGTCGTTTGGAAAACTCAAAAATATAGCTAAAAAACACTGGGAAGTGTATCTAATGTGAGGAAAATTTGTCTTAGTGGTTACTGCACAGAGAGCATTAGGCTTGGAATATTTTCATTTTGTAGGATTTTCACTTACTTGAGTTGGTAGAGAGAAGGGTTTAAAACCAATATTGATTGCATTGTTTATACACGTACTCAAAAACTAGATGAAATGGGAATCTTTTTTAAATGGATCTGATTTAATACATTCAGGGGATCTCCAATTATCTAAAGGGCAAAACTGGGATTAAAAATAAATAAAATAAACTAAAAATTAAAAAAAAAAAAAAAACAACAAAAAAACCCCAAAAAACAAAAACGAAAAAGCCCAACCCAAATGAAAACAAAACAAAATAAAATTGGGGGGAAAAAAAAAGCTAGTCACCACGCAGAACCTCAGGTCAGGACAGATATATGGAATATAAGATGATGTTTAAGTGGTCAGAGTTAAAAAAAGCAGTCAAAAAAATGATAAACTGAGTTAGAATAAACTGCTTAGTAGTTAAAGGTGTAAATGGAACCCTGTCTACCAGACTTGGTAAAAAAGGTAAATTAAATTTGATGTAAAGCTATAGATGCTGTTCAAGGAAGAAGCCAGATTATAGCAACAAACTTTTACAAAGAATTGTGGAAATTAAGGATGGATTCTTAGTAAAATCAAGAATCTACATTTGCAGCTTGTGCAAAAAATTTATATTGTATTGTTCACATGCACTTATTTTTTTTCGATTCAGGTATGCAAATCCTCTGTCTATGCACCTTGGCCATGTGGATTTCCCACAAGGCAAAGGAGATGGGAGAATGTGCTTTGCACCTGTAGAACCAATAAGGCAGCAAATAACAATTTATTTTATTCTTTAACTCTTTTTTTGTCCAATAAGGCGGGAAAAGGACTATCTGAATAAAGCACTTACATTTTCTTCTTCATTCTAACTTTACTTCTTCTTCCATTTATTCTTCCATATTGCAATACAAGAGCTGCCAATAAGGATATTAATTCCCTGAATAAATGACCTATCAGAAAGAATCTGAAAAAACAAAATTTTCTTTATTTTTCATTCCAAGAATTTCAAATCTACCCATCATTTCCAGTTATTTTCTTTTCAGATTAGGTTTGTTTTCTTTCCAGTAAATCCTTTACACACACGTTTAGCATTCACTCTTTTTTATCACTCAAACAGTCTAGTCTGTGGTAAAGGCAACTTTGCTAATGAAATGTCAAAACACCAAGTGGTTACTTTTTAATTTAGCCCAAGGTAGAATGCTGTAGTTTAGAGCCAGTGACCCATTGCTAAATTCAATTTCCCAACTGTTTAATTAATTTGTGTATATAATTTAATGATATTTAATTTGATATGCACATTCAAGATGTAGTGCGTGTATTCATTTCTAAATAAAATCTTGAGTAGATTACTAAAAATTACTAAAAACTGGAGCAGATAATAACTTTTCAAAATCCCTGTCTTTTTTTTTCTTCTTTTTTCTTTTTTTTTTTCATGGGCGCTGGTGGTGTATACTTTGGGTCAATATAAGACTTGTGGTTACAAAAAAGAATCATCAAAATGCTGGGAAACCAACAGAAAGCAATCTGGGTGTTCATTATATTAGGCAGATAAGGCATTCAAAGGATAACTGTGTTGTGTATTACAATCTCATGAAGGGCTTTGGTTGTGTGGTCTAGGACCATGAAGGAAAAGGAATGTTTTTGTATTGGATTAACCACAAGTAAAATAATGAATAACGGAAGAAAATTCCACACAACTCTGTGTGTCAGAAAATAAAATCACATGAAGTCAAAAAAGTGATATAATCAGAGAAAGGCTGGTTTTATGGGTAAATGGTATTTGTTACATCCTAGGAGTACCATGAAGTATCCTTTGTTACAATAAAGGCTCATGACTCATGACCCCAGTTCTGTGCATGCACCTTACAGCAGATGATTTGTATCACAGACATCTTGAGTAGATACAGAGACCACAGAAAGGAAGGAACAAACAAATCATGTCTCATCCTCTGACTATAGTGAAAGAGAAGATTAAGCCCTCAGCGTTGCAGTCTAACACTTTAACTACAAGAATCTGCTTTCCCTTTTCCAGAAAAGGAGGCAAAAACTCCAAAGAAACAACCTGTAATTATGATTTCTACAGCCTCTCTGGATATAAAATGAAGAATATAGATATCCAAAGAAGGAATTCCTGAATGAATTTGAGCAGTTTAGCTCCTGATGTAACATCACAAACAGCAATACATTCAAATGTCCAGTATACAGCGCAGCTAGCCTGCTAACCCAGGACCTCACAACACGTTCATAAGCACCAAGAGGAGCACATTTCATCTAGATGCCCTCTTGTGAGTGAAATGTAAGAAGCTTTACAAGTCACAGAGACTTGGATAAGGTTTACACTAAAAAAAAGCATTAATTGCAGAGATAATGAACCACATTATGCTTCACTATTTGGTCACCATTGTGTGTCTACATTGAAACATGCCTTAGGAGCTTCTGTTACTAATGACCATTCAACTGTTCAATGTAGGAACAATGTAAGAACAAGATGATCTGAAGTGGAATTATCTCACCTTCCTTTAGACATTTAAAAGTTAGACATCTAAGTCTGAACTCAAGAGAAACTGGCACCTCTAGAGGGCAATTCATTTGACCTATCTCAGATGCCTATTTTAGTCAGAGATGAATCACCCTCTAGAGATACCTGGATTTCTCTACTGACTATAAAGGAAGCCTAGGGCAAGCAGTTCAGTGCTAGACTTCCAACTTTCAGACATGTAATTTAGAAGAGATATATACCACTGTAGTGGTAAGGTTTAGTTTCCACACTTAATCACTTATGCTGTTTTCAGTTTCATAATATACCCAAGAACTCATCTCTAAGTATTCCTCATTTGCTTTTTTTTTAATTTCTAGTTTGGGTTGTTTGCTTCTTCCCAAGCACTTACTGCTTTTAATTGTCACTCATTTTCTCATTGAAAATATTCACATATAGAAAGTTCATTGTAATTTCTCTATATTTCACCTTCCAAAACAGAAATCTCAGTGATAACAGCCAGAACAAAAAATAAAATTACCATGTTTCATCCAGCTGTTATTCTTTCTTAAGATTTTCTTTTTGCTTCTGAGATCTCTAAAGCCTCACTTTTCAGGTCTCTATAACAAAAATAAATTACTGGGTTTTTTTTTATTTAGTCACTGATTAAATAAGATGATTTATTTAACTTTGTATGTGATATGAATTAAATCCTTAGAAATTATTAAAAACATTCAGAAAACCAGAATTGGACTTAAGCTTCTTCTGATCTAGAAACCTGACATTCTCAGACCAATTTTCTACTACTGTAACTCCATTGACTTCAGTACAATCTTTGCAGATGTAACAAAAGAGACTGAAAAAATAACCCTAGGTTTTTGCTAGACATTAAATGGTTGCAGTTGTTTATATTATTTATTTGTATATTCTCCATTAAAAAAATAATTTACTTGTTTTATTAAAATCATTTATGTTTGATTCAATATAAGTAGACATTTCTGCAGTCACTTGCTAATAGTAACACAGATTTGTAGGGGGCTTTTTATTTTGTCCAATGGAAAAAGTCTATGTTAATCAACTGCTTCACAGAGGTGTTAATTGATATAAGCAGCAGCTTATGTTCCCTCCATATTTAAATGGAAGTGTTTTTTTTTAAATAATCACCCAGCATGTCTTGAAACTTTTACTCTAATCATGAGTTCTTTTATTAAAATATATATCCATTTATTTTAACATAACTTCACTTACTTCAAACATTTAAACAGGGGATTCCTAATGTTAAAGTATTATAACACAGACCAAGTGCAATCAGCATAAAAATAATTTGACAGCCTTCCACATTGCTAAGTAAATGAGGCGTAACCTTGAATATGAAACTTAGAGGCTGACTATTTCTTTAGCTTATATTAGAGAATTTATGACACTTCCTTTGGGAAAGCAAAACTGTTCAGGAATTTTATCCCATCTCCCATAGGCACAGAAATCTTTTCTTATTTATTCTTAGATTATCAGCATAAGCAGGTGTTTCTCATCCTCTGTAGGAATCAGAACTGCAGCAACAGAATTAACATTTGTGTGAGAGAGTAAGTTCTGGAAACATTTTTCGGTTATTTTTCATGTCCATTGCTTCAACTTGACTGTGTCAAATAGTGTCTACTATTTTATGTCCTATTGCTTATACTGCAGGCTTAATCCTAGAAATGATGAACAGTATCCAAGTACACATGACTTTTCCTTCCAGTGGACTTTCAAGATATGCAACAGAAGTTGATTGATGTTAATCATCATAAAGCCATTTCCCATGGCTTCATGATTTTTTTTCAAGCATTGAGTGCTTGAAACAAACTCTTAGCAGGTGGGAGAGGAAGAGTTCCTATGACTTGGCAGGGAGCTGTTGTGGCTGGGTTTGGCCCTGTATTTCTGTTAGAGAAATACACTGAATTTGCAACAGGATGTATAAACATGTTCTAAATAATGGATATTTGTGTAATCATACAATTTTTAAATGTGTAAATAAATACTGCATACATTTAACAAGACTGTCATAAATGTACATTTAATAAAGCTTTCCAGATATAAACCAATGTAAGAATTATGTGCAGAAACTTCAGTTTTGTTAAGGTATTGCTTACCAAGAAAAGATGCCACCAAGATAAGCTGAAGGTATGGCAGCCCATTTTAAAGGAGCACTCTCAGGACCAGTGGCCATTTGCTTGGGAAAGCAGTTAAGTCCAAATCTAAAGAACTTAAATCTGAGAGAATGTTTTGTCTTTAAATAAAACAGACTTGTGCATAGTTTTCTTAAATAACAGCATGTTATTTAAAACATGCTGTTCTGTTTTTGTATTTTCCAGTAACAGTCATTAGATAGCATGGATGAAAATTCCTGCAAGCAGAAGTCTGGGTGTTTCTTCCCAGATGAGCCCCCAAAGTACGAAATACAATTTTCTTTCTCTCCAGCATTAATGATATGCTACTCATTGGTATCATTTCAGTAAAAACGATGAAGATTAACTGATATCTCACTCCACAGATACCCTGTTTATCTCCTAGGGGTTTCAGTGCAGTAGATTCTGTTCCCTGCTTTCTGGATGAACATGTCTGCAGAAGGACTTAATCTAGTTGCAGTAGTTCAGATCAGTTTTCTTAAGTGCAACTATGCAGACAAACACAAAAAATAAAAGAGCTAAAAAATTTCAGTTCAGGGGCAAAAGAATGAGGAAGCTATTCAAAAACATGAAAGAGAGCAGATGCACAAATAGTGTTGTGACAGTGACAAAATGAAGCAGTATTTTTGAATCATTGCATATTCACTTATTAGTAGAAGTGGAGAGAAAAATCTAAAAAGGCTTGTCATTGCTTCATCTTGCCATTTTAAACATGATAATTGCACAGTAATTTATCACTGTCTCACAATTAAAAGTAAATCAAAGTGAATTTATACTCAGCACAAATGTGTCAGAATTTTGTATCAAGTAATACCTTTTTCATTAGATGGAAGCAGATGCTGGCAGGAAGCTAAGTAAGAGAAAACTACTTAAGACAAAAGCACTAAAAGAAATGTGAGGATACGATCACCAACTATATTTTTTATTTTGATTTATCATTTTATGGAACTTCTTACTTCGATTGCATCACAACATTTTGAGTTTGGTAAGTCAGGAAAGAAAAGGCCTGCTTAAAACTCCATATAACAATGGCACTTTTTGGAGGTTTCCAGATACATCTAAGTGGTGTTTATTGCTTTTTTGTTGACTTGCATGTTTTACTTGCATATCTGTGTTACCATATCCCTTCAAATCCTTGAGGGCAACACCCAAGTGAAAAAGTACTCCCAAACAAAGTGCAGAAAGTGGGAAAGGAAAGGAAATGTGTATCTGTGGTTGTCTGCACACAACTAGTGTGCTCTTATTCTTTATTGTACCTAGTGAGGATTGTAACACAATATTTACATATTTGTGTATGGTTATTTAACCTACGCATATATACAGTTAAAGATGATTCTGACTTTTTTAGTCTTACCTTTTTTTAACATCAATATGACCTCAGCAAAAGAAAGTCTTTGGTTTCTGTGCTTAACAATTTTTCAGTTGCTGTAGGCAGATTGAATAACTAAATAAAAAATTCAGCTGATATTTGTCTTTAATCTCTTACTAGAAGGAAAGGATTTTAACAGATTAGGAAACTTAAACTGTTAAATCATGTAATATTTTCAGACAATAAAATAGATTCAGAATTTTCCTCCTGCAGTTTTGTTCAGGCCACTCTTATGTATTAGTCTCTAATGCAGAAGAAAAACAATAGTTACTCTCTCAGTGTTACTCTTTCTCAGTGTTACTCTTTCTTACTTACTGAAGGATGCAGAGGGTCTATTTGGGGCAGAGGAAATGAAAGAAAACACACGGTAGGTATAGAAACTGGGTGGAGAAAAGTAGGATGACATGGAGTAACATGGTGGAGGGAGATAGGTTTGGGATCTGCAGATGTGTGAATTAGCCTCTCTACTGAATATATCAGAGGATTTTGGGAGACAAAATCACAACTGAAAACTATATTAAAAAGCACCTGTTAAATCTGTTATTTCTAAACTCTTGAATGTCTAACTTGGCATTCTTAATTGCTGTTTCTTCTATGGCATTCATAAAATATCACTATGCTATTAGCTATAACAAATCAAACACAGTAATACATTTTGGGGTTTTTTTAGTCATATAAAGATAAATACATTGCAAAATGTCTCTCTGTAGGATATATAAGATACAAATTTTAAATACTGGTGCTTTTTCATGTTTTTATGAGAATGTTTGATGAAGGAGTAGGGCATAAAGAGAGAAAGAGAATGGGCTTTTTTTTCTGCATAGAAAAAAAAAAAGACACACTACCCTAACAGAAGGTAAGACAAACACTCCCTAAATTAAATTCATAGAAGTGAAAAGTAAACATCCTGAACTAAAATAAAAAAGAAAAACAAAACAAAACAAAAACAACCAACCAAACAAAAAAAACCAAGGAGAAATGTTTGTCTACATCTATAAATGAAAAAGAGAAAAGAAGAGTGAAATGAGATGTGACTGCTTCTGAGGACAGGGATTTTTAGGCAATACATTCATTTTCTATAGTTGTCAGAGAAGCAAATGTTCCAGAAATATGGGAGTTGAAAAATTATCCATCATCTCTCTTGGTGAAAGAAGACCTAGCTAGAGGACGAGATACAATGAAGGCATAAGTTGACAGTGTGAGCAAGGTCAAATTGCTGTGCAATTTCAATAGCCAGGCTAGGCAGGTTGTCTTTTCTTTTACCCAACATCTTAAGCACTGACCATTCAAGTTTGCTTCTTACTATGAGTCTCTGGTTAGTATACAGATGACATTTAGAAGCACCAAAGTTCTGAACAGTAGTTGGAATAAGGCGTTCTGACACAGTCAAAGCTTTTAAATTAAAATAGCTTTTTTTTTTAAAAAAAGCATTTTTTCAATTTAAATTGTTTACTTAAATACTTTTACTTGAATTTAAATATAAAATTCAAATTTCAAAGAAAGAATTATAGTTATGATATATATTTGAAGTGAAACATTTCTTGAAATTCTATTAAAATTAAAAAATAAATGTCTCCACTTAAAAACATTTTCTATTTTTTCCCAAAAGGTACTATTTAGGCCAAAGTTCCAGCTTCAAATGACTTTTCAAGAACATTATGCTACTTTATAATCTTTTTCATCAAACGTGATCTGTATAGATAAAATTTTACCAATGAGTGAATAGCAAATGTTAAAACAAGAGAGTGACAAAAGGAAAGCAGAATATTATTTACTTTCGAAACAACAAATTCGTGTACAAAGTTTCCAGTGTGATAAGGGAGAAGCTGCACCCTGGTGACTGCAGTTGCATGGATAAGCAGCTCTGTTTGCTGCTTATCAGTTTCCATGGGGAAGATCTGAGATCAGATGCACAACATTCACATGCACTTGTTGCATTTATTAGTTATGTAAGGCAAGATCTGGACACATAGCACCATGGTACAAGAGCAACATGGATCTCCTGGAGCATGTCCAGCAGAGGGCTATGAAGTTGATTAAGGGATCTGGACCATCTCTCTTATGAGGAAAGGCTGAAGGAGTTGTGACTGTTCAGCCTCGAGAAGAGAAAACTGAGAGGGGGACCTCATCATGTCTATTTTTCTGAAGGGGGTATGCCAAGAAGAAGGAGCAAGGCTCTTCTCCGTAGTGCCAGGCAATAGAAAAAGAGGCAACTGGCAGAAATTGATGCACAGGAAGTTCTACATGAATATGAGGAAGAACTTCTTTACTTTACGGGTGACCAAGCGCTGGAACAGTTTGTCCAGAGAGGTTGTGGAGTCTCCCTCACTGGAGATATCCAAGAACCGTCTGGATGCAAACCTGTGTAATGTTCTCTGGGATGGCCCTACTTGAGCAGGGAGGTTGGACCAGATGACCCACTGTGGTGCCTTCCAACCTGGCCCATTGTGTGATTCTGAGATATTTTAATTATTTAATAAATTCTCTTGTAATGGGTTTTTTTACAAATAGAACTAAACTCACACAGTAAATATCTAAATTCTGTTTTTCCAGTCTCCAAAAATTTCAACTGTGAATAAAATGTACTTCAAACTTTACAGCCATTATTGCTTGAATAAGTTCCAGCTACTTATTAGTTTATTAGAGTACTGAATCTTCTGATTTAACTCAGGTAATTGTACTTAGAATGAAGTTGTTGAAGCATTTGAGTATGAATTTCTCCCATGAGCAACGATTACAACATTCGACCTTTACAAATTAGCACATTTTTGGTTTTTGGTCTTTGAAACATAAAGATAAATTCTTCTCAGAAATAAGAAAATATACTTGCCTGAACAGAGCTATATTGTTTTAGCCTGTATTTGATAGCTGTGAATAATATTAATTCTCACTGGCAAAGCTAGACACAGTGTATGCTTCATAAGGCCTGCTGTGGTATCAAAAGTGATTTAAATAGGATCACCCAGAAGCTGATAACCTCATGGGTGAGATTAGCTGCTGTTAAATTCACAACTGATACCCAAACTGCACTTTCTTTTTATGCACTTAGAATGAATATGGTTCATTTCTTTTTTCCTGAATCAGAAATGGCAAAGGAAATATACGGTCATATTGTCTTCCTTTCAGATGACTTTTTCACAAGGTGAAAGAATGCAAATGCAAATGCAAATAAAGATGCAATTATTGTAGTATTCACCTAGAAAATAGTGTATGGCATTGAACTAGATAATTCCAAAACCTGATGCTAATGCATATGATCAAACCAGGAAGAGTAAATATTATTTCTTATGAAAATTTTCCCAGAAAATAAAATGGCAATTTTATTTAGGTCAGGAAAACACAACAGTGGGATATACTCAATCTGTAAGATCAAATTCAACATGCATAAAGACATTTCAAACAATCATGTAGTGGAGTGTTATCAGTACAAAAGCAAGCTTTATGTTTTAAAGCAGTATTTTCTGGAAAGACAACTATTATTCTCAACATATTATGTCTTAATAGACACTCCCCTGGATGTTCTGTAGTGTGTCAGGCCAAATAAACATGAAATATCTCGATTTTCCTGACTGAAAACTGAGGTATTCTTCATCACAAGTACCTGGAATACCCAGTAATGTCTAAATACATGACAATAGACCCCTGCTCCTTGGCCAACATCCTGCCGGTCTCAAACTTGTGTCAATTTACATCTCACTACTAAATGGAGATTAGAGGAAATCTTGAATTTAAACAGTGATAATGTATTGTTGTTTAACCCCAGCCAGCAACTAAGTACTACACAGCCATTTGCTCACTTCTCCACCCCATCCCTGGTGGCATGGGGAGGAGGATCAGAAAAAGAGGAAAACAGCATGGGATGGGAAAAGAACAGTTTAATAATTGAACTGAAGTAAAATAATATAAAATAATACTACTAATAAGGATGATAATAACAGTAATAATGATGAAAAAGGAGGCAACATAAAGAGAGAAATAAAACCCAAGGAAGACAAGTGGTGCACAATACAACTGTTCACCAGCTGCTGACTGATACCCAACTCGTCCCTCAGCAGTGATCAGTCCCTTCTAGCAAGCTTCCCCCAGTTTATATACAGACCATTGACATTCTGTGATATGGAATGTCACCCTGGAAGTTTGGCTCAGCTGTCCTAGCCATGCTCTCTCATGGCTTCTTGTGCGCCTCCTCATTGCCAGGACATGGGAAATTGAAAAGTCCTTGACTTAGGGTAAGCACTACTTAGCAACAACTAAAACATCAGTGTGTTATCTACATAACTCTTACACTAAATCCATGAAATACAGCAGCTGGAAGAAAATTCTACAGCTTCTACCAGCTACTGGAATTAACTCTATCCTAGCTAAAATCAGGACATAACAAAAGATTTCTTCATCTGACTTTGCTTTTAGAACCTTTCAGACATTTAATGAAAAAGGGATATGTAATTTGGAAAAGTGTTGGTCATTAATACCTACCACTACTGTCAGTTGTAGACTAATGTGTTTATACTCATATAGAAATAATTTAGGGCTATTGCTTTATCTTTGCTTAGTAGACTTGCCACAATTTTATTCCAGTTTGATATTTTCTGGTTTTAAAGTTGTCATCCAAGTGTGCCATCATTTTGCTATGTCTTCAAATTAAAGCTGGGAACAGAAAATACTTTTCCATCCAGTTTGTTCTCAAACCTTCTTGAGTAATCACAGGTTTTTCTCTGTATAAAGTGATGTTGAGCCAAAGTAACAGCTCCCATGCCAGTTCTCATCTTTCTGGCTGCTCAGATGGAGTGAAAGGATTTCCCTGTGGCATTTTGGCATAATCAGATCATCTAACAATTGTTCCAATTTTTTTATAAAAGATTGTTATCTCCTCCTAATTACAATTAGCCATTTGGAATTCCTCTGAATATGTCTTAAGAAAGTATTTTCTTAGGAAATAACCAGTACCTATCATTTCTACTTTTTCAATGAAGTACTTTAAATATTGTAGTAGCAAAGTGGGTAGCACCACCTCTAGTTACAATTACCTTCTTTCTTTTACAAGGTCTTATTTTCATTTCTTTGCAGAAAAAGGATCAGGTGGAAAACAGAGCATCAACAAGTGCATTTGTCTCCTTAAATTAACAGTTGGAGGGAGGGGGAGAAGAAAGAGAGAGAGAGAGAGATAGAGAGAGAGAAACCAGGCAGAAACCCATGAATGTCACAGGTCCATAAGGTCCATATCTGCTGCTGTGAAAGTCAGTACTGCACTGCATTTCAGAGGGGCTAAGTTGATTTATGCCAGCTGAGAACTTGGTTTGGCTCTAAAAGCTGAATGATCAATGTCAGTGTACTTGGGAAATTTTCCTTAAATAGCAGCACAGGTGATATAGGGGGACTTAGAAGAGCTTTCATTCAACTCTGTCATCTCTATAGTCTCTTACTACCTGACAAATAATCACTGCAGATACACTTTTCGCTTCATTTTCAACACATCTCAAAAAGAAAGCATACACCTTTTCTCCCAATGTGGCTGAGAAGCAGAAAATATTGAGTCAGAAAAGACAGCCAAAACAAGCTGAATGAATGATTACGTATAAAAGTTTATTTTTTATTTTCATTAAATGAGTGGAAAGCTATAAATCCCAACTATCAATAATGCTTTGACTTAATTCACCAATGTACCACTTCAGCTGCATTTCAGTACACTTCCACTAGAGCTACAAGAAAGCTACATCACCATAAATTCATGCTAAACCATTCTTTATTTAAATCCTCTAATATCTGCCATCTCTATTCTTTACATGCCTACTGAATTTTGATACATATTATGAACTTTTGTTTTACTATGTAGATACAGATGCAGACATATACTGTGCCCTTCTGTGGGTCTGTACACATGCTCGATTATATACACACTGTCTGTGTACACATACTGCAATAGGCTCACTGTGAGTGCAGGTTCTTATCAGATAATTGCTCAAGTGTAAACTGTTTCCCATGTCATATTTTATCAGGTAGCTAAGGATATTTAACATGCTCTGAAGCTGCCTATTTTTGGTTCCACATTGTGAGTCTATAATATATCCTTTTTCTTTTTTTTTTTTAAATACTTGATGCTTTATGTGCTGCAAATAAGTAGTTAATTTGCACTTCAGTTAACAGGCATTTATTGTACAGTAAGACTCAATTGACTGCAAAAAAACCCTTTTTTATGATTTAATCCACTCACAAGAAAATTCAGTTATATCATAATATCCTGAAAATTACATCAATAATACATATAAAATTAATATATTATTAGCAACGAAATGTGGGGGTCTAACTGACATGAAATAAGTTATGTAGAGAAAATTAGCCATCAATTAACATACTTTCTTGATGTCAAAAAGTATTTAAATTAATTTAATCTTTCACTAATTAATTCAAATCAGATTTACATTCTTGGTTTATGAGACAACTAAATTTCTAAAGAAGGCTTTTAACTTTTCTGTGTGAGTAATGGAAAATAACTATACCTACAATACATATACATTTCAATTCAGCAGCACGGGATTGTGATTTATATTGCCATCTCCTAAAACATACATACAAATAGCCCTCAAAAAACTAAGGATTTCCATAAACCTGCGGCAAAAGATACCGAAGTAGTTCAACATTTAGATAATCAATGTTTATCCAGTTTATTTAGTTGCAGTGATGCTGCATGGATGCTGCACTATCAGGGTTAAAGCGACAGAGCGCTGCATAAAGTAGTAAAATGAAGGTGAGGGATGCTGAAAGTACAGTAAGCTTAGCCCTCTTGCCTCCCCCAGTTATCTGGCTTCAGTAGGTGTGATGCAAATCAACATTATAGATGGTGATAGTTGTGGCTGCTCAAGTGGAAAACTTAAAGACATGACAAAGTTGAGAGAATACTGAAGAATTCAACATTAACAAAATGGTGTTACTGTTTAATTTATGTCAGTCTATCAAACATTAGGATGAAGGTCCTAGGTTCCAGTTGTCCTTGAAAAAGTAATTAAACTGAAGCTACACAGAAGCACAAAAAGCAAATGAACAGAAATATTCTGCTTAGAAA
This sequence comes from Anabacerthia variegaticeps, assembly GCA_035583185.1. Lineage (NCBI taxonomy): Eukaryota > Metazoa > Chordata > Aves > Passeriformes > Furnariidae > Anabacerthia > Anabacerthia variegaticeps. The sequence continues at coordinate 26,459,851 of JAWWEW010000078.1, forward strand.
CATACATTTTCCACTTTCTCATCCACAAAGGTTACTTTGTCAGGGTGAAAATCCATTCCTGTGCCATCTCTTCACCTTAGCTTTTCTTAGACATCAGCTCAAATGCAGAAGCTTCACAGGCTGTCATAAAGGTCAGCATACATATGCTATTTCCTTTGCCAATCCTGAGAACAAAATCTAAAATCAGGTTTTCAAATCAGCAAGCCCAATTTTATGGCCCAAGAAATGTGAGAATGTTGCAGATGAAAACCAAATTCCTCAATCTACTCTCAGAAACCACCAGTCAAAACCTGCAGAGTTAAAAGAACATACATATCTCTTTGTAGCTCAGAAAGTCAGACATCATCTCTATACCAGTAGGAATATCCAGATAATTTAAGAGGCAGACTTAAAAGTAGAGTATTGCAGCTGCTGAACCCTTAAGTCAAAGATTGAATGACAGTTGTAAAGGCTGCAACAAAAATGTACAGTTGAATGGAGGCCTATAGAAAGATTATGAAGATAATTATTTAATTGCCCTAGACAGTTGATCATAGAATGATAGAATACCCTAAGCTGAAAGGGACCCACAAGGATCATCAAAGTCCCCCTCCTGACCCTCCACAGGATGGCCCTCAAGAGTCACACCATGTGCCTGAGAGTATTGTCAAAATGTTCGAACTCTGTCAGGATTGGTGCTGTGACCACTCCCCCTGAAGAGCTTGTTCCCATGTCCAGCTGGACATTATCAAAGGCTTTACTGAAATTAAAAGATTACATCAACTGGTTTCCCTGGATCAGTTAGGTGGCGTACCTTGTTATAAAAGGAAATCAGGTTTGATAAACTCAAGAACTCCGTGCTGGCTCTGACCAAGAACTTTATTGTCTTTCAGGTGTTTTTCAGTAATTCCAAGAATAGACTTCTCCATAATTTTACTACTATTATCATTTGTTGATACATAACAAGACAATTAATAATGAATGACTTTGTAAGCCATACTTAGTGGCACACAGTGGTACCAGCTTTAGCCGTACCCCAAACTCATGGTACACAGAGCAGCTCGTGCCTGTACAATGTTTAAGTACAGTGGTGAGACATGTATCTTCGCTAGTTTGTCACTCAGCCTCAAAGCCAGTTCACCTTCTGTCAACTAAGCGAAAAGTGGCAACCAATGCCCATAACCTCTGATCTTGTTTATCTGTTATATTAATCATACTACTCAGCCCTAGACATAGCTAATTCTTTATATCTCATATTTCAGTTATTGTTAGGCACAAAGAAATACCTTCTACTGTGTCCTCTTTGTTACCCAAAAGGAAGACTGGGAATAAAGTATTTTATATATTCAAATTATATCTGAGGCATTAAAGACTTTTGTAACAGTCACAAGGAAACAGCTTAGGCTGTTTGTCCATTTTCCAACACCTGCTATAACAGACTAGAGGCTGTGACTCCCAGACACCATCATTTTTCCAATAACTAATAATCATTACAGATTTCAGCACTGACTTGCCCTTATTTGCAACTGCTTTCACATTCCAATGATGCCTAAGGATTTTATGTATTTTTGGTGTGTATTTTATGGATTTTTAGAACTGTAAAAGTAAGGGATTTCTTG
>JAWWEW010000078.1:26461538-26496596 GCA_035583185.1 Anabacerthia variegaticeps
TATTAAATATGCTAATGGTCTAAAAGGGTATAAAAACTGTAACTTTACGGGGCTCTCGGTCCTCCGTGCTCGGGGGATCAGAAGGGGTCCTTCGTCCTTTGTGCTCGGAGGATCAGTGGGGATCCGGACCACAATAAAGGTAATATCTTATCTCCACTAATCTTGTGCAGAGTGTCTGTTTTGCAGGATCTCAGGCATCACCAATATAAATGCAAAATCTTTACTAGGTGTGGCAAAGAGCTTTGGTCTCTCACCTACTCTTTGAGCTAGTACAGGCTTCTTCCTGTGCCCAAGAAAGGCAAAGGGAAGGAGGAGAAAGGTATTCTATGTTCAGACCTTACCCCAGCATGAACTTGCATTCTAGCAATGCCTGCATCATGAACCAGGTACTGAAATGACAGATCTCTAAAAACTTGGAAAAGTCTACATATAACTTTCAGACCTTTTATCTAGCTTGATAACAAAGCTAGTTTGGGACCCATAAATTGCTCTGAGACAACCAAAAGAGTTTGTTACCACAATTCAGATCTGTTTAAAGTTATTGAAAATAGGCTTTATGTCACTGACTTCATAAAAAGCCTTATGACAATGACTGTTAAAATTTTTCAAAGTCAGCCAAACCTTGCAGTAAGATGTAAGCTGAAAGCTCTATTAAAGCTGCAGGAGGCAAAATTATCTAATTCACTCAGTCTTTAATAGGAGGCTTTAGAGCAGCTTTTGTTATTTCCCAAGGTTTCTTACAAGATGTTTTAATAAACACTTTTCTGTTGTGAATCTTTTCATCCACCTTATATCTTTAGAAATCATCAGCCTTAACTTGTCTCAAAAATCTTCATTAAGCCTCATGATTATTTCTAGACTGGACCTCTCTTTCCCATTTAATGTTTTTAATCATTGGTTCCACAGAGACTAGCTTTGAGGTTTTGGGTTTTTTTACCAATTTTGGGTCACACCAGGGCTACTTCTGTGAAATTCAATTAGAACCTTATAACAGTTCCCTATAAATTTCATCACTTCAAAAAACAAACACTAAGATCTTGAAAGAAGCACTCTGTAACTGCCAGAAGGCTTTTATTAGCACTTTGTCAGAAAAGCATATTTGTATTGGGCAGATCAATCAAAGCTACTTCAAATGACAAGTCCTTCAGCTCTGAATAGTGTGGACCTAATATTCAGATTTATTTTTTTTTTTAAAAAAATCCAGCACTTCATCTTAGTATGAAAGACTACAGGATGAACTGACTCTTAAGTGCTTCAGAACATTATTGCTTCAGAACATTTGCTTTTGCTATCAACTTTAGGTAAAGGCCTCTTCTCGGAACATGTCGTTACCTTGGTCTTGGCCACCAGAAGAGCCATTAAGGCTTGGCAAATGATTGCTTTTCCTTTCTCAGGTCATCATTTCCCAAGGATGTCTTTTCAAGCTACAGGAAGCACTGACTGATTTGACATTTTAGACATGTCTGTGTTAGGAGAATCTGCAATAAAATAATTGTATCAATGTCACTTAAGATGGTCGGTATCCGAAGTTCCATGTTATAACTGCACAGAACATCTCCTCTGGGAGATTGCAGTGATGTTACTAACGACACTGGTGAAAATTTCACCTGTACAGATATGCTGTTATAGAGTAGGTCACCTCAAGATTTCTTTTCCTGACATCCAGACTGTCAAAGATGAGAAAGAAGCCATCAGAGTGAAAGACTTCTAAAAAGGATCAACAGCCTAAAGTAGTTGTGAGAAAAAACAATCAAAGTTGCAGTGAAAAATGTAATCTCTTTAACAGCAAGCTTCAAAAAAATAAAAGGTAAATATACTTTTACCATTTGGGCTGGATGTTTCTCCTAGCTTCTCAAGTGTTTTGGGTAATCATATTTTTGTCATACAAACTGTAATGAATGAACAGTTTCAGGAAACAAGTTCATATTGTCTTGATAGTTGTTAAGGCATTATTTGGGTTATGACAGAAATTTTCCTGCAAATTAGAGAAGAGCTGAATCTGAGCTGCCCAACAACCAAACCATTCTGCAGAATGCCTTATATCTTGTCCCTTGTCTAATTTATGTGCACTATTAGACACTAAAAAGAAAGAGAATCAAAATGCTATTTACTGCATACCAAAAAAAAAACAAAACAACAAACAAACAAACAAAAGAAATAATCCAACAGGAGTAACAGACTATGTAAGTGATTAGTGCAATCACTCATTCTGTGGGTTACACATTCTATTTGATCCAAATATGACAAAAGGAAGAGTAGAATTTTGGTTGCCAACATCTAATGATAGCTTTTAAATATTTATAGCCAGTATATCTGTGGTTTTGACTAGAAAATACATTTTGACCTGAATGCCTCATAAGTGAAAGTTGCTTTGAAATTGTTAGGTTAATATATATTATTAAAAAAAATAAATAAACAGTTTCAGTACATTGCCATTTCAAATAGTGGGAAACACCATCCAAAAATTCCCAAAGAGCTGTATCTTCTGAACTGTTTTACCCCAGTGTAATTGTATGAGTTCTCATTTTTTCCTTTAGCCTCCAAGTCAGGTGAAATCACCACTTCACTCTAGTTGCTGCGTACATGAGACAATTTGACCATTTTAATCAGCACTCAAGAGTTCTAACTACAGGTAAATATTTTAAAGTTGACTAGAGGCAAAGGGAGGATAATTATCCAGCGTTGCCATTCAATGTACATTTAATATTTTCAGCAATATTCAAAGAAAATGCCTTTTCCAATCAAGTGTCTTTCACTAAATATCCTCAGGACCACACATACAAAGATACAATGCTTACTAAAATCAATAAGAGTTTATAGCTTGTGCTGTCTAGAAACTCAGTACCTTGATGCTCCAGATTATATTCCATCGAGATTTGCCTAAGAAAAGAGACAAGTAGCAGCAGAGAAAGTTTAAACTCAAAAAATCTGTCTCCTGGGGCTACTTTTCTAATCATTCATCTATAGGCGTTCAACTTAAAATTCTCAAAATCCTTGTTGTGTGGAAATTCATAAAGAAGACACCTGTCAAGAGTTACTTCATAAAATCTCTTGAATTATTCTGGAGAGCTCTGTTGAAAGAAAATATTAATCTTTACTGAATAGGGCACTAGATTCGTACTGTTCACAGATATCTGTTTCAGCATTCATTTTCTCTTCCTGTTGAAGCACATCTGACTTTTTTATTTTTTGCTTTTGTTTCCATTTTTATCACTGATAACATTAAATTTGTATTGGTGTCCTAAGTACAGTATATAAAATAAAAATTGTTTACACAGTTATTGTTCAGATTATCATTACTTTGCTTCTCACCTTAATATCACCACAGACATCACACCTTCCTTGCTAACCTGATGTTGGTTTAATGTCTTGACTTCCTCACAACAGTAATGCCTCTTCCAAGCAGCTCAATGCATTAGTATTAAGAATAACTGTGATCTCAATTGAATGTGCAAGCAAATTAGGATTACCACAAAAAGTTTTGTGGTAAAAGATGATTACAGGAATTTGAGTGCTAAATTAATGAACAATTTAAAGGTTTTATGTAGCTCCCAGATCACAAGTAGTTTCCCTAAATAGAACAGGTAAGAATTAAGTCTTTAGCTGTGGTTTCTGTAGGACTCCAACAGGAAATTCCTAAAATAATCCCAAACCTCTGATGCAATTGCCAAAGTATATGTTGAAAACTTGTCAATTCAATTAGGGGCCTTCCTGAGGACAGTGACCTGGATGGAAAAAACATTCTGACATTGTAAACAAAATAGCCAAACTGGCTATCATCCTGGCTGGTGGAAACAGAAATTATCACAAACCCTGGACTGAGTTTACCAAAGACAGCTATCATATCTGCCTTCTGTTCAGCCCCTCCATTTTGACCAACTAACTAGTAATTAACTTCACGACGTCTTTCAGTACTCCATCAAGAATTCAGATCTCTCCAACACACATAATTTTATGGTACAATAGAAACATTCATTAGTCAAGAAACTAAAATGGAGATGTACAGGTAGTACTCTATCCATTCCCAGGGTGTATGTATTCACACTATCAGAGAAGATGTTAATGTTTTGTTTCTCAAATTAAGCTTTTAAGATTCAGCCACCTCATCCAATTCTAAAGTGCACATCTACATAGTCAAGTGTATAATGCTTAATGAGTACAGGAATAATTCTAACAGTGATGAAGGTACTTCCATGTTAAAATTAAGTAAATGTATAACACCAGGTGTTACAGTCAGATATAATAAAAATATAAGCCCATGGTACATGGCATTTATTGCTTTATGTGGGTGTATCTGGAACTTCATTGTAAGCAAACATTTTTAACTCCTCTGTGTTACACATTAAGAGGAGAACTCATCTTCATGTTCTCCTTTCACATTGTTGTGTATTTCAAAATTGCATATCTTGCAAATAGACTTGTACACTACTAATTATTTTATTGTAACTGATTATGTCTGCTCCTCCACATAATGCTCGCCACCAAAAAGTTCACTTCTTTCACTGGAAGAAGCAGTGTTGTCTTTTCATTAGCATGGCCTACTACAAAAAACATGTTTATGACTGCTGCACATTACTGCTCACAGTGGGGAGAATCACCAAAAACTTTGGAAAGCTTGAGATACGGGGTAAAGTACTGCATAAAGTTTATCCGATGTTATTTCCATACCAGTTGGTACCATCTTGGCTGGTGCTAAAGGCCTGTTTCCAGGCACCATATACCTATGCCAAAGTTTAAACAGTTAATGGCCCGAAAAGCAGAAAAAAAGGATGAGCTAAAAGGGTATAAAATTAATGTATAGCAATTAACTGAGTATATATTATTAACAGTCATTCATTCTTGAGCCATATTTTTGACTTGCCTCCATATTCAGTGATCATTATGTCAAAAATGCTACACTGTCATGAAAGCGCATTTGAATGGTGAGAACATAAGGAAAAGGACAATATAAAAATAGGAATAATAGAGACATTTAAAGAAGTTAAATACAGAGAAAAACTTTTCTATGATCTTGTGGCATTGTTTAGAATTCTTATGAGCAAGTCTGAGACATCTGCATTCACATAATCCAAATTACAAGAGAAGTCAGGAAAACAAAGATGACTGAAACATTTTAATGCAGAGCTACTTCCTATAAGACATGCAAATCACATTCTGATTCCATAAAAATCTTCTCTCCCTCAGCTTTCAGTCTGCCATTATTAAAAACAATACACACAGAAAAAAAGCACAGTGTTTCTTAAGGTTCCCTACAGATTTGTATAAAAAGGGCAAAACTCTTTAGTCTACAGAGAAAAATAGAAGAGTTGGGTGTTCTGAGTTACTGAATCTGCAAATACAGTATTTGCAACAGAAGGGAACATAACAAAATGCAGTCAAGATTCCAGAAGTGAATATAATATACAATATACACATATTTTAGGAGCTGAATTCTGTTTCAAGATTATGTGATACAGTAGGTTTTAGAGTTTTAGACCTACATCTTATCTTTCCGGAATGGCTACAGTCCTGTCTTGGCAAAAGAACTAATGTAGCTAATTAGTGTACCTGCAAAAATGCTTCCTTTTGCTGTTAGTTGCAGTTTATTAAGATCCAAGTATGTTCTGAGAACATATAATATTTTAATGACATAAATGAACATTCCTTGTTATTTCAAACAAATGGAAAGGTTTTGTCATATTGTCCCTAACACATACAATTAAAACAGAATATAGAAAGCCCTAATCGAATTTTTGATTCTGGGACTGCTGTTGTGAGTTTGTCCCAGCTAGCAGCAAAGCACCCACACAGCTATTTACTCCTTCCCCTCCCCAAGAGGGTAGAGGAGAAAACAAGAATAACATGGGAAAGAAAACTCACGGGTTCAAAATAAACAAAAAAGCCCCAGAGAACACACTGACCAAGTACTGTTACAGGCAAAACAGATTTGGAGAATTTAGCTTAATTTAAAACAATTAGTTACTGACTTGGGTATTGGGAAACAAAGCAACAAACATTTAAACAGTCGAGCAAAAATACTTTCTTCCCCATTTCCCAGGCTCAGTTTCAGTACAGGCACCTGCCCTCCTCCCCACTTGCTCATCCTCCATGTTATTGCCACAGGCTACATTCAGCCCCTTTGGTGAGGCAACAAGCAGCTCAGGAGGCTGGACTGAAGATGTAGGGCTTTCTTTTAGCCTCTTGTTTCTCACTCTTTTCTTCCACTGCTCATTTCAAGTAGTTTCCATTGCTCTGCTACTCTGGCGTGGGCTGCCCACGAGCCACAAGCCCTTCAGGGAAGCAGCTGTATCTACATGTGTTATCCACAGACCACAGCCCCTTTGGTATGCACCTCTTCCAGAATGGAGCATCTCCTACTGCTCTGTCCTTGCTGGTCCCTTTTCCTTCCATGTCCAAAGTGTAGGGAAGAGTTTTTACAGTTCCTAACTTTTTGACTGTTCCAACTCCTGACAACCCTTTCAGAAAAGAAATTTTTCCTAGCATCTAATCTAAACCTCCAGTGGTGCAACTTGAGGCCATTTCCTCTCACCCTGTCATTTCTTATGTAGGAGAAGAGGCTAACCCTGACCTTGTTGCACCCTCCTTTCAAGTAGTTTTAGAGACCCTCCTTTTCTCCAGGCTGAACAACCCCAGGTCCCTCAGCCACTCTTCATATGATTCATGCTCTAGATTCTTCACATATATCAAGTGTGTTCTACTGATGGCATTTTAAATATTTATTCAGACAATGGCACACCAACTCTTCTTTTCTTTTTTCCAGAAAACTAGGAAAAATAATGCCATAGCTCTGAATTTCGAGGTTGGCAAAATTCAAGTTGAAAGCAAAATGAGATGAATACAAAAGACCCAGATGTAGCAAGAGCACAAATCTTTATGTAATTTTTTGTTACTTGTTAAATCTTGCTCCTCCCTAAACACAATAAAAAAAGACTATGTACATTCGATTGGATGGAAATCTATCTATCTATCTATATATATATAATCACACATTTTTTAGGCATCCAGTTGGATACATTCATATATTGCATTAGAAGACGGTAATAAATTGGAATGTACTTTTGTATATTGCAATGAGCATAAGTCATAGCCCTGACTGCAGAATCTGACAGAAAGTGATGATTGCAGAAGGAATATTGGGGAAAATTCTGAGTAAATCTGCAATTCTTGCAACTTTGTACAGTGTAGATTGCAAGTAGCATTTTCATACTGCTTTTTTTGCTTTCTCATCCATGTCTTTGACTTTTCTTTGTGGTAGATGTTACCTTTCATATTATTTTCATCAGGCACTGTGACTGAGTCCTGCTTAAGTTATGCATGATATTGAAAGCTTCTCTCTTTTGTACATGTATGTTGATCAATCTTTACCTATTTGAAGACACTCTCAGCACACTGCATGGTTTGTTTCCATGCACAGCTACAGTTTAAGCAAAATGTCTACTGCAATACAGCTGGAAATACATTTCAAGCATATCTTTCATTTATCCAATCTCTAAACTTTTTATTGGGAAATATGTATTTTCCCTCACAAATTACTAGCACAAAACATTTTCAATACTTTCATTTAGCTACAGAAGTACATATTTCTATGTGGTGCATCTCAGTGTTACATGTACATTGACTGTCCACATAGAATCTTAGTCCCTTTCACAGAGACTTATAACACAAATGGACGCAAGCTTGAAAAAAGCCTGACTCTGTAGGTAAGTGTGGAATAAAGGAAACACATTTTGGATGTCACCACAACACATTGGACTTTATCATCACCATGATTTAGACTTTATACCAAAATATTGTGTTCCTTTCTTTCACATTCCCAGCTTAATATTAAAGGCCTTTTTCCTAAATTGGAATAACATAATTCTGTATAAATTAGATTGATTCTTCCCATTCTCATTAAATAAACCTTTATTAAACAATCACCACTAAAATTTACAGCAGTTCACAGCATACGAGATGGTGGGCTCCAAATTTGCAGCAGACTTCAGTTGGTCTTTTGGTACAGCACCATAAGCTCTGCTAATTGGCCATTGATTCCAATCAGGTGCTGAATGAAAACTAGAGATTCCCTCCTTCCCATTAGTTCCACAACGTTTACCACTTTAAATCATAGATGATGCTTTCAAGTCTAGATCTGCTTCTATTTCAAGTGAGAAAATACTAAACCCAGTCAATTTTAAACTAAGTAAATGAACATAAAAACTATTATATCACAGCATAATGTCTTTGAACCAATAAAAACAAAATCAATGAATCTTCAGGTGAACCTCCTATGATTGCTAAACAATATAAATGGAAAACAAACTTCTCATGTAATTAGTACAGTACTCATTATTTATCTTCTCCTAGTTGAAAGCACTATGAAGAAATTACTCCATTCTCATCTGGGGTGAAGCCACTCTTGGAGCAGAATACAGTGGAAATCACAGGTTCAGTAGCAACGTACAAGCTTTTGAAGGCTACCTCATTGGAAATACATGATTGAATAGCCAACAAAGCAGAAACAACAAGCTGAAATCTGTCCAGGACATATTTTTTTCTCATTAAGGGTTCTCTGGGGTCTTTAATGACCCAAAGTAGCTTTCTCCTTGGTTCTAGCTTTCAAAACCATTTCAGTTATTCTTTTAGAATCCTGAATCCTAGATATCCCACCAGTGAAGAGCCAAAGGGAAATGAAAAGGGCAAAATGTCAATAGTATGTATTGTTTTAGTATAAAGAATCCCCAAAAGCTCAGGAAACATGTCTTTTTAATGAGAAACAACAGTTTGTGGCCAGCTGTTCCTCACTGTTATGAACATGTTAGCTCCAACAAGATGTACAAATGGGGACTATAAACACAGTACATTGTAAATAAGGCCTGCACAGATAATCTTACCTGTTAATGTAAACAGCACTGAGAAGAGGCAGACTGAGCTCATATACTGACTGACAATTGAGAGCAAAACATACTGTTTTTCTTCACTATATCAGTGAGAAATCAGATGTAACATTGGTCCAACAATAAGTGAAGCTCCTTAATGTGTTTATTAAAATATGAATTGAAATTCTGGGTGGAAACATGGCACTGCATATGAATGTGACAGACACTCGAGTTCCTTCATATCATTAAACTTTACACACAATAGGATCATTGGATTTATTTTCAAAGCACAGCATAAATGTGGATTTATGCAGCTTTTCTGAAGGTTATTATGAAAAACATACAAATTCAGGCAAAGAGCTAAGTTTACCACAAACCACAGTACATTCTCTTTGTTTATAATAACAGGGGGTTAGCCAGAGATGATGGAGCTGCAGCAGGTATTTCCACATTTTCTGTCCTGTGATTAAAGACTGTCTACTGAAGAAATACTCCTGTCTAACATTAAATAGTAAGAATTGATCAGACAGAAAAACAACCGAGAAAAAAATTAAGAACCTTATCCATGAGTTTTCCATAGCAATTTGCTCTGCTGGGTTTCCTTTTATTTTAAATATTTCCCTAATAACCAAGGGGGAAAAAATAGAAATCAAATTCACTGTCTAAGCTATTTTTCCATAGAGCTGCATTAATGCAAATTAGGCAGAATGACTTTTTCCAGTTATAATTGGGCTGAAATGAGGTGGAAGGAACAGAAAGACAATTAACTTTAGGGGGTTTTCTTTCATTTATTCCTCTTTTTTATTTTTTTTTTTTATCTCCAGCAATTCGGAGTAAGTTTAGTGCCCGATGGTAGTAGGCTGTCAGTGCTGCCTTCAAGGGGCTTTGTTTATCACATTTTTCAATTAACCTCTGCATTTTAACTTGCCAATTGCCTGTGCCAATTCACACTGAAGAACAAACAAAAATCCTCATTTCATGTCATTACTTCCTAGCTTCATAAAAGCAAGGGGCTTGGGTCTTTTTCCCCTTTCTCCCTCTTATTTAAGACAGGGAGAAAAAGGATGTAAATTTCAGATTACAGAAGCCCACCACAAGGGGTTTAATATAAATTACATTTCTACATTAATTCTTCTTTCTTTTATTTGCTTTTCTGCTTATGATGTGAGGAAAATGGTTTCCACATAGAAAGCATGTTTTATAAGTTTTAGTTTGACTTGAGGCACTTAAAGTAGATACACAAGATTCAATACTAAACTAACCTCAAGTTTTAGGAATGCAATCACAAAGGGAAAATCATAATTTTGCACCTTTAAACCCCTTCACATGGCAAAAGAAGCACTACATGTCTAAGAATTCTGGCAATATGTTCATAGCAGCATAATTTAAAGCAACATTAGCTAAGCAAGTTTAGTTGTCAGGTGTTACTGAAATCTCATAGCTATAACTCATATATGTTTAACTGCATGGAATAATACCTCTTTTTCCTACCTTGTTCCTTTCTTTAGCTCTTCTCCACAGATTCATGCTGAGCATCTGCATCTAGAACAGAAATGAATGTAATTGTGTGCCCAAACTGAAGCAGTTTGCTTTGCATATGTGATACCACGTTTGCCAGAACACTTTCTGTCTAAATTGGTTTACAAACCTGAGCACCCAGCCTTCAAACAGAATAGGCCTGTATTTAACAAATTCACAGGTACTTTTAAACATCTGTTATATAATGCTATTTGCGTAGGTTGGGGCTCAAATCATCTACTTGATGTCTGGCTGCTTACATGGAGGCTGGGAAGCTAGTCCCCCTTGGTTCCCTCTCAGGTCAGTGGAGAGTAATGGGCACTTTCAAGGTTTGATTCATTTCACTTCTCTTAGACAGCTGCTTTAGGATGAGAAAAATTGCACTTCAGAGTCTACCCATGATATTGACTACACCTCCACTGACTATGAATGGAGCCTAGGGCACAAACATTACTCTTGATGAATTCAATTCTTTGTCTTTTTCCCATCATCTGCTTCAGGTACATCAACTAACAGGTCACAGAGTAAATTCAGGAAGCTAGTGATTATTAAACAACCAGTAAGACTGATAGGTAATGAGCAAATTTTAGAGAGAGAGGTAGGATTTGGAGTGGGATTTGGGGGACTACGCTGAACTTCAATACACTGATTTTTTAATGATTACTTACAACTCCCTGCTTAGTGCTGACAGCCAAATTAATTGTTAATTCTCAATTGCTTTTTTATTTTTTCCAAGCCACAGGTACATGAATTCTCAGCTATTTGCTAATAATAAATCATTTTTAAAGCTGTGAGCTTTTCACTGCATGACCAGGCATATGACAACTTGCAAAGTAGGAGCTAAGCATGAATGATACTGAGAAAAAACTGTTGTCCGATGTTTAATCTGGGTAGCAGCTGCATAAAATGTGAAGAAATTTGAAATAAGCCTATATCAAACTGAGAATGGGGAAGTTTGGACTAGTGTTAGGCTCATTAATTCGAGTATACTTACATGGTCTCCAAAGCCAGGACTGATCTTGCCTTGGCATACAGTCTTCAAAGGTCATAGCACATACTACAATCTGGACAACAGAGAACTCAGGCCCAGACCCAGAATTATAAGTGTGAAGAAGGCCAGGCTAAGGCACATATTTTAGGTCACATTAGTATGTAGTGTATGTGTGTGTACACCTGAACGAGGCAGGAGAGCTGGCTGACAGTCAAGACTTATTAGTGTGGTTGCAGTCCTATATTAAGGCAAATATCTCACTTTGAACACAAAACTATCTCTGAATCCCTCTGTGCACCTGCTCTGCTTGAACTCCTCTATGTGCACCTTTGCAAACTTTTTTGTTTGTAAACTCAACACCTGGGCAAAGATAGGTGTCCTTCATTTTCCAAGATCCACAGCTGTGAATGGTCTCCTGAGATTACTAGATTTAATCAGGTCACTCCTTTCCAGAAAAGAAAAAACGTAAATAGCATCACTGCCCCCTTCTCTTGCTTCCTTTATTTATTCAGTAAATAACCCAAGTTAGTACAGTCTTTGGGGATTTGGGAGATGCAGGCTTAAACCATTTTTTGTCTCAGTTGACTTAATATCACATTCTTTGCCTACCATCCCAAGTCTGTCTTAACCACAGAACTACAGATTATTTTGAGGCAACAACTCAGTTTATCTCTTTTAGGTAGATTTATTACCAATATATGCCTTGGCATAGAATAGGCTGCAAGTGTTTGTATAACCTGCTCATTAAGAATATTGTCCTGCTCCCAGTGCAGATGTAGATCTCAGAATCTGATCCACATATTAGATAATAGGCTCCACCAAACAACAATTCAAGCCTGAAGGGAATGTTGGTACACAGTATATTGCAAATCACTAAATTCCTTGTGGTTGCAAATAATCCTTGCAAAAAAGAGTTCAGATCCATTAACACTTCAGGTGGCAAAAGTAAATGAATAGCAAAGGTAAAATTAGAAATATTTATGTAAAGTAATATTCCATCAATAAAAAAAGTAGAAAGACAATTCCTTCAACTTCATAGGCAAATGCAGATGTTTCCCTCCTAAAAAAAAACCTGCAAATTCAAGTTGCATTAGAACTTAAATTAAAAGCTTTGGCAAAGTGCAATTTTTACAGGGTACACATCAAGTAAATGATCTGACAAGAATTTACTGAAAGACAGATTTCTTCTGGCAGCACCTCTATTCATATTTCTCTTGAACATGGAAAATCCAAAGTGCTTGAAAATTCTGGTAGGACAAAGTTATCAGCTAGTGGTAAAAGATCTATAATCTTTTCTTTGTAGATTGTATCAACTTGATTTGAAGAAAAAGAACCATAGCTAGCAGGTCTAGCAACAAAGCTACTACCCATGGACTGCTGTTCAAACACCGGTTAAAAAAGCAGATAAAGGACAATGCAAAATTCTCATATGCAACTAGAAATTTACATCAAAGTTGAGAAACTTGAATGGGTGGATTCATTCAGATATCTCAGAATTACCATCACAAAGGAGAGAAAGCTTGAAGCAGAAATCAAAAGTAGAATTGCTTTTGTAATATCAGCACTTGCAAAATTCAACAGAAACCTGACAAGACAAGGATATCTCAAGTGCATCAAAGGTAAAAGTCAGAATAAATGAGAATGCCATAGGCCTAAATGTACCTGAAACCTGGACTGCAATATGGATCAAATGACACATTCAGCCCTTTACATTCAAATGTATCCAAATAAGCATGTATTGTATAGCAATAACAACTCTATCAGAATGAACATTTCTGAAATAATTGCATTTCATAAGTCTGCACAAGCAACTGCTAAAAAAAGAGCTGCTGGGATGGCTCCGTCATGTAAGGAAAGCAAGAGGCCTTGCAAACACATCAGATAAAAGTAAAAAAGTAGGCCGGAAAAGACTCCAAAGGCCATAAAAAGAGAATTTGGCATGAAAAAAATGTTCATTTGGACAAGATAATTAGAGGGAATTAGATAGTTTCTGCAAGCTAATAAGAATTACCTCAAAGCCCAATCAGTGACTGAAAATAATAAATGTATGATCGTGCAAGTAATGAAAAAAATATTTCAATTTTTTTTTACCACTGGCATGAAAGGAGTTGGCTGCATGTGTAAATTTCTCTGACTCTAAGACTTTGAAATTGATACACGGATCCAGCACATTAGAAGTGTACACTCTGGATGGCTTCATTGTTATTTTGTTGTGTGGCAGGCAGTGTTAAACACTGTCCAAAAATGGGCTTACCATTTCATCAGTAAAGGTTTTTCCAGCAACTATTATTGCTTAAACACATTTGTAATACAACAATACACTTGTGCATTAGTTTAAACATACATTGCAGCTTAGCTGTCAGTACACCTAAATACACATTTCCTCTGTAAATATTAAGGACTGGGGGTCAACCAGTCTACCCTTCAGTTAATTCAGAAGAGTAAGTTGTGCATGACCTCAGTATGCTAAGCTGTGGAATTTTGCTTCTCTTAACAGTTTCTGCAGCAGGGAGGTTGGACCAGATGACCCCATCATGGCCCCTTCCAACCTTGCCCATTGCTGAGGAGTCATCTGTCCTTAAAGAGGTGGAACACTCCTTTAAAAAATGGAACTGTTGCAAATATGATTTGTATATTTTCTATCAGTGATTTTAATAGACAAACTTAGTGCAAGAAATTCAAGTGCAAATAGAACAAACTTCACAAGTCCTATTCCTAGAGTTCCTGTTGGTTTTCCTCAGAAATTTACAGCTACAGACTGTTGAGTATCCTAAGCACAAACACATCTAATGTTGAATCATATATATTGTTCAAGACAGAGTGGGCCATAAATTAGCCATGAGAAACCAGTGGAGGAATGATTTTTCTGAACAAAATAGATGCTCCACATAACCAATCACATAAGATGGCATGGACATATTGCACATCAGTCAAATCAGACTCCTCAGAGTAAGCTTTTCTCATGAGTTAAGAAGTTTGTGTAAATCTGAGAAGAAAGATGAATTAAAAGAGTATGTATGTCTTCAGGGTTGAATCCCAAAAGCCTGAAGCTTGCCAGATATAGAAAGAGATCTAGCCTATAGTTGAATAAATTTATTTGAAAGTTATGAGAAGAAAGGAACTGAATATATTTATTTCAATACTGTATTTTGACAGTCTTCTTGCCATTCAAGAAAAAGAAGGACCAAAATCTTCATGAATGGTAGGAAATATGTTTACTTGAAAAAAAAACCACAAAAAAACAACAAACTAAAAAACATTAAAAAAATTTTATTTAAATATTTAAGGCATTTATTGAGTATAAATACTTATGGTATAAATTACATAATTATAATTGTTTTATAACTGCAGTTCTAATTATCCTGACTAGATATAAGCACAAATACTTCTTGTGTCTTTTACGAGGTTTTTTAACTTTTTAGGGTTTTGATAAAGATATGCTAGCACTTCAGAAACCTATAGTAAAAATCTATGTAAATAAGAAGATAACTAGATTTGCATGGCCCAGATCTAGTTTTCAGTGTGAATACATGGACTAAACTGTGTGATGTAGCTTTAATGATGTCAAAGGAAATCTACCTACCTTCCTAATTCTATACAGGCTTATGGATGATTGCAGCAAAAGGCTGAGCATAACACCAACAATTTCTTTGTGTGTTTATTTTAGTGCAGAAATTAAAACCTAGTGAATTATTCACTTAATTTTAATGAAATAATTCCTCTCAAATCAATGGAACTAAACAATATAACCCAAGTGGAAATCTATCCAGTGGTGTTCCTAGAGTAATTTTAACTTCTTTTAGTTAAATAGCATGATAACATGATTTTTTTCCTTTTTTTTCTATTAGTGAAGCTTTATCATTTTGTTGTGTATCTTACAAATTCAAATTAGTTTTACACTATCCTGTTTCTGTGTGAGCAAGATGCTAGGCTTTTGGGTTTGGATTGGCTTTCTCTGGTTTGGTTTGGTTTGGTTTGGTTTGGGGGTTTGGGTTGTTTTGGTTTTTGGGGTTTTATTGGGAGAATTTTTTTGTTTGTTGTTGGGGGGTTTTTTTGTTAGTGTATCTTATATCAACACAGATCAGTGTGCATGTATTTTCCATAACATGTTTGTGCATCCAGCTGGTAATCTACCATAGCAGATGAAATTCCACAAGGTCCTCAGGAAAAATACTGCATGACAGCAAGCTACAACCACCAGAACAATTGATCTGGTATGCACCTTCTCCCCACCTTTCAGACAAAAGTCTGCAAGGTTCTGTGAATTGGTGTGCTTACATGAGGCAGCCTATGGGTACCTCATTCCATTACCCAGGCATCCCTTTGGGCCTTCAGAGACAACCTGGGGAGTGGACAGAGCTTTATATATGTGCATGTGCATGAAGTAGATGGGTACAGTAAATCTAACAATGCCAGAAAACACTGGACCCGATACATCTGGGCAGAGGAGCTGAAATGTACATTTGTCATGATGAGATGGAGGGATAGCATTGTTCTTGGGTTGTACTGCAGGTCAGACACCATTTCAACACCATTTAATGCATTACGGTATTTTTAAACCCCAGAGGAGACATCCAGTTTATTCTCATCATTTCCTTACATTTTTTACCATGTTGCTGAGAGCAGTATTTAGCAAAGGAACCAAGATTTTTCTCAGTAGTGAAAATGGTTTCCCCGAGTGCTCCTGCTTGATCTGAATTTCTGGAGCTCTGGTAAGGAGCACTATGAATCTGCATAAAGCATTAAAAGAACGACTTCATCTGACAACATTCCCCACATAAATAGCTTGGGTAAGTTATTTATGGCTTCACAGACTCCTGTCATGAATAATGTCAGTGATTAGCTAAGATGATCCCTTGGTACTCTAGCAACAGGTCTGACTGCCTAATAGGAAAGCATTCAAATCTATGTCGTGGACATTGATTCTGTCACTTTGAAACAAGCTTTCACAGCTACAAAGTATTCCCCTTTGCCAGAACACTGCCTCTTTCTCCAGAAAATTGACTATCTGATGATTTACTCTTCTGAACAATGATCAGTTCCTTTGGGCCTGACCTGTACTGCCATATATATCTGAAGAACATTAAAGATCATGTTGTGGAAAAATAGGGAAACAGATGTACAAGCTATTAAATTACTTTTAAAATTCAACAGGCATCCCATACTGAGCAGTGAAAAGTCTCTGCAACACAGAGTTTCCAAATGTTTGAGACACAGTATTAAGCTCTCACACCACATTTTCTCGTAACCATCTCACATACAATCTGTTTGTAATCCACAATGGGAGAAGCTCATAGGACTGTAGACTTCAATGTACAGAAAATCTGAAAAGGAAAATATAGCTTTAAATAAACAAGAAAATAAGTCATGCAAAACAAAGACTACATTCCCCATTGCTTGTCACTGTCACTTGGATACAACTCTAAAGGCAAGGGATTTTCATGTAAAATGCTAATGAATTTCCTAGGAACCTAGCTTCAACAAAGCTGAAAAGCATCTGTTCAGTTTCAACGAGACCTGTATACACTGGGTAACCTCTTGAGAACTCCTGATACATCTTTGGTATGGCTAAAAGAGAAGAAAAGCAAACCTGAAGGACTCAGCTGGATGGCTAAATATTTTTATGCACCTGTTTTAAAAATCCCAAATCCTTGCTGAGTTAAGAAAAAGACAAATCTGTTAGTCTGACCTTCACTGAACTGAACGTTTTCAGAGCTCATTGCTATAAACATTCTCAAGAGTTAATTGGCATATACAGTGGACTTTATTCAATAACTGGAGAATGCTGCACCATAGCACAATTCTCCATCATGTCTCATTTTATACAAGTCCACCATCCTGCACAACTACAGTTGGTAGTAGAATCTATATGTTTCCACTCCTAGAGAGAGAAAAGTAACAATTTTTTTAGGCACAGACCACACAAAGAAAAAAGACTGCCAGAAAGTCAGAAAATTGAGCAGTGTATGCTCTCAAAGGACCTTGAGCTACTAAGGTTTTTGACACTATATGAGCAGTCAGGTGCCAAGGCTTTACAGGACTAGTCACATCTTGGATTTGTTCCATCTGGCTCCAAGCAAAAAGACTCTAAGACTCAAACATCTGTATGTACGAAAATGAAACAAAGCATTTGGCAATACCAAGAATATATTCACTATAAAAACGGATTTAATTATTTTCTAAACAAGTAATTGAAAGTGTAGTCATAAGCCAGAAGACCAAAGGTATATATGTGCCTTCCTATTAATAATGTATACCAAGATCCAACTACTTGACCAAAGGCAAAGCCTTTTGCAGATATCTGTGTTCCCATCAAAGGTCAGACTGAGACATCATCTTCTATGCATTACGAGCTCAGTTACTTTGTCAAAGAAGGTCCAAAGCAGCTACACTATAGCTTATTTTCTATTTCTCTAGGAAAATTTTCATATGTGTAGTGCACCACACCAACAGTTCCAAAAATGGGAGTCTGTGCCACCTAGTGTGTGACAGATAATCTTTAGTTCTTTAGAACTGAACCCCAGTTTTTTTGGGGGGTTTATTTTGTTTAGTTTTTTTCTTTTATTTTGGTTTGGGTTTTTTGGTTTTTTTTGGTTGTTTGTTGGTTGGGGGGGTTGGGAGGTGGTTTGTTTGGTTGGTTTTTGGGTTTTTTTGCCCTTTGACAGAGACAAACAGAGACAACAGGAAGTAAAAAAAGTTGTTCTGCATGAACTCTTCTTCATCCAACAAATGTAAGAACAAACCAGCCCTTGGCACCTTACTTACTACATTTACTTAGAGCTGTACTATATGTAATAGAGGAGGAAGAATAGTATTGGTTGTAGTGATGGCAGATTAGGGCATCATCCTTCATTTTCACAGGAAGCCATTTTCTGACATAAAGCATAATATAACAAACAAAATGCCTGTTTATATGACTTGAACCTGCAGTAAAAGATGGGAAAGGCAGATTTCCTCTTCATACCCTTACCAAATACACCACTAACTAAGCCAGCCAGTTATGTTAAATAATATGGCGTGTGCCAGTGTTGTTCCAGAGATTCTGAGGCTCAGAACATATAAAAATATCAAGTGACCACTTATGTAGATGTTAACTACACCTAAGTATAACAAAAGGTCTCTATTTTTTATGAGCTCTTTGCCCAGTAGGACTGACAGGAAACCCAAAAACAGAGCACATGGCTTCCCACAGAACAAGTAAAGGAAGTTGCATTTGTAACCCAAAACCTATCTCTGAAGGAACCCACCTAAGAAATGCTTGGAAAGATTATTCAGAGCAGAGAGCAACGCTAACAAGGTGTTTTGTTACAAATAATGTTTTAAAGGATGAAAGTAAGCCTAGGATTTTAGACAAGAGGTTAAGTAACTGGAAAGATATCCAGCTGCCAAGTATTTAATTTCTTCTGTTTCTAAGCTTGTCTTTTCAGGTTTTTACCCATAGTGTTGTTACATAAACTTTTCTTTTTTTTCATTGCTAAACCCAGATGGTGATGGGACAAGAACATGAAATCATTCAAGCTCAAGATGCACAAACTCCACCGAATTGGCACATATAAAATTATATGTTTAGACCTCAGCAGAACAGAATCCAGCATCATATATCTGAAAACCAGAAACTGGAATCTCTTTCCTATCAATATGGGAAAGGGAAAATATGAGGTCAGGACACAATTCTTTTATATTTATAATAATATTAACTAGGGACTTTCCTGAAAACTAATTCAGTAATGAGACATCCCAAGGATTCAGGCAATCTCTGAAGCATCACAGGTAAGACCTGAGTTTGCACAAGTCTCTGTAAGAGAAACAGTAGAAAGGTGGGGAAGGGGGGCGCGGGTGGCAGAAATCCAGGAAAACACATAAAAAAAATCAGTAGAACAAAATTTTACAGCAAAATACAAATAGCTTCCTAGTTGAACCTTTCCATTTCATAGAAACAAAACACTGCCTTAAAAACTCCTCTATCAATATTTCCACCTGAGACTATCAAGATGCCCTAATCAGTCAAATATCACAGGATGAAATGTACAGCTAAACAGCATTATTGCTCCTTGTACTGCTGCTAATGCTGCCCAGTCATGATTCTGGTTCATATATACTGAGAATAAGACAGTTTCTGTCCCCCATAAATTAATGTCTAAATTATCTCCAACCTACTGAGGGCTCACTGCTGTGTAACTGCATGGGACTTTTGAAACATTTTCCAAACCTCATTTCCAATATGTTTCTTCATCAACAATGACCCCAACAACCAATGTTCCCACACCATCTGAGCCAGCTTCCATCTACTAGTAGATGTTTCAGCAACATGACGGAACATATTTCTCAGTTATCTTCAATGAGACTACAAGTAATTTTTGAAAGGAAGGATACATTTAATAGTGTGCTCATCCAGGCTTAAAGTTACAGAAATTATTAAATTAAGGAAGAACAACACAGAGATGTATCTTGGATAATTTCTGTCATTCCTGTAGATAATGCTCAGTGCAAATACTTACAGTCAGTTTCTATCAAGTCTGCCCTCTCAGCGAATCCTCTACCATCGCACGAAGCACTTCTAAACACCATCCAGCACTACATCCTCATAGCAAATCTGTCAAGACCTTCCTCACTTCATGGACTCAGTTGAGAACACCTCAGCTACCCACACCAGGACACTGTCCTTTTTTCTGCTAACCTGTTCATTAAGTGATTATAAGTGGGCAAGAGAATACTTTAAACTATCTGCAGTAATCTCTCCTCTCCAAGTGTAGAAGCACTGACTGAAACATCTTTAATATCTAACTCTGTCGGTGCAAGGCCATACAAAAGACCTGAGAAATAAAGGCAGAAACACCACTTTCAGGAAGCACTAGATGGCATTTGGGTAACCAGGTAATAAAAATTTCTGTTTGTTCCAGAAATACAAACTTGTTCCTGATTTCTCTGCTGCAGAGGAATGGGCAATACATGCTCTCTGTAACAGTTCAACTAGTTCAACTCAAAAATTCTATCAGCCTACCACAACCCTATAATGTGCTGTGCATCCTTCTGAAGTTTGGCTTAGACCAGTATGTCCACACTATTCTTCATTAAAATACCCATTATGCCTCATTAAAAAATATGTTTTCACATCCATGCACACATTAACTACTTAGATGTAATTTAAATACAATAAAAATCATTATGTCTGCAAAGATTCACTAGCAATCAAACAAAAAACAAAAAAAAAAAAACAAAACAAAACAAAACAAAATACAGTGTAAAATAGTGGAAATGAAGACCAAAAAGGACAGCATGATCTTAAGATGCTGTCATATTCCTTTTTTTTTGTGCCTCATCTGTTACAGAAAGGAATTAAATATAACAGGAAAACATTCTGGTTATTATTATTATTATTACAGTTATGAGCACACAAAGGATGAGCTCTAACTGAAGCTGGTTGCACACTTTTTCTGTTTGACTTCTGTCGGGAAGTCATACAAGCCAAAGTCATTCTACACACTGGAAAAATAGAAACACACACTTAGAGCTGATGGTATTTTGCAATATGGTATTTCAATACCATTCTTAACATCTCTTAATACATCCACTGACATTTATAGACAAAGGTAATAAATAAAAACCTTTCTCTGTATTTAGTATTTCTACACACTGAGGCACATGCACTATACAACACTGAAGTCCCTACAGTGTTAATACTTGTTTCTTGAAGAAAAAGAGTTCATATCAGGAAAAAAAAAATAAATCAACCAACCTACACTACTTTTGATTAAAACAGTTTAATCCTAATCCCTTTTCTCTGATCTTGGCAGAGGATTTTTAGCAAGTAACTATATTTAAATAACTACCCAGAATTAATCCTTTTGGTTGCTCAAGGCATGAAGGGAAAGCAGTCAGAAACAAAGAATTGAGAA
Source organism: Anabacerthia variegaticeps (assembly GCA_035583185.1). Taxonomy (NCBI): domain Eukaryota; kingdom Metazoa; phylum Chordata; class Aves; order Passeriformes; family Furnariidae; genus Anabacerthia; species Anabacerthia variegaticeps. The sequence continues at coordinate 26,482,802 of JAWWEW010000078.1, forward strand.
ACATGTTGCAGCTGTTTCATAGAATTCACTATTTATAATTGAAAAGATTCTTTTTTTTCCTTTCTTTTTTTTTCTTGTGTGTGGTGTGAGGGTAACCTTCAACTGCCTTACTTGTCCTTTCCTTTTCACAATAGCTAATATCTAGAGAGAGACAGAGTAGGTATAAAACATTTTCAACATGAAGTTAAGTGTTTCTGACAGTTTATAGTGTGCAGCACAAGGCTGTATGTAGAAAGAAGATTCTTCTATACAAGTTGATTTAATAAAATACAATAAAAAACCCTCCTGTTTTTAGTCTCAGCAGTAAATTGTTGAAAGTGTTAAGCTTATTCCTAGTTTTCAAAAATAAAAATTGCATGTACTGAGGAGGAATTTTATGTGGAATCGTAGTCCGCCTGATCCTACCTTTCTCACAAAACACTTGGTGCTATCCAGATGCAATGGACCAATTTAACACAAGAACCCCATCCAGGGTGTAAGTAAATCATTTAGACCCATTTCAACTGGCAAACATGGAGCCCAAAAGTACATAATACACATAAATATGTGTTACAATGAAATATTATTATTTTCAGTAACTAATCTTTAGTGCACAAATGTCTATGCCTTGTTCAAAGGCTAGGTCGTTAGACTAGGTTTTGAATAGACAAAGAGCTAGGACTTGAGTCCTTGGTCTCAGGATCTCTCAGTCTGCAGCACACATTTCAAAACATACAAAAATACAATTCAAAACACATGAAATAGAATGAGGAGTGTTGGGAGGATGAAATATTTGGATATTCCAAGTATATCACTGACTTCTGTAAATGGTGATTTGCACAAGGATTTGTAGGTAGAAAAGAGAAGCTGGTTTTGTTTGGGCTTTTTTAGAAGGATTACGTTTCCAGGACTGTACTAACAAAGATGTTCAAAGACCGGGAAGAACTAGAATATTGCACAAGTTAACTTCCACTTTTTCTGAATACTTAAATAGTATTTATCCATCCACAGAGTGATCTATATTGGCACACTTATCCCATTATTATAGCCTTTCAAAAAAATCACTGACTTGCTTTATCACAGAGATAAGCATGTGCCTCTGTAAACATTAGGAATGGTAAGTTAAATCCAGAGAAAAGCAAATCGTTCAAGGTCATACAAGGAGATGAGGGCAACGCTAGACTTTTTTGGTAGCCTTAGGTATGAAGCTCTTCTTCTTGAATAAATATAAAAGTTATTAACTTGGTTAAGAATTAATGAAATTGAAAGTTTTAAAAATTATTCTTAAAAAATTAAGTTTCTTTGACTTAAAAAATACAAGTTTAAATAACACGTTCCTATATCTGGGTCATTCACCAGACTTTAATAATTTCTTTTTCTACTGTGTTTTCTTAGTTATTCTAAATGCTATGCATTAGATCTCTTCTACTATTAACTTATGGCCTAGTCCTCATTTTCCTTTTATTGCACACTTATGTAAATGTTTAAGAAGATGTCGATAACACAAACCCCTTTATAAACTATTTCATTGTAATTCTTTCATCAGATCACTTTCATAGTCCTTGGGCCATACTTCTTACATTTGCATTGTAAATTCATATCTCTCTAAATGACACATTTTCAATTTTGTACCATTTTATATCCTTTGTCCTGATTACACTAGTAAAACTCCAGATCCAATTATAAAACATTTCTTTAATTCAGAAGTAGGTACTGTTCTCAAATTTCCAAAGCAATCTCTGTAAATGCTTGGACAAAGAAGATTGGCATTCTTTAATTCTTCTGTGTTTTGGAGTAGGATATATGGCACGCATGAGAATAGCATAGTATCAGCTGGGAAAACAGTTGCATTTTTACCCTGTGGGCTAACAGCCTAGATGGAGTATATAATTAAAAAGTAATCACAATGTTGTTTAGGAAAAAAAATTCATTGTGTGATATATGCAAAATGAAAATATTAGAAACGTTTTCAGTATTATCAGTATTTTTCCACTCTTCTGCTTACTATTTAGGTGTAGAAGCTGAAAGGTCCTCCATTCCTGATACTCAGTGTTATTCATGTGACTTTTATATCATCCACGAGCCTTCCAGCCGGTGGCTAAAAGTCAAAGAAACACAATCAGAAAGTGAATGACGAATATTCAGGGGAAAATCATGTTCTTCCTGAACCAAGCAATTACCAGGATCTTGCACTGTTAAATGTAAACATTCTACCAGACTAATTGTCACTGCAGGGAATTTATGCAGTTTCACACATGATATAATCTGCGGGTCCCACAAACATGTCAGAAAAAGACCAATGTTACTGGGAACACACAAGTAAACTCATACCCAAGGTAGGGGATTATAAAAAATAATTTTAAAAAAATACTACTAATTGTGAATACAAAGCTGCTAGCTGTTTTGTCTGCTTGCATTATTTAAGAATGTACCATGACTTTCAATCCATTATAGTTATAATAAAGCATTGTCTCTCTACAGTTAAAAATGACACTCAGGAATATTTCTCCTCTTTTTCTGTCTTCTGCAACCATATGACATTGCTAATGCAGAGGAAAAATAAAATCCAGATACCAAAGTCATGCTTTGTAGTCTATTAAAGCCCAGCTGTTGGCCAGAGTTAAGGAAATGATTGTGTTGTTTGTGCCATTTCTAATTAATAATAACTAAGGATTAATAAAGCAATTTGGAAAAAGAATGTACCAGGTAAGTATTTATAGGTAGATGAAAGTCATTTTATTGTAAATAATCATGGATACAATTAAATGGAAGCTAAGACATTTTATGGTGCAGCAAAAAAAATGTTTAACACTTTTAACACGTTTTTCAAGCTCTGCTTCTCTTGGAAGCATGTTATTGGAGGTACTAGATGTTGCCATTTCAGCCCTGACAAATACTCAGCTCAGAGACATCTGCAATGTTTAACAGTTCTCAGCATTGTTGCAAAAAGCATGAAAATTGATCTAACAGCAGAACTTTTCTCTGTTCATTGTATATTAAGGCCCTTAGAGGCTTCACAGCATGATGGGTGCCTGACCACACTGCTGAGAGAGAAATGGTTTTGGCTTTACAGGAATTGCCCCGAAAGCTGCACTTGTCCTACTGCAGAAGGTTTATTAGGTCTTCTAGCAGAAAAAAAATAAGAGTCCAGTTAAATTGGTCATGAATTTTTCTGCCATAAACAAAGGAAAGAGAATTCCCCATTCACCTTCCAAGGCAGCTCAGCCAGCACAAGTACGGAAATGTTCCGGTCCAAAGCAGTGTGTGCCACTGCCACTTGAGCCCATCTCACTCCATAGGCCTTCCTCGGGCTGCAGTTTCTTACATCCATGCTCTAAACGTGGGTCTTAGCCCACTGTTTCATTCTGGATTACCTCAGCCTGGGTGCCTAAATTAACCTCACGCCACACACATCAGGGATGGAGCCTGTGGCTTCTCTCCTGGGCAACTCACAGCTGGGGCTTCAGGAGCTGCTTCCCAAACCCTGAGGATGCAGACTGCCCCTCACCGTGCTGGGCACCCTCAGCAGGCTGCAGTGGAGGGGCTGGGAGCGTCCCAAAGAGAGGGGAGGCCATGAACTGCCCGGGCTGTGGGAGGGGAGCGGCTGTGGGGCTGGGAGCGACTGCCCCAGCATGGGGACCCAACCCCTCAAGTGCAAAGTCTGAGGGCTTTGGGGTTGTGGGAGAGCAAGAGCTTCATGTCAGGCACAGCAGGAGTCTGTACGGATGATGAGTACAACACTGAACCCAGGCATGGGCACGGTCTGTGCTATGAACAAAGAGCACCTCGTGGCATCCTTAGGCCTTGCTGTTGACCTCTGCTCAATCTCAGAGCACAGACAGAGCCCACATCTGCAGCCCTTGTCACACCCCAGTTCCTCTCTCTGAAAGATGGTCTCTGGTTCACCAGAATTGGTACGGAACACTAAAGGAGACAGAACTGTCTCTGTAGTCACTGAAAAACTGTAAATTTTGCTTGCAGTAATGTATACTGGCCAGGGCCAGGGGAGCCTAATAGTGCCCTCAGGAGCCTGACAGGTACGTTGTGCCTGGATGAATCCCTCTTTAACTACTCCTCTTACACTTTACTAGATATTATGTCCTTTCATGGCATACACTGCCTTAATTATCTATTGCCCTACTGGAAAAACATCAGGTTTGTATTTGATTAAAAATATGCAAAACCAATATACCTTATAGAACAGACTGCATGACAATATGGAGCTGCCTCCACTCAAAACCTCAAAACCTTGCTAGTCTGTCCGCACCAGGGCCCCAGTTTCCTTCTGGATGTACAGTATATATATATACATATATATATATGTACACACCTTTCCCTGGTACATAGATGTTTTACAACAGTGCCTGAGTGCCAAAAAATAGATTTTACAGACATCTAAGCATTTCTCTGCCACACCTTGGAAATGGGATCATATTCTCCAGTCAGTGAAATTGTTTGTTTTTAAACACCTAATTTCTTTAAAAGTAAATAATTTTTAAATTTAAAATTATAATTAAAAAGCACACATTCTGATCTACTGACTGAGTTTTGAACACTTGGTTTTGAACATTTTGAAACATTCAGTCTTTGGAACAGTAAGTCCTAGTTTCTTCTGTGGTTAATTTATATATTTATATGCATACACAAACACACGCATATGCACAGAATAATACAGCCTTGTAGCTGGGAGACTGTACAGTTCTAGTTTGAATAATAAAAACATAATGACTCAGGAAAGATTAGCAGAAGAGTTCAGATTGGCTTTGTCAGCAACCATTCATATGTCCATGGTGTAGAAGTGGGACAGAGGTATTCAATGCTACTAGTGTCAACTCTCTGGAATTACTTTCACCAGGAAGAGAAGCAAGAAAGAAGAATGTAATCTAAACGTGAATTTTTACATACATGATAAGTCTTGACCATGCACTGATGGCAAAGAGCAGTAATAAATCTGCAAAGAGCAAATTTTTATCTTTTTTCTTTTTAAATCTTGAAACCTACATTAAGGAAATACATTGTTGTTTAGGTTGCTTAATTTTTCAGTGACAGTTGTAATTGTGCTATGGTGATTTTTGCCTTTTCCTTTTTCCTTGATCTCCTCATTTACAAAGTAAATGCTCAGACTGTCAGCTGCTCACCTTAATTCTTTACAGGACAACAGGATAAGAATCAAAGCAAACAGTTTCTTTTTTTGATTAGCCATATAGCAAACACAGCTGTAGTCCTACCTTCAGATTATCTCCCTGCTTCAATTTCATTTGGAGGATAACTTGTGTTAAAAGCAGAATAGATTGCTTTGCTAGATGCTACATATTATGAATACATTTTTGTCTTGTAGAAATGGCTACTAATTCTTAGTATAAAACTACCCAAGTAACAAATATAGGATTAAAAGATAGTTTGGATGGGAATAGTGTAGTCAGTTTAAGTAAGACTGATATTTGTCTTAGCAAATTTATTATCCTGTATGCTATCTTAAGAATATTTTAAAATGTAGGTCAAGTAAGCTGTTCCTTAATCTAAATGTATCAGTTCACAGAATCTCAGAATTGCAGAATCACAGAATGGCTGAGGTTGGAAGGGACCTCTGGAGATCATCATATCTAACACCACTGCTTAATCAGGGCACACAGACCGTGTCTAGACACCTTTTGAATATCTCCAAGAGTGGAGATATTCATTTCCAAGAATGAAAATATTAATTCTCTCCAAGCAACCTGTCCCAGTGTCCAGTCACCCTTTCATTGGTTTTCTCTCCAGGTATAGACTATTTAGACAAATTTTTTCCAGCCCTCTAAAGAGTGAACAAAGTCAGGTGCTGATAGAATAATGCCTTCTTCAGAAAAGCGAAGAGAGATGCATATAGTTTGCTTCATTAGGAAAACACATAGGAAAACATGCAATTTCCAGCTTTGGGATGATTCTCCAGGCACCAGTAATAGGTAAAGTAGTAAGGGTCTCCCATTCAGTAAGAGCTCATGGTAACTTCAGGTCAGGACACAGGCAAACAAAATTCAGAACTTAAAACAGAAAATATATAAGAGGGATATAATTTTGTTATCACTCTGTTGCCCTGAGTGGAAATACATTTGAAAATATCCATAGACTAATTCCACTACCTAAAAGAGGAGCCAACAAGAAAGCTGGAAAGGGACTTTTTACAAGGGCATGTAGTGATAGAATAAGGCGTAATGGCTTTAACCTGAAAGAAGACAAGGTTACATTAGGTACTAGGAAGAAATTCTTTTCAGTGAGTGGGAAAGCATTGGAACAGGCTGCCCAGAGAAGTTGTGGATGCCTCATCCCTGGAAACATTCAAGGCCAGGTTGGATGGAGCTTTGAGCAACCTAGTCTAGTGGAAGGTTTCCTGCCCATAACAGGCAGGGTTGGAACTGGGTGATTTTTAACATCTTTTCCAACACTAATCATTCTATGATTCTGATTCTGTGAATTCCACATGTGTCTATTGCTATCTCTTGTGATGAGAAAATATTACACTCGGAATAAGTTATCAGAACCTTATAAAAATGGGAATTTGGTTTTTCATACTTATTTCATTCTTCAGTTTTCAGAACTTCAGTATCGTCAGTGTGTTAAACAGAAATACTAGGCAATGTAAAAAAGCAGCATTTCTTCAAGAATGTCACCTGAATTGCAAATGATACTAGAATAAGTTAATTGTTTTAGCTGTAGAGAAGACTTTTTGATAAAGAGTAAAGGAGGAAGCCAAATACAAGCCATATTTTACTGTAAGAGAAACCGTAATAAGGAGTACATAACAAACTCTCATCATGGGGGACTTTTAAAATGTCATTACAGTTGTTAATTGCTATGAACATTCACTTCATGCACTTCAGTGTGAAGAAGGTAAAGTACTGTTTGCTGCAAGACACAGGGGAACAGGGACCTGAAATTAGGAATTTGAACCTTAACAGTCTGTGCTTGAAGAAAACCATAAAATTAGGTTTTTATCATTTTTCCATCTTGTCTACATTCAAAGTCTTCAACTTATCTGAGTAACAACTCTGGGATTTATTGAAATGTTTATTAGTATAAGATCTAATTCATGTGACCAAAGGAATTAAAATAATCTTCAAAATTTGCCAAGTATATGAGGCCCTAGTAACTTTCTTTGCTGCTGAATATAACTGCATCAAGAGTGCAGTTTAAATTGTTAAAGATGAATTATTTTGCAATGTAAATAAATCCCCCCAGAGCCTTCTTTAACACCATGCTGTTATACTGGAAGTGGGTTACCAAAAAAATTAATCCTTCCAGGTATTTCGTGGGTTGTCTGTGGCATGTAGTTTGCTTTCAAGATAAGCATTTTTCTGATAAAGCATTGGCAGTAAGGTCTGTGCTAAATTTATGCTGTTGGCCCAATTTCCAAAACGGTTTATTTGACAAAAACTAGAACTCAGGTGCTGCTGTTCTACAACACTTCTATAACATTAATGTGGGTCACTGACATGATGACAGAAAACTATGATTTCATGTCAGCAGGGTTAAAATTTCAGACTTAAATAAAATGTTTCAGTCAGAGGGGACAATACTGTCAATGAACAAAAAGACATTTCCATTTATCTTATCTGACAGTAGAAAATACACAGAATAAGAAAGTACTACAGGAGCACTTGCTAGCACCATTACAACTAAAGAGGACTTTCACACCAGGGAATGCTTTAAGTATTTTACTTCTTACATGGATTCATTTCCCTTGCAATTACCTTGTTCTATCATTTTAGCTGCTTCCAGTAGCTACTTCTACTAATCCATGCCCTCTGCCTCTCTCAGTCTACACTGCAATTACATTAAAATATGTGGTTTAGTGGCATCAGAGACATTACTTTATGTACTCTGGTGTCAGAATTAAGCCTTTTCTCTATATAAAAAAAAAGAAGCACATAAATAAAAGAGAACTTGGACAGGTTTGCCATTCTGAAACATTAAAAAAAATTAGTTGATAACATAACATATCTTTGGTGAAGATCCAAAATAGAAACAAATGAGATCCATAGGTGTGAGATCTATACATAACAAAATGTACAGTAGTTTTAAACTTTGCTCAGTGAAATTACTCCCAACCAAATCTTTGGTTTTTAACCTTTATCACTAAAAGGAAAATAATTTTTTTAATGTATTATCCCTGCCACAGTCTGAAGGAGAATTTTACAGATTAATCCATTGCTTCCAATTAAGAGCTGATATAAAGCTCAATCCTCTACTTTCTTGCTCCTTATTTTCACTCATAGATTCACAGTCACATAATGAAAAAAGAAAACTATAGAGAGGAGAATTAGACAGTAAAAAAATGCTGGTAAAAATTAGGAATGCAAACCTTATATTTTGTTTAGGTTTTCCAATTTAAGATGTGGATGGAAAAATTTACTGGAGTTCATGTCTAGATGTCATATCTTTGTCTCCTCTCATGCATATATTTCACTGTATTGTATTTCACCAAAATCAATTTATTTGGGCACACCTCTACCCCTAATTAGAAACTTATCATGAGCTGCTGAAAATACTAATACTGCTGCTATCCCAAACCTCTACAATTCATATAGAAGCTGGCTTAAAATTTGCTAGGTTTAAAAAGTGTCATGTGTGGACTGATTATTTTTTTCTCATTCATCACTGGGTTTTGAGAATTAGTATAACTCTCCATAAATTATTTTGATATTGTCAGTTTGTATTTGCTGTACTTACCTTGCCCTCTCTCACCAGAGCAAGTGTCCTTGGCTTATATACAAGTTCTGAATCCACAAAAGGAGAGGATCAGCCTACTAAGACTAGGTATTCTGAATTCCCAGGTTTTACAGGAGAGATCAGTCCAATTTGCTTTACTGCCTTAGGAAAGAGCTTAGATTTCAAGCTGACCTTCTGAAAAGCTGCTGTGATGGTAGTCCTAATACCAGTACTGGTGATGTTGGTGATGATGGAAGGCGGAAGTTACTTTATCTCTTTTTTACAGAGAGACAACAATGACAGGTGTGTAAGTTGTCTTGGCCAAACTGGAATCTGACATAGGCAACCTTTCTGTGGCATTCCTTATTGGGAGTAATTCACCACTCATGGTGAATGTTCTTGGTGCATGTTCTTGCAGGAGGGAGAAGAAAAGTACAAAAACAGACAACAGACAAGTCAGCAGGAAAGACTTTTTGCTGTTAAATTCTTGATCCTGCCATCACCTGTGCTCAGAGACATGTTTGTGAAGCTATCAGAGGATGACTGAAAGAGATTCATATTTCAGTGCAAGTTCATTTTTGATACCTATAGTAGGTTGCAGGAAATGCTGGGAGTGTCTTATTAACATATCTGTCTGAGAGCTGACATTGACACCACTAAATATCTTGTACAAATGAAAAAGTTTAGACTTAATTGCAGCAAGCTCAGGTATGAGTGGCAGCGAAGCCATTCAAGCTTGGCTTTAAGCCATGGCAATTCCGAATTCAGCTGCTGGGTAACTGCAAGCAGTATCTTGTGTCAATTCCACTGAAAATTTCACTGGTGAAGGGGAAAATGCTGTTGAACAATGTCAAAACAACTCTTGAAAAATTAGAATGTTTCTTTGTGAAATTATCTCAATTCAGATGTTTTTAACTTTCTATTAAATAGAATGTCATAAAATTGAAAATAATTACGTTCCAAACAGTGTTCTCATTAACTTCAGATGACCAGGTCTTTTCTAAAGGCCTCCAAACAACATGTAGTATTAATGACTTCAAAACTGGTAAAAAAATACACTTCCAGGGTCAGTTCTGTATGGTGATTTTTACTGTATTGGAGCCACATTTTAACAAACTCTTATTTTGTGAAAAAAGTCTTTAGCACATCCCACAGAGCAGGTAAGAGACATGCTCCAGCTGTTCTGACAAGGTTATTTATTCATGAATTCCTGAGTCACATTCAAAGATAAACCCCAATTCCCTAAAATATGTAATTTAAAAGCTAACATGAGATCCATAGCAAGTGAGAAAAGACCAGCCTGAACAACAAAGTGATGGACTGTAAACCTAATGCCATCTAATGCAGCATAAATACTCAAATATTTTAACTCAGGTAAACCATTTTTTTGTATCCATTATAAAGTATATACCTGGAGAAGCTGCAGAGAAACAGTGCTAGCAACAATATAAATTCTGGAGAGCTCACACCAGGTAAACCATGGTCATTCCTTCTGTAGCATCTTAATTATCATGATTTACCTCGCATAGCACCACCATATTTTAGATTAGCTTCATATGACAATCTAGTAACCATTTATATGCTTGATCATGTTGAATAGTTATGGTCAAGTTATCCGTCATGTGGATAAACTGAAGACATTTGCTCCTTTACTCTGAGAGGAAACTGGTGGAAACAGTCAAGGTAATTCCATGTTTGTTCTGGTAGAAATACCAGTGGCAAAAAATAAGAGGCTGTTAAATGCTCTGTTATACAATAAAAGGAAAGAATTTCTATCTTTGCATTTGTCAGTTTTTCAGCAAAACCATGAGGCAGATTGCAAACTTTCAACCATTTATATTACATTAAAAATCAAGATTCCAGAAAAGACATCCTTTTCCCCACTGTTCTTGGCATGGAAGTGTCCTATGCCGATCCATCACCAGTGACAGTTATAAGATTGTGGGACCTTGGATGCAGAACATGCTTTCTGATTGCTTTGAACACACTCTGAATGGCATCATGGCCTCTGTCACCCTGCAACTGCTTGTGCCTGACTCAGCTGTGCTGGCAGCATTTGGCAGATGGCGGAAGTGAGATGGAAGCTGTGGGAATCAAAGGTGGTAGTCCTGTCTGACTACCTTTCCTGCATAAGACCTCTACACCGGTCGGGTAAGCCTGACTTCTTTTCACACAAAACCTGCTCTCAGCAGTGGCACTGACCATTGGCTGTGCAGTGATAGCATAAGTAAAGTTTCAGGAATCTGAAAAATTAATGGATAGGCTAATTAGAGACTACTCATTTGTGACACAGCCAATAAGTGGTTCATAGCTAGCTAGTAGAAATAAATGGATTTCTGAAAGGCTAATATTGTGTTTAGCAGAAGAGCAAACAACCAGAGAAAGAACTCAAGAGCATATAATTACAAGTGTCATAATGACAAAACACAAGAGTAAACAAAAATTGAGATCAGATAGGTTTGCAATAAGTGTTGAACTAATCACAGCACAAAATAAAGGTACAAGAGGTTCAGAGTTGTTTATTCAATAAAATTTCTTCTGATGTACTTGAAAGCATAAACACATAGATTAGTTGTAATGTACTCCAGTGCAGCTGTGCAGAACCAGTTTCACTTTGCCACAGACCCAGTACACATCACCAAGTCATGTTGAACTCCAAAACCCTACTGTACTGTACTCTGCAGAGTGACTCATCAGCACTTTTCTTAAACTTCCTTCTCCCATGATTGTGTAAATTTACACTGCTCAAGACCTTCACTCATATTTCTCCTTTACATCTTTCCTTTCAGAACAATAATATTCTATGTTTTATTCTTCAGATTTTCATGTTTATTCTGTTGCACTTAATTTCCTTCCAGCATGCTCTGATACTGCAGCCACGTGTCATTTTAAAGAACCAGATTTCCTTTCTTCTCTTACCTTGCCTCTTAAAGCTTCCAAATGATTTTGATAAGGTTGGTTTCCCTAAAGGTTGTGTCAAATACCCTTCAATTTAATTAGTCCAACAGAACTGTTGTATTTGGGAATCTGTTTGGGCATGTTCTTTCAGATGTTAAGTTTTTCCTTAGCAATAGTCTTGTGTCAGTTTTTGCATTAGTCTTAAAAGAAATAATTCCCTACAGAAAATTATTGAGTAACTGTGTCTCCTTGTGGCTGTAGCAGAGGTGAGCCCAGACCTCTGTCGGATAGAATGGCATGTGTTTTCTTTCAACACTTGAGGACATAAGGGTCAGCTATCTTGAGATCTGAAGGAGCAAAGCATATTTGTTCCTTGCACTGCTTTACAGTACAAGGTGTAGAATTTGTATCCTTAATCCTCCAGTCTTAGAAAAATATTCCTTCTTTATCGCTCAAGTTTTTCCATATTTTTACTTATTTTCATTTTGATATGACAATAAGAGACAATATATTTTAAGTTTCAGCTCTCAATTTTTTCAGCAGGCTTAACCTTAAATGCAGCTTAGGGACTAAATCTTCACTTTTGAGAGGGCAGAAACATAAGCACTAATAACATAGAGAAGATGTTGCTTCTCTTTACAAGGGCACAATTCAGTGGCTTCTACCAAGTAAAGGAAGAAATTTAGTCTAGTCCATTTAATTAATTTTACACTTGTTGATCAAATTAATTTGTTAGGCCTACAATATGATGGTAGATTTTCCATTTTCAGGACAAGCACATGCAGCAAGTGTGTTCTTCATTTAGTAAAATGGATCATTAACAATTGATGCAAAGTGGCATAATAGATACTGCTGTTTTTCTTTTGCATCTAGCGTTGGGTTCAACTGGGGATTAAATTGTCTCATATCCCACACATTAATAATTTCTAAGGCTGACATTTATGAGTGTATTATGAAGGATATTTGAGGCTTTCAGATTAACGTCATTTTAGAGATTGTGGATTAGTTGTTTACATGTTCATGTGGATGCTAATTATTAAAATGAATTTCCATTATTGGATGCACAGATATCAAAACATTATTAAGGTATATATAATGCATACACAGTGCATATATAGGAGGCACATAATATCATTTAGGGTAGGTTTTCAGCAATAAACAAAATATTTCTATGTTCTCAAGTTTAAATTCACATTAGGCAAAAATATTATCTACTATTTAGTTTAATATTTTGAAAAAGCACAATCAATCCCTGTTTCTTCCTGCAGTTTTTCTGCTTTCATAATGGAATGGAAAGTCATGATGCATTCCAACAAAGGCATCATTTTTTCTGTTGGTTATTATAATCAACTCCCATAAATGGAGAAAAGCACTAAGATCAGAGTATAATACATGAATCCTGAAGTAGCTGAGATGGATGTGATTATGCCTAAAGAGATATTAACAAGTTAAAAATGATTGCCTGTAAAACTATTTCTTCATGCTGTAAGGCTGTGTGTTACACTGAACAACTGTGCAGCCTCTGCTGACATCCATGAAGTTATGTATTTATGTTGTAGACATTGGGTGAGGTATTGCCCTTTCTGCCACTACCTCAGTGGACTACAGTTTAAAATTCAGTTTGTTCTAGGTTCCTTTTCCACTTTCTCTGCCTTCTGGCATTGGCCTGCTCCTTGTATCTATCAAACAACTCCATGGCCTGGTACATTTATTTTTCCTTCAAGCATGGCTGGTTTAGCTATTCAGCAAAAGAAATTTTGATTCCAGAAGAGGTCCGTGTAGGTGATTTAGCTGTAATCACACCTGTGGATATGCTGGAATCAAGACTGAACCTGCCAAGTACTCAGAATCCTAGCTATGCGTGGTAAAACTTGCAGGGAAACACAGCTGCCCATGTATTCATTTTCTATGATTAAACAGAACAGATGAGAGCTGCCTTTGGTGTAACATTTCTGCTGGTGGACTGTGCACCTGTTTGATGGCAGCTGCAAGAAGGTGCTGTCACACACCAGATTATGCCTATTATGATTACTGGGTCAGAACCCCCTCATGGTGGGGGTCTCTGTGAGTGTGTGTGAAGGTTTGGGCTGGGTCTGCAGGCACATGACAAGAGCCCAGAGCACACAGGCTGCAGCCACACGGCCACGGGAACAGCGTGGCTGGGCTGGCAGCCAAGGAAGACCTGCCTGCTAACACCACACCACAGCCCCCAGAGCCCCCAGCTGATTGCGGC